>AP025063.1:13065565-13181069 GCA_036186865.1 Eustoma russellianum | reverse complement strand
ACAAGGATGATCACTTAGAGATGTCATATTTAGGGTTTGCGTGGTCATCCCTACTTAAATCTCATGAGTCACTATATGAATGTAACATGCATGCATATGTACATGTGATGCCGTGTGATGAAAATGGAAATATGATCTTTTCATACTTCTCTTCAAAACATCATCATCGTCATAAAACAATAGAGTGTTCAGATCTATGTCCCGGATCTGAGGCGGTACGTCATCTCGTCTGGACGGGTCTATTATATCCGGACCCGCACGGCCTCATATTCTCGTATTCAGATCTATGTCCCGGATCTGAGGCGGTACGTCATCTCGTCTTTGTCGGGTCTATTATTCCGGACCCGCACGGCCTCGTATCAGATCACTTAACCCTGATCTGGTGGGTTCATACTGGCCAATCTCATACTCACACACGGTACCGGTGGGGAATCATTTCTTTCAAAAATCATCTTTTGAAAATGCTTTTCATCTTTCTTCTTTACAAAACTCATGTCATGAATCAAGTATGTGACAATGATGCAAATGCATGTCATGTAATATGCAAACTTTGGTCCAATGCGTATCATGCACGAATAAACACGTCTCATCGTCAAGCTAGAGAATTTCCAGCTTAGTAACGTCAACTTCTCTTTAGTTATTCTCCATTAAGATACACACTCTAGGCCACTTGGTTCGCATGTACTCGTTTATAAGTGTCATAAGTAATTACCCGGTAAGTTTTAAGGCAAGGCAATGTTGATAAGGGAATCGTTATTCTTTTCTCAGAGTGGATACAAAACTGATTTCTGGAATGACCAGTTTTACTATAAAATTTATTGTGACCAATCCTTTAATCATTTTTCGGAAATTCTAACTTTCCAGCTTAATAATCTCATTGGATTAGTGTCCTGCCAAAATTTGGCCCAAATGCACTTTTCTAAGGTTAAGTTTCGGATCATGCAATATGACACACAATTTCTGTCAGTCCAGCGCATTTTAGCCTGACCCATTTTACTAGAAAATTCATTAAAATTTAATCCTTAACTCGTTTTGACAAGATTCCAACTCTCACCCTCATTTGATTCATAGGTTTAGCTTCATACCAAACATTAGCTAATTTGCACGCCTCTAAGGTCAATTTCCAAGCTACTAATCACGTTACTTAAATTCTGTCCAGTACAACATTATTAGCAGGACCATTCTCACTAGAAAATATTATTAAAAATAAACCGTAGCTCCTTTTAATGAACTTTCAACTCACACATTTCATATACGTATGAGGCTAACATAACACCAAAAAGTAGTCAATTTGAATACTTTTAAGATTCATTTTCAGGTCATGCAAAACGTCACACTGTTCTGCCCAGTTCCAGTAATTTTCTTCTTGAGCAGTTTTACCAAAAGATTTATTAATAATAATTCACAACTCCTTTTATCGAAATTCCACCTCTCACATCTCATATACATATAAGACTAGTAGCATACCGAAAGTCATCAGGTTTTAAAATTCTTAAGACCCCCTATTTGATCTCTCAAAACAACCCAAGTTTCTGTCTACTTCCAGAAGTTTTTCTAGTGGTCATGTTTTGTTCTTAAGTGTCCTTATCTTTCATTTTTGGTACAAACACCTAGTATACCATTGTAGTGTACACGCACCCCTCCATCACAGTCCCATTTCGGTGCATGCAAGAAAATAAGGAATCCAAGAGCATGTTATGCGCAACACACCACAAGACTATAGACTTATCTCCATTTCTTACTAAGTTAGCATGTTCATACGAAAATCACACTCATTGCCCTTCACCCCTCCCACCGTGAGCTCTCCTTGGGAGAAAAAGAAGAATCTTTATCATGTTTATCTTAGTTTACACATAATGAGATATATATAACTCCAAAAGATTTCACCTTTGAAACAAGATCTCACTTCCCCACTTTAAATAACCAAGGCCGAAAGATTTGCCCTTCAACTTGGCCTGGAAACTACCAAGATTAAATCTTAAGCACCTCTAGCCATTCATGCACACACTTTCACATTCAAGCCTTAAAGAGTATAGCGTACTTGCATTCCTTGCTTACTCTTCTTGGAGAGGTGTAGAAAAGTTGAAATCTTTCTCTTTCCTATGCAAGCATTCCCACGGTGGTGGAAGGAAAAGAAAGGAGCATGGTTAGTCTATATTCTTTAACTAAATATTCTCTTAGAAAAGGAGTTAAATGGCTTACCAAAGAGGAGCTTGAGTAGTATCCAAGCTTCTCTAAACAAGAGTCCTTGAAGGCTTGAAATCCTTGAGCCTATATTCTCTTGAGTATGAACCTTAATCCCTTGGGTATGTGCTTAGGCCGAATGGCTTATGGGAAGAGAAGAGAGGTGGGCTTCTTGTTTGGTGTAAGAGAATGGAACTAGGGTTTCTCTTTTGGAGGGAACTCTTCTTGGCTACTTGGTTGTAGCCGTTGGGATGGGGGGGGGTTTCCAAATTAACTCTCCCAACCTTGGTTACTTTTTGGTTAACCAATGTTACTTTATTTCTAACCTTGATTATTTATGCTAACCATAATTACTTTTTGTTAATCTTGGTTAGTTAAATATGGTTAGGTTACTTATTAAATAGGTTAAGTAGTTGGCTCCTTAATTGGCCTCCCTCTCCCCTTAGTATCCGGCGGTTGGGGGTCTTTAATGCCCCCAACCATGCCTAATTCAATTTCTATCTTTCTTAATTTTTTGTTTATTTAACATATTCCCTTAACTATTCATTTGTTTATAATCACAAGATAAGATAATGTGATGTGCCTTCCTCGGGCTTGTTGGCCGAACTTATAAGACCTTGGGGCGAAAATATTTGGCCTTAATGTGGGGTGTTTTGTGTGTGCCAACATAGAAAGAATTTTTGGCTGAAAATATCACCCTAGGCACGAAATTTTTTATGATTGTTTAAGTATAAGGGCTGGCCATTTATTTATGGCAATTACGTGACACGTTGGGGAAGTTTCGGTATTCGCCCGATACGACAATTTTCGGTTTAGAACCTTTTAACGTGTCGTATTTAATTTGTCATCATCATGAATTATATCATATGATGTAAGACTTGAATATACTCATAAATATGAGTTAAGTATAGTGGTGTGACGTTAACGTACGTAGAATATATAACGTGTCGGTAGTACGTTAGAATACATGTGTATGTGCCTTTTTTAAAAAAATCTGATATATATATATATATATATATATATATTATATTATATATATATATATTTATATATATATATGTATGTATGTATATGGCGTGGATATTAAAGAAGGGAGGAGGAGAAAATTTTCCTTCCTTATCATTGTTGCCTTTGTGCCGTTTCCAAATGTAGCTTCTTTTAATGAACTACTTAGTTTAATAAACTAAGTACTTCACTTAAAGAACTAGTTTAGTTCATTGATGGTGGCACCTGAAAATAGTATGAACACAATAAATATTTGACATATGATGTAAGCTTTAGCGCTTCATGGCTCGTTAGTACGGAGACATTATATACAAGCTAAATAAGGCAAGTAGTAAGCAACATATCATGCATACATGTATATATCATGCACGGTTGTGTATGTTATTCATTTAAATCATATATTTTGAAATCACTCAAACCCCTTTTTCTCTACAATCTCCCCCTTTTCATGATTTTCAAAATAACTTATGCACATGATTTAAATGCTATCGCTCCCCCTTCAAACATGCATAAATTTGAAATTTGAATTTCAAATTTCAAATCTGGCTCCCCCTTGATTTGTGCAATCAGTATCAATTAGTGTCTCTCTCCCCCTTAAATCATGATTTCTCTCCCCTTTATTTTGGAAAGTAAATCAAAAGATTCATGTAAATAAGGAAAGCAAATCACGTCAAATCAAATCATATCAACCGAAATCATGCCTAATTTAAAACGAAGAGATTCAAATGTGGCTTGATTTAAGGCTTTTGTAAATATATCCGCTACTTGTGCTTCTGTGCGTACGTGATCTATGATGATATCACCATTGTTTACGTGATCACGAAGAAAGTTATAGCGTACTTCTATATGCTTAGCCTTAGAGTGTAACACGGGGTTCTTAGACAAATTAATGGCACTCATACTATCACAATATGTAGGAATTCTATTTACGGTAATTCCAAAGTCCGAATTTATCCACAACAACTGCGTGCAACAAAGGCTAAGTGTCATGTACTCAGCCTCAGTAGTGGACAAAGAAACTCTTGCTTGCTTTATGGAAAACCATGAAATGAGTGAGTTTCCTATAAATTGGCAAGTCCCACTCGTGCTCTTTCTATCTATTTTGCAGCCACCATAATCTGCATCAGTATAAGCATGTAAGTTAAATGTGGAATCCTTATCGTACCAAATTCCTAAGGTGGGCGTGTGCTTAATATAACGGAATATTCTTTTTACCGCATTATAGTGAGACACTTTAGGTTGACTCTGAAATCGTGCACACATGCATACACTGAACATGATATCAGGCCTACTAGCAGTTAAATATAGCAAAGAACCTATCATAGATCGATACAAGCCATTATCGAAGTCTTTACCATGTTCATCTTTGTCCAATTTAGTAGTGACGCTCATAGGGGTGGGAGATGGTTTCAAATTTTCAAAGTTAAACTTTTTAATCATGTCATTGACATATTTTGCTTGACTTATGTGAATCCCTTTACTCGTTTTCTTAATCTGCAAGCCAAGAAAATAATTAAGTTCACCAACCATAGACATTTCAAATTCGGATTTCATGCAATTTTCAAAATCTTCAATAAGTCTATGTGAGGTAGAACCGAAAATAATGTCATCAACGTAGATTTGGATAATAAGTAAATCCGATTTATCTTGTTTCAAAAATAGTGTACTATCTATAATACCTCGCTTGAAATCATTTTCTAAAAAGAAAGTAGCAAAACGATCATACCATGCTCTCGGTGCTTGCTTTAGGCCGTATAGTGCCTTCTTTAGTTTGTAGACGTGATCAGGATGTTTCAAATCTTCAAAACTGGGTGGTTGCTTCACGTATACTTCTTCTTGCATAAATCCGTTTAGGAATGCACTTTTTACGTCCATTTGATAGAATTTAAAATCTTTCATGAAAGCAATAGCAAGTAATAGTCGTATAGCTTCTAAGCGTGGTACGGGTGCAAATGTTTCATCGTAGTCAATTCCTTCTTCTTGATTATAGCCTTGTGCTACAAGTCTCGCTTTATTCGTAACAACCTTTCCTTCTTCATTCGTTTTATTCCTAGACACCCACTTTGTGCCTATTATAGTCTTATCTTGTGGTCGTGGCACTAAATCCCATACATCGTTTCTAACAAATTGATTAAGTTCATCATGCATGGCATCAATCCAAGAAGAATCACTCAAAGCATCATGCACATTTTTGGGCTCAATTTCAGAAATCATAGCATGAAATTCATTTATTTCGTCCGAAGTAATTCTTCTACGTGGTCGCACACCGTGAGTGAGGTCGCCTATGATGAGATCATGTGGGTGATCTCTATGCCATCTTGGTTGATTATGTTCTATGTTATCATGCATTTCTATGTGATCATGCATTTCTAGTGTGTCATTCATATCATGCATATCAAATGTACCATCATCTTCATTCAACACAGGTTTCAATTCAAAGTCATCCTCATATTCTTTATCTTTATCAATCTCACCAAATTCATTGAATTTCACATGAATAGATTCCATGATTTGTCTAGTGAGAGGATCATAACACCTACATGCCTTTGAATTTATAGAATATCCAACAAAAATGCACTCAATTGATTTGGATTCAAATTTGTCTAAATTATCTTTTGTATTTAGAACAAAACATTTGCATCCAAACACACGAAAATAGTCAATCTTAGGCATACGATCATTCAAAATCTCATAAGGTGTCTTGTTAATTTTCTTTCTTATAGATAGGCGATTTACAATATAGCATGCACAATTTACGGCTTCCGCCCACAGAAATCTAGGAAATTTGTTTTCACATAACATAGTCCTAGCTATTTCTTGTAAAGTTCGATTCTTTGTTTCTACTACTACATTTAATTGTGGAGTTCTAGGTGGTGAAAACTCATGCTTAATTCCTTTTTCTTCGCAAAATGAAATCATCTCTTTGTTTTTAAACTCACCGCCTTTATCGCTTCTTATCTTTTTCACATTTACACCATATTGATTTTCAAGTTGTTTAATTAATTTTTCAATCTCAATGGCACTATCATCCTTATGTGCAAGGAATAAAGTCCAAGTATAACGAAAAAAATCATCAACAATCACGCATGCATAGTGGCGCCCACCCAGGCTTGTAGTGCGACTAGGACCAAACAAATCAATATGTAATAGTTCTAAGACTCTAGTTGTGCTTATTTCATTTTTAGGCTTGAGTGACTCACGTGTTTGTTTGCCTTTTATGCAAGATTCACACAACTGAAAGTTGTCTAAATCAAGCGTAGGCAATCCTCGTAATAGGTTCTTTCGTTGAAGTTTTTCTAGTGTGGAGATACCAATGTGTCCTAAACGTCTATGCCATAAATTCACATTGGGTTCATTTGAAATAAAGCACTTAACTTTAGCGTCTACCACATCATCCATAGAAAGCGTAAAAATATTACCTTCTCGTTTTCCTTTTAAAACGGTTTCTCAATTTTTATTTATTATATTGCAATAAGGGTGAGTAAAACACACATTAAAACCATTGTCAACAAATTGAGAAATGCTAAGAAGATTGTAGGATAAGTTTCTTACCAAAAAGACGTTGGAGATTTGGAGAGTACTTGGATTTCCAATCATACCTTCTCTGATGATTTTGCCTTCGTTGTTGTCTCCAAAGGTCACGGATCCGCCTTTTGTGACCTTCTTTAATTTGGTGAACAAGCTCGGGTCACCCGTCATGTGCCTCGAGCATCCACTGTCAAGGAACCACTTTATAGTTGTTTCTTTTGATGTGTGGGTTCCCTACAATGTGTAAGAATGACTTAGGTACCCTTTTAACTTTGGGTCCTTTCGAGTTAGTTAATCACCTCTTGGTAAAAGTACCTTTCGGTACCCATACTTGGGTGATCCTTCTCAGTCTATCAAATGGCAAGAATGTAGATGAAGGTGCGATATAGTAGACATGTGGTGCATGCACTTTGGGCCTTTGCCCAAGGACTCCTTTATACTCATTGAATGAAAGACGTTTTTCATATCTCCTTGTGTGTGTGTGCGTAGTGCGTGAATGAAACGAATGTCGTGTATGCATTACTCTTTTCTTTTCATATCTATATGGTACAAAATTGTATTTCAGGTGATATGAAGATGTAGTGGGACGTGATAAGGGAAGTGACAGTTTTTGCGTCATCTTAGACGCCACTTGGGGCTTTGGAGTGTCTACTTTCTTAGCAACCACAAACTTAGTTGGTTTGGTTGATACTTCATTAGAATCAACATATCCCAAACCCGTTTTGTCACTGTCATGCTTTTGTGATAATATAATGCGATGCAGCATGTTGGATCCCGTATCAAACTGTTTCATCATTTTCTCTAAGTCTGTATTCCTTGATTTCAAACGTGAAATCTCGGATTTCATTTCATTATTTTGAGTGATCAATGATGAAATCTGTCTTTAATGCAATAATGACACATGATGACTCTTTCTTTGAATCGCTTAATTGAGCGACAAGATTCTCGTTAGAAGATTCTAATAGTTTCTTGTCTTCAATTAATAGCTTCTTTTCCTTAGCGAGAGTCTTAGTGAATTTATGAAATTCTAAATACCGACTAAAAAGATCATCATAAGAAGGTTCAGAGTCAGCGTCAGAATCAGATGATACCTCATTAGATGCTTTGGATGCAAAGCATACTTGTGCAGTCTCCTCTTCGGTCTTAGTTTCAGAATCCGATGAATCACTCCAGGTGGAGGCCTTTAGAGCACGTTTCCTTTGCTTGGGTTTTGAGACGAGTCTATTTTTGTTCCGCTCCTTGTCAGGGTATTTAGTTGTTTGCTTTTCTTTATTGGGGCAGTCATATGATAAGTGTCCGAGTTTGCCACATTCATAATATTTAACATCTTTATCATTTGACTTGTTCTTATTTCTCTTAGTTGTAGTACCCTTATTTTTATTTCTGAATGACCTTCTCATAAATTTTCTTAAGCCTTTAGCTAATAGAATTAGGTCATCGTTATCCGATTCAGAATCATTATCATCTACGTGATCGGAAGGAGAAGAGATGTATTCATTTGATTTAAAAGCAATATCTTTACATTGTTTAGATGATTCCGATTTCCGTATGGTGAGTTTGTTCTCATAGACTTTAAGTGATCCGATTAATTCTTCCATCTTTATTGACTTAGTTTCCTTGCTTTCTTCTATTGCGGTCACTTTAGGGTCCCATTCGGATGGAAGGCTTCGTAGGACTTTCTGTACCTTTTCCTGCGTGGTAAAAGCTTTACCAAGAGACTCAAGAGAGGTGTAGATGTTAGTCAAACGAAGATCTATATCAACAATAGACTCATTAGGCAATAATTTAAACGACTCAAGTGTGGACATAAGCATGTTTATTTTTGACTCTTCTACTTGACTCGTGCCTTCGTGTTTCATTTCTAGTATCCTCCACATTCTTGTACACTCGAACAGTTTGAGACATAACTAGACTCACTTTTACTTAATCCGTTTAGGATCAATTGCATAGCCCTAGCATTCATACTAAGTTTCTTTTTAGCGTCACTCGTATATTGTTGTCTAGATTTAACGACTTCTAATATGACTCTGTCTACAGTAGACAACTTAGATGGGACAAAAGGACCATCTTCTATTATCGACCAAAGATCTATGTCTATAGCCATAAGAAAAAGCCTCATCCTAAGTTTCCACTGAATAAACGACTCACCGTCAAAAAGAGGAATCTTTTGGCTCGACATACCTTCTTGTTCGGTTTTGAGATTTGTAGTTGCCATCTCACTGAATCGTTGGATTCTTTCAAGTGAGTGTTCCTGTCTTTGATACCACTTGTAGGATCTGCAAGGCACCACTAGAAGGGGGGGTTGAATAGGTGGTGCGGAAAGTGTGATTTTCAGAATTTGTTTAAAACTACACAACTCAACTTCTGAAAACAGATTTTGTTTCCAGGACAAGTTTTAAAATGTTTTTTAAACTAGGTTATAGGTCTCCAAAAATTCTGAAATTTTGAGAGAACTTAGCCTCAGATGTTATGAGGGTCCTCTAAAAATTTCAAATTAAAATTCAACCTTTAACCCTTTCAAAAACCGTTGATGATCAGATTGCGCGAATCTGCCAAAAACGGTAGACGGTGTTGAAAAATTTATTCCTGTTTGTGTGTAAGTCCAAAGGCTCTGAAAATTTCACCACTAACTCCTTATATACTATATTTAAGTGGGTTGAAACAGTTTTGCAAAATTCCTTTGGGAAGTAGGTCAATTACAATCAAAGTCTCAACCTTTGCAAGTCTGAAAATCAGACTGCACTAGTCTCAGAACTTTTGATGTTTGATCGACTTATACTTATCCAAAAAGGTTGAAACTTGTGCAAAATTAACCCTAAAACGTGTGACTATGTTTCTGGAAATTTTCTGTGATTTTTGAAAGTTGTTTACTATTTTTATGAACACCAACAAAAAGAGTAAACTGTGCAGTAACAGAAAGTAAATGCCGAAAGTAAATGGCACCAAGAATTTTATACTGGTTCGGTTATAAACAACCTACTCCAGTCTTCAAGGAACACCTTCCTTGGTTCACACTAATCACACACACGCAGTACACCTTACCACAGGATTGATAGAGTTACACACTAACTCCAACCCTTTACAAACCTTGTACGATGAATACAACTCGCACGAACACCACCACCTTGCAAGAATGAAGATTGATCACACCTTGATCAATCTTTTACAAAGATATGGAATATGTGGTGGTCTATATCAAGCCTATTCAAAATTGAAAAATATGAATACAACAGGCTTTCAAGAAGAAAGAAAGAAAGAGAATATAGAAGAAGAAGAGGCTAGCGTTTGATCACTTTGATTTGCAATGCTTGTGCTTGTCTTGTTTTTGCTCATCTTCTTTCCTTTTAATCTTGTTGCAGCCGTCCCCCCTTGGGTCCTCCCCCTCTTGAAAATTATCTTCTAAGTCCTTGGGAGAATGTAAGACATCATTGTGACATGGTCTTGCTTACTTGGCATCTTCTCATTGGATGATCATTTAAGCTTTGCTTACTTGACACTTCATGATAGGTTGAATGTTGTCATCATTGATGACTTGGAAAAATCTGATTATATCACTCAAACATGTGCCAATATCAATCACAAAATAATTTCCATAAAGCTCAAGATTGTCCATAAATGTTGCAAGACAAAATTTCTTCCTTACCAAGCCAAAAAATCGGTCATAATGAGTATATACCATGCTGAATTTTCAGCATGTGACACATGGAGATAAAGTTCAAAATATTACCATTTTTCTTTGATTTTTCTTTTTAAAATAAATCACCAATTGATGGTAAATATCCTTATCACATTGGAAATGAATTTGGACACTTTTATGCCCTCACATTCGGCCATGACACCTCTCACACATGCTGAAAACTTTTCAGCATGTGTGATATATAAAATATCACAATTTTTGAATTTAAAGAATATTCAAATTACTTCCATTTCTTCTCCCAATCAATCACATAATTCAAGATGATAAGATATAGCCTTTTAATGTGAGAATTTCGGCCACCATACTTAAACATGCTGAAATTTTTAGCATGTGTTATAAGTGAGACAAAGTTTGAAATCTTACCATTTGTAGCTTCTCTCTTTAATTCACCAACATTGCATGGTTGATTCTTGACCAATCAATATGTCAACAAGGCTCCAAATAAGCTCCATCTCAGCTGTAGGGTCGTTAATTCACATAATTTATTTTTGCTAACTTCACATGTTATATATATTATGTTACACATAATATATATAATATAAACTTTAATTCTCAGCACTTGGCTGGTCTAAAGTGGCGCCATTAAAAAGGGGAAAAATTAAAATTGGAATCTTCACATTTTGGCCTTAATGAGGGATGATTTGTGTGTGCCAACATGGAAAGAATTTTTGGCTGAAAATATCACCCTAGGCACGAAATATTTTATGATTTTTTAAGTATAGGGGCTGGCCATTTATTTATGGCAAGTACGTGACACGTTGGTGAAGTTTCGGTATTCGCCTGATACGACAATTTTCGGTTTAGAACCTTTTAACGTGTCGTATTTAATTTGTCATCACCATGACTTATATCATATGATATAAGACCTGAATATACTCATAAATATGAGTTAAGTATAGTGGTGTGATGTTAACGTACGTAGAATATATAACGTGTCGGTAGTACGTTGGAATACATGTGTATGTGCCTTTTTTAAAAAATCTGAAATATATATATATATATATGTGTGTGTGTGTGTGTGTGTGTGTGTGTGTGTGTGTATGTGTGTGTGTGTGTGTGTGTGTGGCGTGGATATTAAAGAGGGGAGGAGGAGAAAACTTTTCTTCCTTATCCTTGTTGCCTTTGTGCCGTTTCCAAATGTAGCTTCTTTTAATGAACTACTTAGTTTAATAAACTAAGTACTTCACTTAATGAACTAGTTTAGTTCATTGATGGTGGCACGTGAAAATAGTATAAACACAACAAATGTTTGCCACATGATATAAGCTTTAGCGCTTCATGGCTCGTTAGTACGGCAACATTATATACAAGCTAAATAAGGCAAGTAGTAAGCAACATATCATGCATACATGTATATATCATGCACGTTTGTGTATGTTATTCATTTAAATCATATATTTTGAAATCACTCAAACCCCCTTTTCTCTATAGTAGCTTGACTGTCCCTATTAATTACCAAATGTTGTATTGTACATTGAAATGACCAACGTACCCTTTGAGTCCAATCAAGTACACATAAACAAAGTTGAAAGTCGTCACCCGAGCATGAACCTCCTCAGCATTTCACAAAACACTCTAAGTGGATCATATATTGTAGAGCGACTGACAGTATGACTTATGACCCTACTGATTTCTACATGATGTTCGCCCCACATAAAACTCATATCGAAACTGCTAATGACAAATTATTCTCTGTCCATGGGAATGGTCCTATCAATTTCTCTCCTCATATAATGCTCCATAACTGCTTATATGCCCTTACTCTATCATCTAAATTGTTGTCACTAAGCCATGTTACAACAAAACTCAACTGTGTGGCACTTATATATCCTCATTTTTGTCTTTTGTAGGAAATTCATTCAATGAGATAATTGGGCGTAGCACTGAGCAAGGCAGTCTATACTACGTTGACGGGATTGTTCAACAGCATCAGTCGATGCTTGCCCACAGGACAGTCCATCGATAACTATCGTTATGACATCGTCGTCTGGGTCACCCATCCTTTGGTTATCTTAAGTTTCTTTCTCCTACATTTTTTACTAGTCAAATAAATCATTTGTCTTGTGAAACTTGTATTCTACCAAACATCACAGGAGTACTTTTCGACCTAGTAATACTCGCATCGATCATTGTCTTTCCTTGGTCCATTCTGATGTATGGGGGCAGTCTCCATTCCCTACACCACAGAGGTTGCAATATTTTATTATCTTTGTGGACGGCTTCTCCCACATGACTTGTATCTATTTTTATAAAAATAGATCAGAGGTTCATAAAAGATTTCTTGACTTCTTCCAGATGATCAAAACTATGTTTATAAAACTATTCAAGTGCTTTGCTCCAACAATGGCGGAGAATATCTATCAAGAGACCTACAAAACTTCTTTTGTGAAAATGGTCTGATCCATCAAACATCATGCCCTAATACACCCCAAAAGAATGCAGTTGCATAACAAAAAATCAGGATCCTTCTTGGAATGACACGTGCGATGATGATTGAGTCACATGTCCCTAATATCTTTGGCATGAGGTAGTTGCTATCTCCGTCTACCTGTTAAATCGTTTGCCCACCAATATCCTTAACCACACAACACCCCTTCAAACACTGGCTACTCAAGTCAGCATTCCCTCAGTTCTGACTCTTCCACCTTGTGTATCTTGGTGTTCTATCGTTATCTACACTCTAAAGGCTGAACGCTCTAAGTTTGATCTGTGTGCCGAGAAATGTGTGCTCATCGGGTATGCTATTCAATAAAAAGGGAATTAGTGTTACAATCCCACTAGTCAATGAATTCATGTCACGAAGGTCTGTGTCTTTCTTAAGTCCGAATATTTTTCGATAGTCGTTCTCTGGCACAAGGGGAGCCTCTGAGTGAGCCATTCGATTGGTTACATAATTTTAGGAGCTTGGAGACTGTCCGATAAGAGCAAATAGATAGCGTCACCGAGTAGACCTCTGATGACGTAGAAAAGACACATAAGCTAGGGCCCAAAAGTGACTCTCTTTATGTGGGTGTCCTCCAAGAAGTGAGGTACTCTGGTGATGAATGTCCCACTTCATATAATATGGAAAGTACTGATGCCCTTTCTGAGCAACAGGACCAGATTCTTCCTCCCTGAAACGATAGAGGGGTGCCACCTCAGAGGTACTCGTGAGAGCGAATGGCACAATCCTCTAGATATCCGGTGAATATATCCCAAGGAGAGCTGGTGAAAGGATTCCTTACATTCCTCTATCTAAAACCATTACCACAAACAGTTGAAGAGGCAAGTGGAAAGCAGGAGTGGCGAGAGGCAATGAATGTTGAAATGGGGGCATTAAAAAGGAGTGAGACGTGGGAAAAGCATATATTATCGAAAGAGAAAAGCTCGTCAGGTACCGGTGGGTCTACACAATCAAGTATTAGGAAGATGGAATAATTGAGTGATGCAAGACAAGACCAGCAGTGAAAAAAATACATGCGGACCTATGGGATCGACTATTCAAAAACCTTTTCTCTGGTGGCAAAGATTGACACGATCAGAGTGTTATTCTCATCCAGCTAAAGATTGACCACTGCACCAGTTTGATGTTTGCACGTATAGCTAAAAAAAGAAACTTGTCGGCTTAGAAAGGCCTTCTACGGATTAAAAAATCGCCTCGTGCTTGGTTCGAAAGGTTTACGGTGGTCATGACGAATGGGTACAATCATATCAACACCAATCATACTCTTTTTTTCGAATAAATGGAGAAGCGTATAACTTGTCTAATCATATATGTAGACAATATGATTATTACAGAAAGTTACTAAGAAGAAATTTCAGAACTCCGTAAGACTCTGTTTTCTGAGTTTGAAATGGACCTAGGAGGACTAAAATATTTTCTAGGGATTGAAGTTCTTTGTACAGACATAGGGATCTTCATATCTCAAAGAAAGTACGTACTTGGTCTATTGACTGAGGTGGGATTGTTAGACTATAAACTAAATGACATACCCATGGCAACAAATCACAAACTAAGAGTCACAGAGGGAGCAACACTAATGGATCGCCAATAGTATCAGTGGCTTGTGGCAAAGCGGATTTATTTGTATCATACACGACTAGACATCGGTTATGCTGTTGGAGTCGTAAGACAATTCATGCATAAACCTTAAGCAGAACATATGGAAGCTACCATACGCATCGTAAGGTATCTGAAGAGCACCCCTGGGCGAGGAATACTCTTCAAAAAACATGGTCATCTAAATGTAGAGGTCTACACTGATGTAGACTAGGGAGACAACCCAAAAGGTAGGAGGTCTACTTCAGGGTACTTTGTATTCGTTGGAGAAAATTTAGCCTCCTGGAGAAGTAAGAAACAGAAAGTAGTTGCATTAACCAGTGCAAAAGCAGGATTCAGAGGAGATGCTATACGGGTTATGGAGATATTGTGGCTAAAAACAAGTTGTTGCGCGAGTTGGGTTTTCAACAAAAGTGCTCAGCTGAATTGTGGCAATAGGACTGCAGTTAGTATTTCAGAGAATCTGGCACAATACAACCGAACCAAACATGCCGAGGTAGGTAGACACTTCATTGAAGAAAAACTCGAGGATAACATTATCAAAATTCCACTCGTGCGATCAGAGGATCAGTTTGCTGACATACTTACTAAAGTAGTGCCTGAAATAGGTGTTTGAATTGATGCTGAGCAAGTTAAACATTGGGGATCCTAATGTTCAACTTAAGAGGGAGTGATGGAAAGTATCTTGCAATCAAATGTATTCTAGAAAATATCTCAACAAATCATATCATATCATATCTCATTGTCTTTATGGTAATCAAGCAAGTACCATAGATAGTACTTACACTCAACTATAAATAGGACCTATTGTATGCTGTTACAATAAATGAAATACGACATTCATTGGAAGATGATTTGAATTTTGACAATGATGCAATGCAATCAAGGAGGTGATGGTATAATCATAGATCCTAAATTGGTTGAATCCATGAATGCTCTTCGAATAAAAAGAATGATCATCAAAAGACTTTTATTTCTGAAGATTAAGTGAAAAATTGCAGATGAGTGGGTCCAAGAAGAATCCTAAAGTGATTAAAAAGAATAGAATATATACGTAAGGTGATAATCTGCAGCAATAAGAGCTTGATGAGCTAATGACCCAAGGTTTCTGAAACAAAGCATGAAGAAGGTGTTAAGACCGGAAAAAAGTGAAGCAAAAAAAAGGAGATTTAAAGAATTAAATTAATTGAATTCAAAATTTAATTTTATTCTATCCTAATCCTAACTACCCACAGTCCCCTCCCCCTAATCCCTTAAATCACTTCCCATAACCTAAATTGAAACCCTAACTCCCAGTTATTCCCACCTAATTTCGGCAGCCATATCACAACCAAAGAAAGGAAAAAAAAGAAGTAAAGAGAGGGAGGCAGAGCAAAACGTGAGAAGGAAAAGAGAAAGGAGATAGGAGATAACAGGGAAAAGGGAGAAGAAGGGAGGGTAGGCACACTGCACCGAATCCGACTCCTTTTTTTATCAGTGAATCCTTTATTCAAGAGGTAGGTTACCTTTCCCTCTTCTCGGATTTCCCGCACCTCGTGTGTGAATCATACTTGCTTTGATGTTAATTTATTTTTATTTTATTTTCATTTTGCTTTTATATATAAATGCATGCTCTTTGATGTTTGTGTGATCAAGTATATGTATGTGTGAGAAAGGTGTTGATCGTACGGGTCGAAATAAATTTAAAAAATTGAATCTTTATGCACTTAGTAGGAAATTGCATGAATAGCTATAGAAATAGGTCACATATCACGAAAATTAGGTCAAAATTAAACTGGGAATCAAAAATTGGGTCTGGTCGGCGGCACGTGCGCAACACGCAAGCGTTTCAGGGGTGACGCGTGAGGCCCATGCGCGCCCTGACAGCTCATCCTGGACACGCATTGACGTGTCTAGTGCTTGTGTGTATCACATTATAATGAGCCAAATGCAACTTGTTTAAGGTAAATCGGAGTTAAAACGAAGAAGTTATGAATTTTTAGAGAAAATTAGAATTTAAGAAATTAAATTAAAAAATAAATAAAAAAAGAAGGGGGCCGGCTGTGCAGCGGGCCACGTGTTAGCGAGCTTGGTCTGCTGCTGCGGACCAGGCCTAATTAACAAAAATAGAAGAGGGTGGCAGAATTTCAGAATGGGCCAGTGGCCAGTGGGCCACAGTCTGATTCGGTTCGGGCCAAGAAAGGAAACAGGGCCTGGTCTGAAAAGAAATTTAAAAAAAGTAAAGTAAATCAATTAATATAATTACTAATTATTAAATAGGAAATTTAGTAAATTATTAAAATGAAATAAAATAAACTAGAATAGAATAAAAAAATGTGGTTATAAGACAAAGGATAACAAAAAAAAGATTATATATAATAAAATAATAATAATAAAGATATAAAAATAAGGGATTACAAGTATAATATATATATATGTATGTATGTATGTATGTATGTATGTATGTATAAAATAATAGTATTAAATAATGGAATAAAAGAAAAGAAGGGTACGACTGAGAGAGAAAAAAGCTATAAAAGTAGTATTAGTAGTAGTAGTAGTAGTAGTAGTAGTAGTAGTAGTAGTAGTAACAACAACAACAATAACAATAACAATAATGATAATAATAATAATAATAATAATAATAATAATAAATAATGGTAAAATTAATAATAATAGATAAGAATTGAAAGAAAAATAAAATAAATAATGGAAAAATAACAACAAAATTGTATTTAAATAAACAAAAATAATACTAATAAAATGGGTGTATTCCTATAAGTATATATGCATGTGTATGGGCGTGGATATATATATGGGTATAGATACACCGTAATAAAATGGGGGTATTCACGCAAGCATATATGCACGTGTGTGGGCGCGGGCATAAATAGGAGCATGGATCCGCCGGATTATTGATTATGTGTGTGGAGCATTCATAGCACGTGCATTGCATTGCATCCTTTCGGGAAATTGACTCCATGTTACGGAGCGATGAGCGCTGACTCCACGTTACGGAGCGATGACCTCTGACTCCACGTTACGGAGCTATGTCTGCTGACTCCACGTTACGGAGCGATGACCGCTGGCTACACGTTACGGAGCAATGACCGCTGACTCCATGTTAATGAGTGATGAGTAGGACCCGGGTCATGCATAGCATATCATTGAAAAGAAAGGAACATATTGTGTGGGATAATGATGTTGTTGCGTGTGACACGATAATGAGAAGGAACATGCATCATGAAGTTGCGGATTGCATTTGATTGGACGAGTGTGCATTTATTGTATGTTCCGATTATTGTTGTTCTTGATTTTTTTATATGTTTGTTGTTATTTTCCTTATATGCTTATGTATTTTGTAAGTATGGTTCTTTTCTGAGAAAAGACGGGTAACCTACGGGTGATTTCCCAATCACTCACCCTTCTACTTATCCTTCCACAGGTGAGCCCAAGTTCGAATATATTTTCATAGAGGACGAGTTTGATTGTGCGAGCTGGGCGAGTGAGCTTAGAGATATTTCTGTTGGGACATGACTTTGTGCTTTCTATATTTATTTCGTTTTCAACAGATTTTTTTAGTATTACATTTGACGTATCGCGTTTCTTCAGACCTAACTCCGATTTATTTTTATGATGGGATTATTTATGAATTGAATTTGGATTTTTATTTATTGTTTCTGTGAAAATTTCATATGTTATTTCTGACATGTAAGAAGTTTGAATGACGCCTTATAGTTCTCGTAGTAGACTACGACGGGTGCACCGTTCTCGATGCTAGGGTTCGAGAGCGGGGCGTTACAGGTGTTATCGGAGCCGAGGCTGCAGATCCGCCTCGGAAATGCAGGTTTGACTAGATCACTTAAAGTTAAGCTACAATCTTTTTCAGAGAATGATGATTTTACCCCTAAGTAATAAAGTAGGCTTAAGAGATGATCTTAGACTTAAGTTATGATCGGGTTAAGGGGAGTGGGAGCGTTATTTCATTTTCTCTTAATTATTTACCTTTTTACCCCTGAACCTTTGCATGCAACCCCAAAGTGGTTAGAAATTCCCAAGATACCCCTCCAACTTAGCCTGAACTTAATAAATGTATACGTTCACTGTTTTGAAATTCCAGAAAATATCGCCTAGACAAAATCAAACAGGAAACGAAGATAATGACAGTGACAACCACCAGGGTCAGGGGGCTATTCCCTAGGTACTTGCTCACGCGATGGCCACTATGACAGAGCAGCTGGCACAACAGCAACAGCAGATAAATAATCAGCAGGCACAACATCCGCCCCCACTTGGGCCGGGGTTGAGGTTTTTCTATGGAGAGATGCACAATGCTCGGGCTCCTACAATGAGAGGGACCCCTAAGCCAGAGGAGGCCGAGATCTCGCTGAAGGCGATATCAAGCCATCTTCGGTTACTGCAGGTACTGGACGAGCAGAAGGTAGAGGTAGTTATTCCTTTTCTGGCAGGTGATGCAGAAGAATGGTGGCGAAGCGTGGAGATCAGATTGGCGTCGCCTATTACTTGGACACAGTTCCTTTAGGAGTTCAAGAAATTTTATGTACCAGATAGTGTGATTCTTCAGAGGATGACAGAGTTTCAGACTTTGACCCAGGGCAATATGGCAGTGGCTGAGTATCATGATAGGTTCCATGCCCTAGGTATGTATTTCCCATCCACGATGGCAGACGAAAAGTTAAAGATGCTTAAGTTTAAGCATAGGCTAAGATCATAGATATAGTCAGGGATTGCCACTACCAGACACAGGACTTTTGATGAGCTATTAAACGTTTGCCGAGAGGTGGAGGGCGATTTCAGGAGAGTCACCACTGAGGTGAGGGCCAAGAGGCCCTAGGATGAGACTAGCGTTGGTAGGCCAAGATGTTGGATTAAGGTACCTCAACGACAGTTTGACAGGGAGCCGTTTAGACCACCGCAGCCACAGCGTCAGAAAGTGATACACGACCAAAACCACCGAGGGCCACTGGACCATTACAACCATGTGCACATTGTGGACGCACACACCCTGGTGAATGCTGGAGAAATACGATTTTTTGTTATAGGTGTGGCAAGACAGGTCATTACACGAAGGAGTACACTGAGGAGAAGGCAGCCCCAAAGATACAGCAGCCACAGGGAGGTCAGCAGAAAGGGAGGCCCTAGACCGATGCCAGGGTCCATGTTATGACTGATGCAGACGTCGAGACAGCTCGCAACGTCGTGACATATAAACTTTAATTAAGTAGTGAATTTATTTTCAGTTAAATCATATGTTGCTGAATATATTAGTATATGAATAACCCTGAATGTGATAGGTGTGATCATAGTAGTCAAATTCTCTACCAACGTACTATTCAATACGCCACTCTTTTATATCTAAGAGATTCGCGAACCTGATCCATTATCCTGAATGGCTTGACACACCATACCAAGTTCAGGCAGCCGGCGACCAGGTGATAATATCCCATCATCAGTATAGAGGATACGAGCTATAGATTGATGAGCATAAGTTCACTGTGACCTTTAGCCCTATTCAGATGAGAGACTTTGATATAATTCTCGGCATGGATTGGCCATCAGAATATCGGGCGACCATTGACTCTTGGCTGAAGCGTGTCACCATCAGAGGTTCCGATATGAAGGAGATCATAGTTCAGGGAAACTCTAAGCTGAAAAAGGAGCTGAAAGGGGTATATCTGACGCGGCTCAGGCACATCGGGCATTGAGGAAAGGTAGTGAAGTTTTCTTGTCTATGCTATGGATGCAGAAGCTGAACAACAAGTACAAACTATTGACCAGATCCTGGTGGTAAATGAATTCAAGGATGTCTTCCCCGACGAATTACCAGGTTTACCATCTTGCCGTGAGGTGGAGTTTGCGATAAATCTGATCCCAGGTGCTGAGCTCATATCGAAAACACCATATCGTGTGGCACCGGCAGAGCTTAAGGAGTTGAAGGAGAAACTACAAGAGCTACTAGATCGTAAATTCATCCATCCTAGCGTCTTACCATGGGGAGCTCCTGTCCTATTCATGAAGAAGAAAGATGGGAGCATGAGATTGTGCTTCGACTATTGCAAGATAAATAAGATCACAATCAAAAATGATTATCCTTGACCCTGGATGGATGACCTTTTCGACCAGCTGAAGGAAAACCTTTAAGCACTGGATTGTTATTTAGTAATGTTTCAATTCGAACAAACTACATATGTTTGTATCCGTACAGGACACAAAAGTATATTCCAAAATAGATCTTCGGTCCGGATATCATTAGATAAGGATCATAGAAGAGGATATTCCGAGGACTGCCTTCTGCACCAGATACGGCCAATATGAGTTCCTAGTGATGCCGTTTGGACAGACAAATGCTCCAGCTGCTTTCATGGATTTGATGAATACAGTATTCAGAGATCAGTTGGATAAGTTTGTGGTGGTCTTCACCGACGACATATTGGTCTATTCTCCCGACGAAGAGACGCACGCTAAGCATTTGAGAGAAGTTCTAGGGACTCTCAGGAAGAAAAAGTTGTATGCCAAATTCAATAAGTGTGAGTTTTGGCTAAAGAGTGTGGCTTTCTTGGGTCACGTAGTCTCGGAGGAGGAGATCTCAGTTGATCCGAAGAAAATTGAAGCTATCACTGAGTGTCCAAGACCAACCAATGTGACCGAAGTAAGAAATTTTCTTGGATTGGATGGCTACTACAGGAAGTTTGTCGAGGGCTTCTCTACCATCGCGGTGCCACTGAGAAGGTTGACAAAAGGAGACGAGGCTTGAGTGGACCGCAGAATGCGAGAAGAGCTTCAACAAACTGAAGAAGAGATTGACCACTGTCTCTGTGTTGGCGCAACCATCTGGTTCTGAAGGGTTTGTCATTTACAGTGATGCATCCAAGAATTGACTAGGTACATGTATATGATTTCAAATTCGACTTCATATACATTTCAACTTTAGACTAATTTCTTTTTTTTTAGGTTGTGCCCTTATGCAAGGAGATAGAGTCATTGTATATGCCTCGCACCAGTTGAAGCCTTACGAACATATCTATCCAACCCACGATCTTCAGTTTGTTGTACGGTGTTTGCACTTAAGATATGGCGTCACTATTTATATAGAGAAAAGTGCGAGGTGTTCACTGATCATAAGAGTTTGAAGTATCTGTTCACTATTTATATGGTTGGAGCTACTGAAAGATTATGACCTGACCATTAGTTATCATCCAGGGAGGCGAATTGAGTCGCTGATACACTAAGCAGAAAATTAAGCCATGCCAGACAAACACCTTTAGAGAGAGAGATTGTCGAGTTTGGTGTGGACAAGGTGAATGACACGGCAAATATTCTAGCGACCTTGATTATCTCACCATCTTTGATTGATCAGATTAAAGAGGCTCAGAATGATGATTTGACTCTCAGAAATATATGTGAGAAGATGATGACGAGTCATATTGATGGGTTTCAGCTTCACGATGACGGCAGTATGTGGTACTAAGGAAGATTATGTGTGCCAGATGTTGAAGACATCAGAAAAGAAGTATTGAAGCAGGCACACAACTCTAAGATGCCATTCCATCCTGGTGTCACAAAGATATATAATGACTTGAAAAAGCACTACTGGTGGAGTGGTATGAAGAAACATATAGCTGAGTTTAGCGAGAGATGCCTAGTATGCCAGCAGGTTAAAACAGAGCATCATAGACCGCGAGGCTTATTATTTCCATTGGAGATACCCGAGTGGAAGTGGGAGCATGTGACTATGGACTTTGTTGTGGGGCTTCTGAGAACAAGAAACGGCAACGACAGCATCTGGGTTATTATGGATCGATTGACCAAATCTGCTCATTTTCTGCCCATACCGAGTGACGCGACCATGGAGAGATTTGTGACAGTTTATACTGATAAGATCGTCAGCCTACATGTAGTCCCAGTAATATCGTATCGGACCGTGACCCGCAATTTACTTTGAGATTTTGCTCAACATGTCAGAAGAGGATGGGGATTGAGTTACGATTCAGCATGACATTTCATCCCCAAACCGACAGTTAGTTAGAGAGAACGATCCAAACATTAGAAGACATGTTGAGGGCATGTGCATTGGAATTTAAGGGAAACTGGACAGTACGGTTAAGATGATCGAGTTCTCTTATAATAACAGCAACCACAGTGCCATCGGCATGGCACCATTCGAGGCTCTAAGGGCGTGATGCGATTTGGAAAGAAAGGTAAACTAAGTTCGCGCTATGTAGGTCTATATGAGATACTTGATCGAGTGACCACTTTGGCCTATCATTTGGCATTACCCCCTGCCTTGGCCCAAGTGCACAACGTCTTTCACGTATCGCAGTTGAGGAAGTACGTCTCGGACCTGAGTCATGTGTTGGATGCGAGACCACTAAAGGAGTGTGCCGATACTACTTATGAGGAGACTCTTGTTTGGATTGTAGATCATAAGGATCAAGTATTTTTAGGATCTGCAAGGCACCACTAGAAGGGGGGTTGAATAGTTGGTGCGGAAAATGTGGTTTTTAAAATAGTTTTAAACTAAGAACTCAACTTCTAAAAACATTTTCTGTTTTTAGGACCAGTTTTAAAACGTTTTGAAAACTAGGTTGCAGGTCTTAAAAAATACTGAAATTCGGAGAGAACTTAGCCTCAGATGTTCTGAGTGTTTCCTAAAAATTTCAGATTAAGATTCAACCTCTAATACCTTGAAAAATCGTTGGTGGTCAGATTGCGCAAATCTGCTAGAAACGGTAGTCTGATTTGAAAAATTAATTCCTATTTGTATGTAATTCCAAATGCTATGAAAATTTAAATACTAACCCCTTATTAGTTTTATCTAAATGGGTTGAAACAGTTTTGAATCAGCCTTTTGGGAAGTTAGTCAAATACGATCAAAGTCTTAACCTTTGCAAGCCCGAAAATCAGACTGCACTAGTATCAAAACTTTGGATGTTTGAATGACTTATACTTGTCCAAAAGGGTTGAAAATTGTTCCAAAAAAAACTTTAAGACGTGAGGCTATGACTCTGAAAATTTTTATAATTTTTAAAATTCGTTTACTATTTTTGCCAACGTGATTTAAAACGATAAACAGTGCTGAAACTGAAAGTAAATGCTGAAAGTAAATAACACCAGGAATTTTATACTGGTTCGGTTATAAACAACCTACTCCAATCTACGAGGACACCTTCCTCGGTTAGCACTATACACACAACACAAAGAACACCTTACCACAGGGTTGATGGAATTACACACCAACTCCAACCCTTTACAAACCTTGTATGAGAATACAATTGTCACGAACACCACCACCTTGCAAGTGCAAGATTGATCACACCTTGATCAATCTTTTACAATGATAAAAGAATATGTGGTGGTCTATATGAAGCCTTTTCAAGTATATGAATATGAGTACAATAGGCTTTTAGAGAGAAGAAAGAAAGAGAGTATAGAAGAGAAGGCTAGAACACGTTTTTGATGCTTCAAATTGCAAGACTTGTTCTTGTTTTTATTTTGCTCTCTTCCTTTCCTTTTAACATTGTGCCCCCCTTGATGCTATTCTCCTCTTGAAAATTGTCTTCTAAGTCCTTGGAAGAGTGTATTGCATCATTGTGACATGTCCTTGCTTACTTGCCATCTTCTCATTGGATGATCATTAAGCTCTTGCTTACTTGGCACCCATTGATTGGATGAATGTTGTCATCCCTTGATGACTAGATAAATCTGAAATTAAAACTCAAAAAGCATGTGACAATTGGCCATAAACTTATTACCAAAAGTCAGAAGATCATCCCACAAAATTAGCTAGGCAAATGATTCCAAGATACCTTATGAAATTCGGCCATAACACCACTTGCACATGCTGAAATTTCAGCATGTGTAACATTTGCATTTCATTCAAAATATTGCCAAGTTTACTTGGATTTAATCCTTAAAATTAAAGATTAATTCAATCACCATTTAGTACACAATATTTTATTCAATTTTGGAATAAAAATTGGTCACAAATAGTGCCTCAAAATCGGCCAACATACATTACACACATGCTGAAAATTTCAGCATGTGTGATATTCAAAGATATCACCATTTTATTTTCACAACATTTTCAAAATACTTCCATACTATCTCCCAATTATCCACTTAATTCAAGACAACAAGATATGGCTCATAAAGAGGATAAAATCTGCCAGCCATTTGCGCACATGCTGAATTTTCAGCATGTGTCACAATTGTGACAAGATTTGAAATGTTACCTTTTGTAGTTTCTTTCTTTAAGTCACCAACATTGCATGCTTTATTCTTGACCAATCAAGATGCCAACAAAGCTCCACGTATGCTCCAATATTGCTGGTTTAGGCGTGTGACAAGATTTATGCATGTGCTTAAATTTATTTTTGCAAACTTTGTAAAATAGTGCACATTTAATTATACACACATGGTATATTCCAATCAGACCTTAATTGAATTTTCTAGAATACTTTAAAATGTATGGAATATGTAAAAAGTGTCTAGATACATGTTATATGTCATGCCAAAAATGTTCCATGTGTCGTGTATGTAGAAAACCGAATTCTTGACGTTTATCGATTACCCGATTTTTCTCTAATTAAATTTCAACTTTTTGAACATGTTATATATATTATATATTATAGAACCTTTTAATGTGTTATAGTAAATTTGTCATCGCCATGACTTATATCATATGATATAAGACTTGAATATACTCATAAATATGAGTTAAGTATATTGGTGTGACGTTAACGTACATACATAAAATATATAACGTGTTGGTAGTACGTTGGAATATATGTGTATGTGCTTTTTTCAAAAAAATCTTAAAATATATATATTTATTTAAAATGGCGTGTGGAGAGGAGAGGGAGAACTTTCCTTTCTTCAACTTGTTGCCTTTGTGCCTTTCCCAAATATTGTCTCATTTAATGAACTACTTAGTTTAATTAACTAAGTACTTCACTTAATGAACTAGCTTAGTTCATTAGTGGTGGCACCTGAAAATAGTTCAAACACAACAAATGTTTGCCATTTGATATAAGCTTTAAAGCTTCATGGCTCGTTAGTACGACAACATTATATATGAACTATATAAGGCACGTATTATGCAAGCGCGTGTCATGTCATAAAATATGTCATGCATTTCTTTGTAACACGTTTAAAACAATATGTCATGCATTTCTTTGTAACACGTTTAAAACATGTAATTTGAAATTACTCAAACCCCTTTTTCTCTACAATCTCCCCCTTTTGATGATTTTCAAAATAACCTACATTCATGATTTAAATCTTATCACTCCCCCTTCAATTGTCCATAAATTCAAATTTTGAATTTCAAATTTCAAATTCGCTCCCCCTTGATTTATGCAATCTATTTCTCTCTCCCCCTTAAATCATGCATTCTCTCCCCATTTATTTTGGAAAGTCAATCAAAAATGCATGGAAAGATAATCAAATCAAATCAAATCAGCAGAAATCATGACTAATTTAGAACGAAGATTTTCGTACGTGGCTTGATTTAAGGCTTTAGTGAAGATATCCGCTACTTGTGCCTCTGTGCGTATGTCATCTATGACAATGTCACCATTATTTACGTGATCACGAAGGTAGTGATAACGTACTTCTATATGCTTGGCCTTAGAGTGTAACACGAGATTCTTAGATATGTTAATTGCACTGATACTATCACAATATATAGGAATTTTATTACGGTAATTCTAAAGTCCGAAAGTTGTTGTTCTATCCATAGTAATTGTGTGCAACAAAGACTAAGTGCCATGTACTCAGCTTCAGTAGTGGATAAAGCTACGCTTGCTTGCTTTTTGGAAAACGATGAAATGAGGGAGTTTCCTATAAATTGGCAAGTGCCACTCGTGCTTTTTCTATCTATCTTACATCCACCATAATCAGCGTCAGTGTAGGCATGCAAATTAAAGTCACAATCTTTTTCATACCAAATGCCTAAGGTGGGTGTGTGCTTAATATATCGGAATATTCTTTTCACCGCATTATAGTGAGACACCTTAGGTTGACTTTGAAAACGTGCACAAATACATACACTGAACATGATATCAGGCCTACTAGCAGTAAGTTATAGCAAAGAGCCAATCATAGATCTATATAAGGCATTATCAAAATCCTTACTATGTCCATCTTTATCTAATTTAGTAGTGACACTCATAAGGGTGGGGGATGGTTTTAAATTCTCAAATTGAACTTTTTAATCATATCATTTACATATTTAGCTTGGCTTATATGGATGCCTTTACTCGTTTGTTTAATCTGCAAGCCAAGAAAAAAGTTCAATTCGCCAACCATAGACATTTCAAATTCGGATTTCATGCAATTTTCAAAATCTTCAACAAGTTTATGAGAAGTGGAGCCAAAAATGATGTCATCAACGTAAATTTGAATAATAAGTAAATCTGATTTATCTTGTTTTAAAAATAATGTACTATCTATAGTGCCTCTTTTAAAACCATTTTCTAATAGGAAAGTAGCAAAACGATCATACCATGCTCTAGGTGCTTGCTTTAGTCCGTATAGTGCCTTCTTTAGTTTGTACACGTGATCAGGATGTTTCAAATCTTCAAAACCGGGTGGTTGTTTCACGTATACCTCTTCTTGTATAAATCCATTTAAGAATGCACTTTTCACGTCCACTTGATAAAGTTTAAAATCTTTCATGCAAGCAATGGCAAGTAAAAGTCGTATAGCTTCTAAACGTGCTACAGGTGCAAATGTTTCATCATAATCAATTCCTTCTTCTTGATTATAGCATTGTGCTACAAGTCTAGCTTTATTTCTAACAACTTTTCTTTTTTCATTCATTTTATTTCTAAACACCCACTTTGTGCCTATTATGGTCTTATCTTGTCGTCGTGGCACTAAATCTCATACGTCATTTCTAACAAATCGATTATGTTCATTATGCATAGCATCAATCCAAGAAGAATCATTCAAAGCATCATGCACATTTTTAGGTTCAATTTCGGAAATCATGGCATGAAATTGATTTATTTCTTCTGGATTTATTCTTCTATATGGACGAACATCGTGTGTCATATCGCCTATGATGAGATCATGTGGGTGATCTCTATGCCATCTTGGTTGATTATTTTCTACGTTCTCATGCATTTCTAAGTGATCATGCATTTCTAGTGTATCATACATATCATGCATATCAAACGTGCCAT
This sequence comes from Eustoma russellianum, assembly GCA_036186865.1. Lineage (NCBI taxonomy): Eukaryota > Viridiplantae > Streptophyta > Magnoliopsida > Gentianales > Gentianaceae > Eustoma > Eustoma russellianum. Next base: position 13,153,429 of record AP025063.1, on the reverse strand, counting down.
CATCATCATTTAACACAAGTTTCAATTCAAAATCATCATCATATTCTTTATCTTTATCAATCTCACCAAATTCATTAAATTTCACATGAATAGATTCTAGAATTTGTCTAGACAAAGATGCATTCAATTGATTTGGATTCAAATTTATCTAAATTATCTTCTGTATTTAAAACAAAGCATTTGCATCCAAACACACGAAAATAGTCAGTTTTAGACATGCGATCATTTAGTATCTCATAAGGCGTCTTATTTATTTTCTTTCTAATGGACAAGCGATTTACTATGTGCATGCACAGTTTATTGCCTCCGCCCACAAAAATCTAGGAAATTTATTTTCGCGCAACATAGTTCTAGCAAGTTCTTGTAATGTCCTATTCTTTCTTTCTACTACTCCATTTAGTTGTTGGGTTCTAGGTGGCGAAGACTCGTGCTTAATTCCTTTTTCTTCGAAAATGAAATCATGTCCTTATTTTTAAATTCACCACCTCTATCACTTCTTATCTTTTTCACATTAACGCCATATTGATTTTTAAGTTGTTTTATCAATTTCACAATTTCAATAGCACTATCATCCCTATATGCAAGAAACAAAGTTCAAGTATAACGAGAAAAATCACCAACAATCACGCAAGCATAGTGACGCCCACCAAGACTCGTAGTGCGACTAGGACCAAATAAATCAATGCGTAATAATTCTAAAACACTGGTCGTGCTTATTTCATTTTTAGGTTTAAGTGACTCGCGTGTTTGTTTGCCTTTTATGCAAGATTCACACAACTAAAAGTTGTCTAAATCAAGTGTAGGCAATCCTCGTATTAGGTTTTTTCTTTGGAGTTTTTCAAGTGTAGAAATGTCAATGTGTCCTAAACGTCTATGCCATAAATTTATGTTAGGTTCATTTGACATGAAACACTTAACCTTAGTGTCTAACATATCATCCATAGAAAGTGTAAAGATGTTTCATTCCCGTTTTCCTTTTAAAACTGTTTCTCCATTTTTATTTATTATATTGCAATACGGATGAGTAAAACATGCATAAAAACCATTGTCAATAAATTGGGAAATGCTAAAAAGATTATAGGATAAGTTACTTACCAAAAAGACGTTGGAGATTTGAAGGGTGCTTGGGTTTCCAATTTACCTTTTCCGATGATCTTGCCTTCATTGTTGCCTCCAAAGGTCACGGATCCGCCTTTTGTGACCTTCTTTAACTTTGTGAACAAGCTCGGGTCACCCGTCATGTGCCTTGAGCAATCACTGTCAAGGAACCACTTGATAGATGTGTCTTTTAATGTGTGGGTTCCCCACAATATACAAAAGTGATTTAGGTACCCTTTTAATTTTGGGTCCTTACGAGTTAGTCATTCACCTTTTAGTAAGAGTTCCTTTCGGTACCCATACTTGGGTGATCCTTCTCGGTCTAGCAAATGGCAACAATGTAGATGACCGTGCAATGTAGTAGACATGTGGTGAGTGCACTTTAGGCCTTTGTCCAAGAACTCTTTTATACGCGTTATATGTAGGACATTTTTGATATGTCTTTGTGTTAGTGTGCGTAGTGCGTGATCTAGATGGATGAAATGAATGTCGTGTATGCATCACTTGTTTCTTCTCATATCTATATGGCACAAAATTGTATTTTTCATGATATGAAGAAGAAGTATGACGAGATGAGGGGAGAGGGGGTCTTTGCGTCATCTTAGACGCCGTATTTGGTTTTGGAGTGTCTACTTTCTTAGACACTACAAACTTGGTTGGTCTAATGGATACTTCATTTTTTTCAATATATCCTAATCCCGTTTTATCACTATCATGCTTTTGAGATAAAATAATACGATCTAGCATGTTATATCCCGTATCAAACTGTTCTATCATTTTCTCTAAGTCCGTATTCCTTGATTTCAAATTTCAAATCTCGGATTTCATTTCATTATTTTGCATGGTCAACGATGAGATCTCTGTCTTTAATGCATTAATGATGCATGACGACTCTTCTTTTGAATCGTTTAATTGAGCGACAAGATTCTCGTTAGAAGATTATAACAGCTTCTTGTCTTCAATTAATCGCTTCTTTTCTTTCACGAGAGTCTTAGTGAATTTATGCAATTCTAAGTACTGACTAAAAAGATCATCATAAGAAGGCTCAAAGTCAGAATCAGAGTCAGATGATACCTCGTTTGATGCTTTGGACACAAAGCATACTTGTGCAGTCTCCTCTCCTGTTTCAGTCTCGGAATCCGATGTATCACTCCAAGTGGAGGCTCTGAGAGCTCGTTTCCTTTGCTTAGGTTCTGAGACGAGTCTATTCTTGTTCTGATCCTTGTCAGGGTATTTGTTTGTTTGCTTTTCCTTATTAGGGCAGTCATATGATAGATGTCCAAGTTTACCGCATTCATTACATTTAACATCCTTGTCGTTTGTCTTGTTCTTATTTCTTTTAGTCGAAGTAGCCTTGGTTTTGTTTCTAAACGAATTTCTCATGAATTTTGTTAAGCCTTTAGCCAATAAAATTAAGTCATCGTTATCTGATTCAGAATTACTATCTTCTACGTGATCGGAAGAAGTAGAGACGTATTCATTTGATTTAAATGCAATAGCTTTACCTTGTTTTCATGATTCTGATTTCCTTATGGTGAGTTTGTTCTCATAAACCTTAAGTGATCCAATTAATTCTTCCATCTTGATTGACTTAGTTTCTTTGATTTCTTTTATTGCCGTTACTTTAGGGTCACACTCGGATAGAAGGCTTCACAAGGCCTTTTGTACCTTTTCCTACATAGTAAAGGCTTTGCCAAGAGACTCAAGAGAATTATAAATGTTAGTCAAGCGAAGATCCATATCAACGATAGATTCATTTGGCAATAATTTAAATGACTCGAGTGTGGACATAAGCATGTTGATCTTGGACTCTTTTACTTGACTAGTACCTTCGTGTTTCATTTCAAGAATTCTCCACATTTCTTGAGTACTAGAACAATTTGAAACATAGCTATATTCACTTTTACTTAGTCCATTTAAAAGTAACTGCATAGCCCTAGCGTTCATGCTTAGTCTCTTTTTATCCTCACTAGTATACTCTTGTCTAGGCTTAACGACCTCTAGTATGACTCCATCTACAGTGGATAACTTTGATGGAACAAATGGACCTCTTCAATAATTGACCAAAGATCAATATCAATTGCCATAAGGAAAAGTTTGATTCTTAACTTCCATTGAATGAAAGACTCACCGTCAAAGAGATGAGGCCTTAGACTAGACATACCTTCTTGCTCGGTTTTGAAGTTTGTGGTTGCCATCTCACTTAGATCATTGGATCCTTTTGATGTGAGTGTTCCTGCGCTCTGATACCACTTGTAGGATCTACAACGCACCACTAGAAGGGGGATGAATAGTTGGTGCGGAAAATGTGGTTTTTAAAATAGTTTTAAACCAAGAACTCAACTTCTGAAAACAGTTTCTGTTTTCAGGACCAGTTTTCAAACGTTTCGAAAACTGGGTTGCATGTCTTCAAAAATTCTGAACTTTGGAGAGAACTTAGCCTCAGATATTCTGAGTGTCTTCTAAAAATTTCAGATTAAAATTCCACCTCTAACCCATCGAAAAATCGTTGGTGATCAGATTGCGCAAATCTACCAGAAACGGCAGTCTGATTTGAAAAAGTAATTCCTATATATACGTAACTCTAAATGCTTTGAAAATTTAAATACTAACCCCTTATTAGTTGTATTTAAAGGTTGAAACAGTTTTGAAAAATTCTTTTGGGAAGTTAGTCAAATACAATCAAAGTCTCAACCTTTGCAAGCCTAAAAATCAGACTGCAATAGTCTCAGAACTTTGGACGTTTGAATGACTTATACTTATCCAAAAGGGTTGAAATTTGTGCCAAAAGAACCTTAAGACGTGAGGCTACGACTCTGGAAATTTTCGTAATTTTTGAAATTCGTTTACTATTTTTACCAAGGTGATTAATAACAATAAACAGTGCTGAAACTAAAAGTAAGTGCTGAAAGTAAATAACGCCAGGAAATTTATACTGATTCAGTTATAAACAACCTACTCCAGTCTTCGAGGACACCTTCCTCGGTTAGCACTAAACACACAACACAAAGAACACCTTACGACAGGTTTGATGGACTTACACACCAACTCCAATCCTTTACAAACCTTGTATGAGAATACAATTGTCACGAACACCACCACCTTGCAAGTGCAAGATTGATCACACCTTGATCAATCTTTTACAATGATAAAAGAATATGTGGTGGTATATATGAAGCCTATTCAAGTATATGAATATGAGTACAATAGGCTTTTAGATAGAAGAAAGAAAGAGAGTGTAGAAGAGAAGGCTAGAACATGTTTTTGATGCTTCAAATTGCAAGACTTGTTCTTGTTTTGTTTTTCTCTCTTCATTTCCGTTTAACATTGTGGACGCCCCCCTTGATGCTATTCTCCTCTTGAAAATTGTCTTCAAAGTCCTTGGAAGAGTGTATTGCATCATTGTGATATGTCCTTGCTTACTTGCCATCTTCTCATTGGATGATCATTAAGCTCTTGCTTACTTGGCACTCATTGATTGGATGAATGTTGTCATCACTTGATGACTAGATAAATATGAAATTAAAACTCAAAAAGCATGTGCCAATTAGCCATAAACTTATTACCAAAATTCACAAGATCATACCACAAAATTAGCTAGGCAAATGACTCCAAGATGCCTTGTGAAATTCGGCCATAACACCACTTGCACATGCTGAAATTTCAGCATGTGTAACATTTGCATTTCATTCAAAATATTGCCAAGTTTACTTTGATTTAATCCTTGAAATTAAAGAATAATTCAATCACAATTTAGTACACAATATTTTCATCAATTTTGGCACTAATAGTGCCTCGAAATCGGCCAACATACATTACACACATGTGTGATATTCAAAGATATCACCATTTTAATTTCACAATATTTTCAAAATACTTCCATACTATCTCCCAATTATCCACTTAATTCAAGACAACAAAATATGGTTCATAAAGAGGATAAATTCGGCCAGCCATTTGCACACATGCTGAATTTTCAGCATGTGGCACAATTGTTTCTTTCTTTAAGTCACCAACATTGCATGATTTATTCTTGACCAATTAAGATGCCAACAAAGCTCCACCTATACTCCAATATTGCTGGTTTAGGCGTGTTACAAGGTTTATGCATGTGCTTAAATTTATTTTTGTAAACTTTGTAAAATAGTGCACATTTAATTATACACACATGGTATATTCCAGTCAGTCCTTAAATGAATTTTCTAGAACACTTTAAAATGTATGGAATATGTAAAGAGTGTCTAGATACATGTTATATGTCATACCAAAAATATTCCATGTGTCATGTGTAGCGCCCCGTACCACGGCCCAACTGGATATGGTGCACCCGCCGTACTTCACTACGGAGTGTACCAGGCGTCAGTCCATAACATAGCAAAGTCCATAATAAAACATGTGGACTTTCATGCTTTCACGTCGACAAGTAAGCAAAACCGAAGCAGAATAAAAACTTTTAAAATAAAAACGTCTACGCATCCATCATTAGTTTTACAACCCGATCATAAAGTACGGAAATCCCAAAATAAATGTTTCCAACATCAAGTCATGAAAGATCCTCAACCATAACTCTTTCGTCAAATCTCTAAGTCGTCCAACTCCCGCGCTCCTACGGGTAAGGAACCTTAGGTTCATCTTCAATCCATTCCACTATATTTCTTGCTGCTTCTGGGAGGAAAAGATAAGGGGTGAGTGACAACGTCACCAGCAAGTAAACTATAAATAATCATGAATTAAATGGAAAGTACATACAAGAACCAAACCCCAAAATTCTGTTTAGAAACATACCTGACCTTCCATCCAACACCCGTAAGTAATCAGCTCATAACTTATCAAAGATTAAAACTTACGAAAGATTAAAACTTACCAAAGCCCATAACTTATAAAAGTTCATAACTGATAACAGTCCATAACTTATTAAAAGATCATCACTCAATAAAGATTGTAACTTATGAGCTAACAAGTCATAATGCCTTAGTCTAAGTATCACATAACCATATTCGATGACTCGTTATATGCAACATGCATGAGTATGTACGTGTGATGCATCAGATAAAAATGAAGATAAGTTCTTTCGTTCCTTCATTCAAAACATCATCGTCAAGAAAACAAAAGAGTATTCAGATCTATTCTCCCGGATCTGAGGCGGTCACTTATTTCTCTTCGAATCTATTATTCTCATATTTGGAGCGGTCACATCATCACTTATCAGGTCTATTCTCTCCGGGTCTGAACGGTCGATATTAGATCTATTCTCTCCGGGCCTGAGCAGTCCATAACATCAGGTCAGTTCACCGGATCTGGAACGGGTCCTTACTAGCCAGAAAACACACGGTACCTGTGGAAAAACGTTCTTTTAAAAACAGAATCTTTTCTTTAAAACGTTTTTCATCTTTCTTTCTCATAAAATCAGTTCCATAAATCATGTAAATGACGGTGATGCAATGTATGACATGTAATATGCAATCCATGACATGATGCGTTACATATACACATACGTACAACTAATTCTTTAGGCAGGAAAAATTTCCAGAATTATCGTTCCATATGCACGGACTCAAAAACTCGTGTTTTAGGCCCATTATCATGAGTTCTTGTCATACATATGCGTACGAGTGTCTTTTCTATTCGTAACATAATTTTCATAACGATATGAGACGTGTAAGACACTTAATTTATTTAACTACAAAACAGGGTACTGCTGAATTTCAGCAGTGCGGTGTCCCTTCTTTTACTTTTCCTTTAAGCCCATTACGCTTTATTTAATTTGGGCCAACCCTAGAAAAAATGCTGTAGACATGCCAACAATTAATGGTCATAATCCCAAACTATATAATTAAGTTTAAGCCCATCAAAACAAAGCCCCACAACAAGTTCCTCAATTCTGCCCAAAATTTCAGATTAGTAATACCAACTTAGCTTTGGTGATTCCCCTTAAAATAGTAATTCTAAGCTAAGTGGTTTACATGAAGCACTCACATATGTCTTAAGTAATTATCATAAAAGTTTCACAGCATTACAATAGCTTTAAAGGGGTAATTGATTTTTTTCCCAAAACGGGTACATGCTGAATTCTGGAATGACCACTTTTGCTAAGCATTTTATTATGACCAATCCATAAGCCATTTTTCAAAAATTACAACTCACACACTTAGCAAACACATAGTACTAGCATCTTACCAAAACTCAGCCCAATTGCATATTTCTAGGGTCCATTTCCGGGTCAGTCATTATGTCACATAAAATCTGTTCAGTCCAGTAATTTCCAGCATGACCAGTTTTACTAAAATTTCCGTTATAAATAAACCGTAACTCCTTATAACAAAATTCCAACTCTCATATTTACTACACACATAGAGCTAGTGTTACGCCAAAAATTAGCTAAATTGAATACTTCTAAGGTCCCTTTTCAGGTCCTACAAAACGTCACAACAATCTGCCATGTTCCAGTAATTTCCATTTTGTCACATTTCCTTACTAAAATGTCCCAACTTGAGTTGTTTGGCTTCACCACCGTATTAAACATCAAATACACATTTAGCGTATGGTTTTGCATATTCTAACACACTCCAGAAGTCATCCATACATCACTTCAAAACAGTTTGAAGGATACACATGTCATTCCTTTAGTCTTGCACGTTATGTTCACACTAGAATCCATTCTTGGTATAATTGGTGTACATGTACCCTACACCCAAAACAGCCCGTTAAACACATGCAAGGCAAAAATCATATATCCATGATGAACATCTTAAGCTCAATGCATAAATCACACATCTTGTTCACACCTTTACCCCACAAGTTACAATTTCTTACAAGAACTACATTTATTTTCCCCTCTTTCATCCAACCGTCCCCTATACATGTCAAAAAAGAGATCTTGTCACATTCATCCTAGATTTACCTCATATTCATACTTAAAATAACAAAGAATCCACCTTTGGAGCAAATCTCACACATGCAAGCCACTTTACTTAAAGAACCGAAAGTTTCATGCATTAAACTTAGCATTGCACCTCTAAGATTAAAACTTAATAGCATCTAGACATTCAAGCATGCACTTTCACATCCAAGGCATGAGTATGTATAGTGTAGTTGCCTTTTTCAAACTTACTCCTTTCCTTGGCTTGAAATGTGTATGTAGTGGTGAAGTCTTCCTCTTCTTCACATATGAACCCCAAGGTTTTGAAGAGTAAAAAGAGAAAAATTGTTAGTCCATGTTCTTAAGTGAAAGATGTACTAAATAGAGGTTAAATGGACTCACCAAAATAGAGCTTGAGAAGTGTTCAAACCTCTTAAGACTAGTACCTCTCAAAACTTGAAAATTTTGAACCTAGTGACCTTGGAGGTCACGGTTTATGAGCAAGAAAAAGGGGTAACATGAGCTTCAAGCTATGTAAGATGTAAAAATTCCTTGAAGAGTTGAGTATTTACTTACCTAGACCAAGTTCGCACTTGGATTTATCTTGCACTCCCTTGGTTCTCTTTGGCCGTGTGCTTTGGAAGGGAGAAGAGGAAAACTTTCTTGCTCTTGGTGGTTCTCTGAGGGTTGGAAGAATGGGAGGATTCTAGAGTGCTTTTGGAATGAATTTTTCCTTCTTAGGCTGAGTGTTAGCCGTTGGAAATTAAGAGGGGGTTAAGAGATTTCCATGGCATGGTTAAGTTAGTTAACCTTAGTTGCTTTAGTCATTGTGTGGTTAGGATGAAGTAACCATGGTAGGCTAAGGTGACTCTTGACTTCCTTCCTAGGTAATCCGGCGGTTGGAGCCCCCCCCTCCTTTTTGTGTTGTTCTATCATGCTATAGTAGCCTTTTGAGGTGTTTAAGTAAAAATTGTTAAGTAGTTGAGGAGGAGACTAATGGTATGGGTGATCCTATAATTTCTTCCTTTTTCTTGTAACTCACGGTTCTAGTGAGTTATCCCGACCTTAAGTAATATCATAACATGGCTACCATATATATAAGCCACATTACCATTGCTTTTGTAACATTTAAGGTGTGTAGTTGAAATCCCATTTTTAGTAAAAGTGGTCTTAAGCCCCTCATGAGCCTTCTTTAGCCGGACCCTTGAGGGAAATTAAGATAGAGGAAAATCCCTTGCTCTTTAGTAACCTTTTGCGATAATAACAAGTTAAGGATGTATTAGGAGATTCCTTGTTAAATGAAGAGAGAGAGAAAAAAGCCTTCTTGGCTAGGCACATCCGGCGGCCTTCTTAAGAGAGGGAGGGGGGAGTCCTTCATGTGCATGGATACAATCACAGCACTCATTTAAAGACTAATCCTAGTTCACTTTTTGGATTTGCATGAAGAGTCTTAAAACCATTATTGGCTCCATAAGGCCTCATGGCCGAAAATATAAGTGGTTGCACTTATACACACATAAGTTTAATTCCATTGCATATTATCCATGGTCATGGCTTTCCCTTTCCTCCATCTTAGTTACGTGCACACATGCGTGTTCAAAGTGTATCCTCAACCATTATCCTTTAACTATACCTTTCATGTAACTAAAATTCTTTAGGCCACTATTAAGGCATGGGCCTAAATATATATATAAATATGACATGTATATATATGTATCGATACATACATACATACATATATATATATATATTTAACCGAGTTTGGAATTGCTAGTAGTAATTCTAATCCTATATGCTCAGGCGAAACGGCGACTGAGTGGCGGCGCCAGCCGCTGCCGCAATTCCGTTCATTTTTCCTCTTGATTTTCATTTCACGTTTTCAATTCGCAATCTCATGCCTTCATGCGATTCGATCATGGAGCCATCCTAATCCTATGTTCAGCGGCCTGCAGTGACGATTCCTAGGGATATCACGCGATCAAATTGTTACACCCTGTGTCTTTTAAGCGCAACTTTCAATACTTAGAGGTTAACCTTTAATGCAATTTTATTAATTATGTAAGATTATAAAACTTAGTCACCTAAAACATAGAAGAATAAGAAAGAAGGGTTCGAAATAGAGTTAAAGGTAATTCATAGAAATTACTTGAAAGGCCCCTACTAGAAGTTGAGGGAGTTACAAAAGTTGGTATAACCTCCCCATCTCAGCCATATTGGACGGTTATACCACAAAAGAAGAAGGAAAAATTCTGAGAAAAAGAGAGAGAAGAGAAAAGGAGAGGAAGAAGAAGAAGAAAGGAAAGAGAAAGAAGGAAAAGGCCATTCTAGGTTCAATTCTCATCAAAGTTCTGCAGTAAATCCGTAAGATTAACTAGATTCCAAGGCAAGTAATCTTTCTATACGCTTTACGTTAATTTTGATACTTAGGCCCTATGTTTTTACAAAGAGAAAACATGAATCACACATTGGTATTCTTGTCTTGACTATTTTAAATGCTTTGTTATATGTAAGTCTTGTTGCTAATTGTGCAAAGTATTGTTCTTTGGGCCATATCTCTGAAAATAGTTGTGTGGTGCTTTGTTGTTGTCAAGCATGCCCATAAAGTGTATATCTTGACTTGCTTATTGTCTTGCTCTACTCTTATGTTGATTGTCTACACTTTGACGTTGAGAGTATGTGCAGGAAATTGAGGGATGAGAGTTGACATTGTTGTAGACTTGTTGTGTTGGTTGTTGTTGATGACAATCTTTGAAGATGGTGAATGATTGAAGAGTTAGAGTGGATGTTGTTAGGCACAACTAAGCTTCAATTCATGATTAGATGTATGTTAAGTATGATGAATTTAGATGTTAAGATGGATCTTTAAGAGTTGAATATGGAAGGGTTGAAGAAGAAAGGAGTTGGGTGGAAGTTACTGCAGAAAAACTGCAGTTTGGCATCGTCAGAACACTTCGAACGCCTACATGAGGCGCTTCATGTCACTATAGGCGCTTCATGTAGCGTTCCATGTGTCCTGGAGCTTTCCCGTACAGAAAAACTGAAATTTAGAACCGTCAAAACACTTCGAACGCCTACATGAGGCGCTTCATGTCACATTAGGCGCTTCATGTGGTGTTCAATGTGTCCTGAATCATCCCCGAACACTTCGAACGCCTAGTAGAGGCGCTTCATGTACCATTAGGCACTTCAAGAGGTGTTCCAAGTATTCTGGAAGTATTTTTGACCCTTTAGGCACCCTATGTAAGTGTAGTAACTTTATACACTTCTTTTGAACATAAAATGCAAGAGTATTTGAGATATATTTGAGGTGTAGATGGTAAGTTTGATCAAGTAAGCATAAGATTGAATTCTAGTGAATAAGTGAGACAAATGGACTTGGTAAAATACGTTTAGGGAGTGTTTGAGGTGCAAGACCATATCCTTGATAGACAAGATGTACGTGTGTGTGTTACATGTTGATATGAAGCTATCTGTGCATCCTGCATCATGACATGGGCACTTGCATTTGATTTGAGATATGTTTTGCAAAAGAACAAGAAAGGTAAAGTTTGCGAAAGACAAAATGGCTGCTGGTTGATCACAGGGTATAAAAGTCACGTCTGCGAAAGCAGGGTATAAAGAGCGTGATCTGTGAATCAACAGCAGGGTATAAAGTATGTTATGGGGCCGTGGACCTATCAGCACGGATATATGATATATGTAATGGGGCCGTGGACCTATCAGCACGGATATATGATATATGTAATGGGGCCGTGGACCTTTCAGCACGGATATATTATATGTAATGGGGCCGTGGACCTTTCAGCACGGGGTATAAAGTATGATGGCTGTGGACTGATCACCCACAGGGTATAAAGTTCTGCTACGCGAAGAATATGATATGTAAAGTGATGAAATGTTTTGTGAAATGACATGCATGACATGTTTGTGAAAGAAGACATATGCATGGGTGTTGTGTGTGATTTTAAAGAAGTACATGCATCATGATACACGAAGCATAAGACTTGACATGCAAGAAATGTGGTTAGTCTATGACTTGTTTATGTGATACGTTGCTTTAATACATGTTGGTTCTCGTAACTGTGTTCACATATGTGCTCTATCTGTTTTGAGTAATTCTTATTAAGATGCTATTTGTTAACCCGAGCACCTTATTTTTGGGCAATATTTTATACTCTGGTGACTCGACGTGTGTGATTCCGTAGGGTGTATAGACGGGTTACTTGCTGGCGAAGTTTTCGCTAAGAACAATCATTCTGTCTCCTTTTCAGGTGAGCCTGATTATGAGTTGATATTTATCGAAGACGACGGCGAGTGGGCTCAATGGGATGATGGACAAAGGAATAGATAGATGCTGGACTATTTTCTTTAAGTTTGGAAAGTCGTTGTTATTATTTTGATTTAGAACTTATGTTGGTTAGAGGAACAAACACATTTTATTTCCGCTGCAGTTTCTAGTTGTGTGATTGACGATGAAGGTTTAAACTTTATGACGTTTCCGCTGGTTTTTAACTTACATTATGAAGGATGTACGTTTGATCTGCTTGACGCTTCGTAGTTCTCATAGTAGGCTACGGCGGGTGCACTGGTTCCGATGACGGTATCGGGCTGGGGCGCTACAGGTGGTATCAGAGACTAGGCTTCAGATCTAGTTCGGAAACTTAGGTTCATGATTTTTAGACATTTAAGCTATGATTCTCCTTTAAGGTTGATCCTTAGTTATAAGTACTGATCTCTTTAGTGGTTAAGTATGATATGGGTTGGGTGTGTGCGAGCGCGTCTTATTACCTAACTTTGTATTAATAGTTGTACTACACACCTTACCTATTAGCACGCGTTCAAGCTTTCAGTAATCCTTGTATTTACTAAATGCCAATGTAATGTTGACCTTTTCAGAGAAATATGCCTCCCAGAAGAGATAACACCGGCAACTCTGGCAATGGACAGGAGAACCAGCCACCACAAGTGGTTTTACCCCAAGTACTCACTGATGCGCTGACGGTCATTGCACAAGGGTATGTGCAGCAGCATCAGCCTCCGCCTCCACCACCGCCACAGCATAACATCAGGTTCTTTTATGGAGAGATGAGGAAGATGAGGGTGCCGGAGTTTGGTGGATGTACGGATCCTGAAGAGGCTCAGCATTGGTTGGCTGAGGTTGAGAAATGTTTCCGGCTGGTGCAAGTTCCGAATGAGATAAAAGTTGAGGTGGACACACCCCTTCTAAGTGGCAAGGCTGGCGAATGGTGGGAAGGAATGGTGTTAAGAATGACCCCACCGATCTCGTGGACTCAGTTCTGTGATGTGTTCCTTAAGTACTATGTACCGGAGACTGCAATATTGGACAAGATAAGAGCATTTGACAGACTGGAGCAAGGAAGGATGACGGTGTCGGAGTATGCAGATCGTTTTCATGCCTTAGGTAAGTTTGCCCCTGCGATTATGTCTGATAATCGTCTTAAGATGACAAAGTTTGAGAGGGGATTGGACTCGAGGATACAATCAGCAATAGTGAATGCAGGGATGAAAACTTATGAGGATATGCTAGATGCGTGTTACCGTGTTGAAAGTGATTTTCGCCGAGTGGCGGCGAGAGCAGCTAGTGTTGGAGGGTCTGATAGAGGCAAGAGGCCAAGAGAGGATGTGAGAGTTGGTGGAAGACCCGGACGTTGGGTCAAGATTCCGAAGAGAGGACCAGTTGGAAATTTTCAGAGACTGCCACCCCAGAATCAAGTAGCTCAGCAGGCTATAGGAGTTTGTCCACATTGCGGCAGGAACCATGTAGGAGAGTGTAGGAAAGTAGTCGGAGCATGTTTCCGATGTGGCCAAGTGGGTCACTTGATTAGAGACTGTCCGGAGATGAAGAAGAATAACCCTGGAGAGGCGGCTCAGCAGCCGAGAGTGAAGCCTCGAGCAAATGCTCGTGTACATCTAATGACGGACACAGATGTGCAGGAGGCTACCGATGTAGTAGCAGGTATCCTCTAAACTAAGTTTGAATTCAAATTGAATTAAGTGTTTATGTGCGTAACTTTTGTGTGTAAAACTTTATATGGCTTTAGGTGCGGTTTTAGTAAATAAGATGCCTGCCAATGTACTTTTCGATAGCGGCGCAAGCCATTCTTTTGTAGCGAAGAGATTCACTAAGCACTTGGGTGGTTTGCCTGAATGATTAGAGACTCCGTATCGCGTGCAAGCGGCCGGAGATCAGATTATGGTTTCATACCAGCAGTATCGAGATTGCGAATTGGAGTTCGAAGGACAAGCATTCTCTGCCACACTGATCCCTATTCAGATGTATGACTTTGACGTTATATTAGGAATGGACTGGTTGGTTAAGAATCACGCCAATATTGATTGTCGGTTGAAACAAGTGACAATCAAGAATGCTAAGATGGAGGAGGTAATATTTCAAGGAGATGCAGAACGAAAGAAAGTTCGCAAGAAGGTATATGTGTCTGTCGCACAAGCATGCAAAGCATTGAGGAAGGGTGCTGAGGGATTCTTAGTATATGCCATGGATGTTACTCAGGAGGTGCCGTCTATGGAGCAAATTCGTGTGGTCAATGAATTTCCTGACGTGTTTCCGGAAGATTTACCAGGAGTGCCACCTCCGAGAGAAGTTGAGTTCGAAATTAACTTGATTCCCGGAACAGAACCTATTTCCAAAGCTCCTTATAGAATGGCTCCGGCAGAACTGAGAGAGTTGAAGGAACAACTGCAGGAGTTATTGGACAAGAAGTTTATCCGCCCTAGTGTATCGCCATGGGGAGCACCCGTCTTATTTGTAAAGAAGAAGGATGGTAGCATGAGACTTTGTATCGATTATAGAGAGTTGAATAAAGTTACCATCAAGAATAAGTATCCTCTCCCACGAATTGAGGACTTGTTTGACCAGCTCAAGGGTGCTAAAATCTTCTCTAAAATTGACCTCCGATCAGGATATCATCAATTACGAGTGAAGGCCGAGGACATCGCAAAGACAGCTTTCCGCACAAGGTATGGCCACTATGAATTTTTAGTGATGCCATTTGGATTGACAAATGCCCCTGCGGCTTTTATGGATCTTATGAATACCGTCTTTCGAGAACAGTTGGATAAGTTTGTAGTGGTATTCATAGATGATATTCTTATGTACTCTCCTGACGAGCAAACTCACACTGAGCATTTGAGAACCGTACTAGGCATATTGAGGCAGAAACAACTTTATGCAAAGTTTAGCAAGTGTGAGTTCTAGTTAAGAAGTGTAGCTTTCCTGGGTCATGTGATATCAGAAGAGGGGATTGCTGTTGACCCGAAGAAGGTGGAAGCTATAACTGAATGGCCTAGACCTACCAATGTCACCGAAGTGCGAAGTTTCTTGGGTCTAGCGGGTTATTACCGAAAATTCGTTGAGGGATTCTCGAGAATTGCCGTACCTCTCAGTCGCCTTACTCAAAAGAAGTCCAAGTTTGAGTGGACGGCGGAATGCGAGCAGAGTTTCACGGAGCTTAAAAAGAGATTAACGACAGCTCCAGTATTAGCTCAACCCTCTGGAACGAATGGATTTGTGATTTATAGTGATGCGTCAAAGAACGGGTTAGGTACGTAAATTATAGTATAAGGTTATGATTTTATATACTCATTAAGTTTAGACTAACACCTTGTTTGTAGGTTGTGTTTTAATGCAAAACGAACGAGTCATCGCGTATGCCTCAAGACAGCTAAAGCCTTATGAACAAAACTATCCCACACATGATCTTGAGCTTGCCGCGGTTGTGTTCGCCTTGAAGATTTGGCGGCATTATTTGTATGGAGAGAAGTGCGCGGTATTCACAGATCATAAGAGCCTAAAGTATTTGTTCTCGCAGAAGGAATTGAATATGAGACAGCGGAGATGGTTGGAATTGCTAAAAGACTACGACCTAACTATTCATTATCACCCGGGAAAGGCTAACAAGGTAGCCGACGCCTTAAGTAGGAAGTCCAGCCATGCACGACAATCACCGTTGGAAAGAGAGATGGAGGAGTTTGGTTTAGATTTGATTGAATCCACGGTGAATGTTTTGACAGCCTTGACTATCACCCCGAGTTTGATTGATCGGATAAAGGAGGCACAGAAGAGAGATAAGGCTTTAAGTGAGATAATGGAAAGGGTGAAACATAGTCCAGTTGAAGGGTTTCGGACTAAGGATGATGAGAGCTTATGGTTTAGGGAAAGATTATGTGTGCCGGATGTTGACGAACTTAGGAAAGAAGTTTTGCAAGAAGCTCATAATTCAAGGTTATCGATACACCACGGTAGCACCAAGATGTATAGAGATCTCAAACGATACTATTGGTGGTCTGGGATGAAAAGACATATTGCGGAATTCATAGAGAGGTGTTTGGTGTGTCAACAAGTCAAAGCGGAACATCAAAGACCCGGTGGATTGTTGATGCCGTTGGAAATTCCGGAATGGAAATGGGAACATGTCACAATGGATTTTGTAGCTGGTTTACCTAAGACAAGGAGTGGATGTGACATGATTTGGGTGATCGTGGATCGTTTAACAAAGTCTGCCCATTTCTTACCCGTTTCAAGTGAAACACCTCTCGACAAACTAGTGAATGTGTATATGGAGAACATTGTGAGCTTACATGGTGTTCCGGTAAGTATAGTATCCGACCGAGACTCACGGTTCACATCTAAGTTTTGGACAGCATTTCAAGAAGCCATGGGTACAGAATTAAGGTTGAGTACGGCATATCATCCCCAAACTGATGGACAGTCCGAGCGGACAATTCAAACCTTGGAAGATATGCTAAGAGCTTGTGTGCTGGATTTCAAAGGGAGTTGGGATCGAATGGTAAAGCTGATGGAGTTTTCTTATAACAATAGTTACCACAGCGCAATTGATATGGCTCCTTATGAGGCTTTGTATGGAAGGAAATGTAGGTCCCCGGTTTATTGGGACGAAGTGGGCGTGAGGACCATCACGGGACCTGAGCTATTAGAGAAAACGCTAGAGAAGGTAAAGGTCATTCGGGAAAGACTCAAGACGGCTCAGGACCGTAGCAAGAGTTGGGCAGATTCCAAACGACGACCATTGGATTTTGATGTGGGTGATAAAGTTTATTTGAAGGTATCACCTACGAAGGGCGTCATGAGGTTTGGAGTAAAAGGCAAGCTAAGCCCTCGTTTCATTGGTCCCTATGAAATACTTGAGAAGGTAGGAGCCTTGGCATATAGGTTGGCATTACCCCCGGTGTTGGCACAAGTTCACAATGTATTCCACGTGTCACAATTAAGAAAGTACGTGGCGGATCCAAGTCATGTACTTGAAGCTCAACCTTTGGAACTCAAGGACGATGTTACATATGAGGAAGTACCCGTGAAAATTGTGGACCGAAAGGATCAAGTGTTGAGGAAGCGAGTGATCCCGTATGTAAAGGTTCAATGGAGCAATCACACGGAACGTGAAGCCACTTGGGAGCTCGAAGAACAAATGCGAGAGAAGTATCCTCAGCTCTTTGACTAAGGTACGTAAGTTTCGAGGACGAAACTTTTTGTAAGGGGGGTGGAATGTTACACCCCGTGTCTTTTAAGCGCAACTTTCAATACTTAGAGGTTAACCTTGAATGCAATTTAATTAATTATGTAAGATTATAAAACTTAGTCACCTAAAACATAGAAGAATAAGAAAGAAGGGTTCGAAATAGAGTTAAAGGTAATTCATAGAAATTACTTGAAAGGCCCCTACTAGAAGTTGAGGGAGTTACAAAAGTTGGTATAACCTCCCCATCTCAGCCATATTGGACGGTTATACCACAAAAGAAGAAGGAAAAATTCTGAGAAAAAGAGAGAGAAGAGAAAAGGAGAGGAAGAAGAAGAAGAACGGAAAGAGAAGGAAGGAAAAGGCCATTCTAGGTTCAATTCTCATCAAAGTTCTGCAGTAAATCCGTAAGATTAACTAGATTCCAAGGCAAGTAATCTTTCTATACGCTTTACGTTAATTTTGATACTTAGGCCCTATGTTTTTACAAAGAGAAAACATGAATCACACATTGGTATTCTTGTCTTGACTATTTTAAATGCTTTGTTATATGTAAGTCTTGTTGCTAATTGTGCAAAGTATTGTTCTTTGGGCCATATCTCTGAAAATAGTTGTGTGGTGCTTTGTTGTTGTCAAGCATGCCCATAAAGTGTATATCTTGACTTGCTTATTGTCTTGCTCTACTCTTATGTTGATTGTCTACACTTTGACGTTGAGAGTATGTGCAGGAAATTGAGGGATGAGAGTTGACATTGTTGTAGACTTGTTGTGTTGGTTGTTGTTGATGACAATCTTTGAAGATGGTGAATGATTGAAGAGTTAGAGTGGATGTTGTTAGGCACAACTAAGCTTCAATTCATGATTAGATGTATGTTAAGTATGATGAATTTAGATGTTAAGATGGATCTTTAAGAGTTGAATATGGAAGGGTTGAAGAAGAAAGGAGTTGGGTGGAAGTTACTGCAGAAAAACTGCAGTTTGGCATCGTCAGAACACTTCGAACGCCTACATGAGGCACTTCATGTCACTATAGGCGCTTCATGTAGCGTTCCATGTGTCCTGGAGCTTTCCCGTACAGAAAAACTGAAATTTAGAACCGTCAGAACACTTCGAACGCCTACATGAGGCGCTTCATGTCACATTAGGCGCTTCATGTGGTGTTCAATGTGTCCTGAATCATCCCCGAACACTTCGAACACCTAGTAGAGGCGCTTCATGTACCATTAGGCACTTCAAGAGGTGTTCCAAGTATTCTGGAAGTATTTTTGACCCTTTAGGCGCCCTATGTAAGTGTAGTAACTTTATACACTTATTTTGAACATAAAATGCAAGAGTATTTGAGATATATTTGAGGTGTAGATGGTAAGTTTGATCAAGTAAGCATAAGATTGAATTCTAGTGAATAAGTGAGACAAATGGCTTGGTAAAATACGTTTAGGGAGTGTTTGAGGTGCAAGACCATATCCTTGATAGACAAGATGTACGTGTGTGTGTTACATGTTGATATGAAGCTATCTGTGCATCCTGCATCATGACATGGGCACTTGCATTTGATTTGAGATATATTTTGCAAAAGAACAAGAAAGGTAAAGTTTGCGAAAGACAAAATGGCTGCTGGTTGATCACAGGGTATAAAAGTCACGTCTGCGAAAGCAGGGTATAAAGAGCGTGATCTGTGAATCAACAGCAGGGTATAAAGTATGTTATGGGGCCGTGGACCTATCAGCACGGATATATGATATATGTAATGGGGCCGTGGACCTATCAGCATGGATATATGATATATGTAATGGGGCCGTGGACCTTTCAGCACGGGGTATAAAGTATGATGGCTGTGGACTGATCACCCACAGGGTATAAAGTTCTGCTACGCGAAGAATATGATATGTAAAGTGATGAAATATTTTGTGAAATGACATGCATGACATGTTTGTGAAAGAAGACATATGCATGGTTGTTGTGTGTGATTTTAAAGAAGTACATGCATCATGATACACGAAGCATAAGACTTGACATGCAAGAAATGTGGTTAGTCTATGACTTGTTTATGTGATACGTTGCTTTAATACATGTTGGTTCTCGTAACTGTGTTCACATATGTGCTCTATCTGTTTTGAGTAATTCTTATTAAGATGCTATTTGTTAACCCGAGCACCTTATTTTTGGGCAATGTTTTATACTCTGGTGACTCGACGTGTGTGATTCCGTAGGGTGTATAGACGTGTTACTTGCTGGCGAAGTTTTCGCTAAGAACAATCATTCTGTCTCCTTTTCAGGTGAGCCTGATTATGAGTTGATATTTATCGAAGACGACGGCGAGTGGGCTCAATGGGATGATGGACAAAGGAATAGATAGATGCTGGACTATTTTCTTTAAGTTTGGAAAGTCGTTATTATTTTGATTTAGAACTTATGTTGGTTAGAGGAACAAACACATTTTATTTCCGCTGCAGTTTCTAGTTGTGTGATTGACGATGAAGGTTTAAACTTTATGACGTTTCCACTGGTTTTTAACTTACATTATGAAGGATGTACGTTTGATCTGCTTGACGCTTCGTAGTTCTCATAGTAGGCTACGGCGGGTGCACTGGTTCCGATGGCGGTATCGGGCTGGGGCGCTACACAAATTCACAACATCGACACCAATGGCTGCTGCGCCTTCATTCGCCGCAGTGGTCGCAGGATCATCAGCCACGCCGATATCCATCTCTCCTAAGACAGCAACGCGTTATAAAGGTATTCCATTGGTTTCATTTCTTTATTCAGAAATTGATGCGCTGGCTGTCCCTTTTCGGTACTCATTAGTCGGTACATTTTGGTATGGGCGCCCCCCTAAAGGTCATACGTGATGTTTTTGAAAGGATTGGTTTTCACCACGACCTTCGGATTACTCTCATTGATCAAACGCATATATTGCTGAATTTTAGCAATGAAGCAGATTATTTGCGATGTTTTTATCGTTGTTCTTGGCATATTTCTGGTTGTCACATGAGGGTCACAAAATGGACAGTGGATTTTGATCCTTCCTCTGATGTCCCAATTGTGCCGGTTTGGATTGCACTACCGGCATTGCCAATTCACCTACATAGGCAGGAAGCTTTGTTCGAAATAGTGCGCACAATCGGTTTGCCTCTTAAATTAGACGTAGCCACCTCTAAAGGCTTACGTCCATCGGTAGCTCGTGTATGTGTGGAGATTGATGTATCACAGGAGTTGCCGCAAAAAATTTATCTACAAGCTAAAGGTCGTTTAATTCTTCAGTCTGTTGTTTATGAAGATTTGCCGTTGTTCTGTACTGACTGTCGTAGACTGGGGCATAAACATGCTGCTTGCACATCTAAGGGTGAGACTGGTATTCCGCCCCCACCTCCTCCACCCCTGAAATCTCGTCCATCCAAGACGCGATGGACTCCAGTAAAGCCCAATCCCACTTCATTGGATGATTCATCACCGCTCTCAAATGATCCGGGGGCAGGGGGTCCTGTCATAGGGGAACTGATCTCTATACTGGAGCAACATTCTTCCGATAATGCCATACACGATGCAGCAGACTTTCCTACAGATACCATGCCACACGATATTGGACATGTATCGGACAACTTTTTGCCAACTGACACTTTAGTAGAGGACATCTTGACGACTGATCCATCACGCGTTCCAGACGCTCTGGATGAAGCATCTGACACCCCGCAACACCCGGTGCATACTGCTGACCCATCTGTATCGCAAATTTTCTCTTGATTGACTGCAGATTTATGTCCGGTACTGGTAGTGCCGCCTGCGTTGGAGTTTCACAAGCAACAGGATCCGCAGCACACAGATACACCTACACCATCTCCGCCCTTGGAGATTTCATACACGGCCATACAGCATGCTCATGAGATGACCCCACCGTCTGAAGTGGCTCCGGAAGTCCAAATTCAATCCATTCAAGTTGAATTGCCGGTTCCATTAGCGATAATGCCAGCCCATGGCCAGCCTGCTTATGATCCCTTAGTTGAACAATTCTATCAAGATCACTTTCGTGAAGAGGAAGAGGAAGTGGCTTTGGCACTAGGTTCGGACAATGAAGCTTCTCTCTCATATACTCGCCGTAAAGGGACTGAATATGATGATCTACGCGATAGTTTGATCATTGCGGGCGATGATTTGGATTGTTGCAGAACATCGACTAGAGGCGGGACTCTCCTTGGTGGACTATCTCGGAAAAAACGCAGGTCTCGGAAAGATCTTCCACCACCTCCACCGTCCTCAATGGTTACTAGAAGGCACAGCCATCGTTCTTTTGAAATATAGATAGCTTAGCAGTCCCACGACTGATCATTTGGTTTCTTTTTCATTTTCTTTTATTTTCGCTTGTACTCACGGCTACCCTCGGCCATTAACGCGGGATATGATAAATAAATAAAAGCCGAAAGGTATCCTTCCGTTTATATAAAAAAAATATATATTTTTAACCGAAAGAAATGAATTTATTAAGCCTCACTTATGGTGGAGGGAAACCATATTACAAATATTTGAGCGTATGAATAATGATAGTACAATGCACAAATAATTTCTAATCTCCAATCATATATGATATGCCGCATTAAAACCTTGCCAAGTAAAACCACCCTTGTGTATCTGTTTTTATGAAAACAGATATATAAATAAAAACTCTCGGCCATGCCCTTGCAGCGAATCCCTCGGCTGGCGGCGTAGCCGCCACCGCTGCAAGTTGCCTGCTTCCGATCACCGCCTTCCTCAACCCCTCCGACTACCACCATGACTGACTCTGCAGCCGCCGTTGCGGCTTCAACCAAACGTTCCTTTGCGTCTCTCTTTACACCCGCAGCCCCACTCCAACCGAAATCTGTTCAGCGCTACAAAGGCAGCCCCATGATCACTTTTTCAGAAGAAGAAATCAATTCTTTAGCAGCTCCTTTTCGTTATCCATTGGTAGGCACATTCTGGTATGGCCGTACGACATTAGCTACCATACGTTCGGCCATTGATCGAATTGGCTTCGTTGGAGCGGTAAAGGTGGGACTTTTAGATCCCACGCATATCGTCCTTCATTTTGATCAAGAGCTTGATTACACCAGATGTTTTTCCAGAAGAGGATGGATTATATCGGGCAAACAGATGCGAATAACAAAATGGACGCCAGATTACGATCCAACAAAAGAAGTTCCAGTGGTTCCGATTTGGGTCATATTTCTAGGTTTACCTCTTCACATGCATCGCAAAGATTCGCTCTTTCAAATTGCGACAATGCTAGGCACGCCGCTTAAACTGGATGCGGCAACAGCCACGATGAATCGTCCGTCCTTGGCGCAAGTCTGTGTTGAGTTGGACGTCTCCAAAGAATTGCCCCAAAGGATATTCATCCAGACACCATCTCGCGTCATCATGCAAAATGTTGAGTATGAAGATCTCCCGAAATACTGTTCCTCCTGCTACAAACTCGGACACGTTATTTCTGAATGTGGCACTGAAAACCCTACACAGCCGCCCCTGCAGGAGAGTGCACCGACAGAAATTCTGCGTCCAAAGAAATCAACAAATACACAGAGGCAACGCTGGACGCCCAAAAAGGTAGGAACTTCAACGGCTGATCAGATCATTGAATCTGATAATCACCATTCAACGGACATGCATCTGGACCCATGCATAAATGAATTGCCTTCTTCCCCAGATATGATTGCTGTCAATCCTATATCCAATATCCAGGATATATCACGTTTGAAAAGTGTCGATGATTTAATTACAGGAGAAGTTCATAAGCCCACAACACTTGACTCCCATTCGGACGCAGAAGCAGACCACTGCTCAGAAGCACAAGATCGAACAGCGACAGATCAATTAGCCGACTTAATTGAAGCAGCATATATTGATTCAAGAGCTACTGAAAATCCAGCGGAGGCAGACTTGATAACTCATGCTACCATTGATCCAGCAAATGTCAAAATAGATGAACGCGCATCCACCTCGCGTCCAGATTCTCACTTGAGCCAGGGGCCTCGGCCCAAACGCGCTCAGCCGACCTCTCCCCGCTTGACCAGGTTACGTGCCGCTCACATCTCTAACTCTTTTGATCCTCTTTCCCAATGAAGTGCTTATTATGGAATGTTAGAGGAATTCGTAGTTCATTTCATAGATTACTCTCATTAATTCATAAACATAATGTCCACTTGCTAGTTATCATCAAACCTAAACTTCGATCCAGTGCCTTACAATCATACCAGTTGCAATTTGGATTTTCTAATGCCATATCCGTGTGTAATGATCAAATGTGGTTTTTTTGGAAGGATACATTTCTTGCTAGAGAAAGCGATGATTATGGCAGTCAGCATCATTCTGTAAAATTCCAATGGCGTATTACAGGCCAATGCTTTTGGTTTACTGGGGTCTATGGGAAACATACACTACTACAACGGAGAATTTTATGGGATGAATTACGGCATTTTTATTCATCAATTGATATCCCTTGGCTTATCGGAGGTGACTTTAATACATTTCGAACGCTGGATGAACATAAAGGCAGATCACAGCCAACTCTGCGTACATTGCAGGATTTCAATGATTTTATTCTGCATTGTCAATTAAATGAAATACAATTTCAAGGCTCATCCTTTACATGGATAGATGGAAGAGGTTTAGGACGAGTGTGGCGTCGATTAGACCGGCTCTTCAATTCAGATTCTCTTATAGATCTCTTTCCATACATGCAAGTCCAACATCTCTCGCGTGCCACCTCGGATCACTCTCCTTTGCTTCTAACGTGTGGCTTGGATATCCCAAGAACTCCATCTCGGTTTAGATATCTTGATGTTTGGGCAACTCATGCTGATTTTGACGGTTTTGTGATACATAGATGGCAATCATACCCCACTGTAGGCGGCATGTGGGGCTTAAATCGCAAATTATCTCTTTTAAGTAAGGATTTGCGTCAATGGAATAAAGATATATTTCTAAATGGTCATCCACGTATTGTTGATATATACCAATAAGTCGTCTGGGGTTTGCAGACGACTTATTGATTTTTCTAAATGGTCATCCACGTAACTTATCTAAATTTCGGCAGTATTTGGATATATACCAACAAGCTTCAGGTCAGTTGGTAAATTATCATAAAAGTCAATTTGTTGTGGGACAAGGAACCTCATTGGCTCAAGCATCCACTGCTTTAGGTATGCGTTCTACATCGCTGCCCCTTAAGTACTTGGGATCTTATTTATACAAGGGAATAAATAAGGCCAGCTATTGCTCCAATCTTCTCGCTCATTTTGATGCTAAGTTATCGTCTTGGTCTACCAGTTTCTTGTCCATGGCGGGCAGACTAACTCTAATCAAGCATGTTCTTAATACTTTGCCTACACACCTCATCGCGAGCTCTAGATTGCCTAAGAGCATCATACATACTCTGCATAAGCGAATGGCGTCATTTCTGTGGAAAGGTCGTCATCATTGGCAATCATGGGCTGCTATATGCTAATCACGTGAAGCAGGTGGATTAGGCGTTTGGTCTCTTTTGCATGTCCAGCAGGCATATGATTGTCAAATTTGGTGGATATATTTCACTTCCAGCAATCTTTGGACAGCCTTTTGTAGGTCCAAATATGGGCATCGTCCATCTATCTACTCACATATTTACGATTCATCTACATGGAAACGCATAACACGCATGCATGACTTCATGGAGGGTCATACTACCTTAACGAATGGGCAGTTACATTGGACACCAGAGGAAAATGGACAATTTTCAATTTGGTCTGCATACAACTTGATTTCAGCTAGGTTGCCTAAAGACGAGGCCAAGTACATTTGGTGGAAAAATACACACCCAAGACAAAAGGTTTTTCTTTGGCGTCTTTGGCATTGCTCGCTCCCGATGGTGGACAACTTCAGCGGCTGGCTCACAATTTATCCATCCCAATGTGTGTTTTGTCGGCAATCTCATGATTCCCAAAATCATGTCTTCTTACATTGCCCGCTTATTCGACCACTTTGGGCTGACATGTCTATTACATTCCATGGTCCGATGCCTTCTTCGCGTACAATCAAGTGTCATTTGCTTCGTTGGTGGCATAGATCATCATCCGGAACGATGGCAGGACAGCTTCTTGCTGTTGTTCCATCTATTGTGGTGTGGGAAATATGGAAAATGTATACTTCCTGCAGGTTTGGAGAAGAAAGTTTTGATTATGGGCAGCTTTATCTGAAAGTCAAGAGCTCAATCTACATATGGTGTTCTTCGGTTAATGGGAAGAAGTTTGCTCGCAACATGCCGCATCTTGTGGCACAACACTTCTCTCCTCCTTTGCGCATGAAACGAGCCACTATTGTACGTTGGACATTTCCACCCTCAGGTAAATTAAAATTAAATGTGGATGCGGCTGTAGGTAAACACATGTCAGCGGGTGCGGCCATGCTTAGGACGTGCCAAGGTTCCTTTCATTCGGCCCTTAGTTTTCCTTTGCCACTTTTGAGTCCCCTCCGAGCTGAAATTCATGCTTTGACAATTGCTCTTATGTACTACGCTCAGCACCATGACAGTCTTATATTTGAAACGGATTGTCAATCCTTACTTACCTTGTTAGCTAATCATGAACGCATCACCGGAGAGCTACGATTGGATATTGCCCGAGCATCAAAATTTCTCATACTTAATAGCTCTACTCTTCAATATTGCCCAAGAGAAGCAAACATGGCTCCACATAAGATCGCAAGATATGGATATCATTCTCCCGGTCTCACTCGCTACTCTTCGGTCCAAGCCTTACCGTGTGAGGTACGAGGTGCATTGTATGTGGACCGTCATCTACCAACTCTTCGACTTTGATCATGCCAGCGTACTTCTTTGGTTATTGCCTGTGTTTTCGAACGCAGGCAACCGCGGTGCGTGTTCCCTTAGTCTGTATGATTCTTTGGCATGCCACATTTATGATTGATTTTACATTGTCACGGTTCATTTTTGCTTTGGTGTCTATTTTTTCTTGGTGGCACATCCGCATGTTGTTCACATGGAGCTATCTGCGCACATCCCGCCGACTGGATACTGAATTTTGCATGGCTATCATTTGCGTTTGGTCGTCTTGGTTATCTTGCCAAGACGACTTCGATACGTTTTCTTCTTCATTTGGTTGGTCGCTCTCCTTATCCAATTTACTACTCCTAACGCCTTTTCTCCCTGTTTCTGAGGTACAACACATTACGTCTCCACACGTTCCTGGCAAGCTCTCTCAGTCATTTCACAAGAGTATGTGCGGCCATGCAGTGCATCCAGGCTACATCGCCAACATCCCAGCACTTTACATGGCATTTCACATTATTCCATTCATGTATTCCTGTACATATACGTTCTGCACAATTCCCGGTCGAATAAATATGTACGCTTTTTCCTTCGTCAAGGTTTTATCCACAAGGGTGGTTTTACTTGACAAGGTTTTAATGCGGCATATCATATTCGACTGGAGAGGCACAATCATTCGATTTCTGTATTTTATTTTTACATATACTGACTTTTTGTAATATGGTTTTCTCCGCCACAAGTGAGACATTCAATAAGATCCACTCTTCATAAAAAAAATATTTTTATGAAAACATGTCTTTTATTAAGTATGTCCCTCACTTATGGCGGAGGAAAACCATATTACAGCAAAGTATAACGAAAGAAAAACAACAGTAAGTGATTATCAGCATCCAGGATATATATGATATGCCGCATTAAAACCTTGCCGAGTAAAACCACACTTGTGGATAAAACCCCGGCGAAGGAAAAAGCGTTCATATTTATATATCTGGTATGGTGATAGACGCAATTGTATAAAAAGTTACAAGAAATGAACCCTGTACTAGTCAAATAGAAATAGAAATCGGGCTGGCGGACGAACAAAACATGAAGGGAATCTCGTAATCTGCTCAATCGCCTTTCGATGTCGGGGAGTATGACGTTGGTATTTTGGCAATCCGGACAAGGGGCAACAGCGACACCAACCAATATATGCATAATAATCAGCCAGAAGCATGGAATGAGTGCGTATGAGATGCTGAGATGATGCACGATCAATTGTCTCGCCAACACACCATGGAGAGAAGAGTGTAAGTGTATCATAAATCCAAACCAATGAAAAGAGTGAGAAATCTAGGCATAGGTCCAACCTGTGCTGCCGGCACAATCTGAAGTGCCGGCAGAGATACATGTGACAAGGCAACCCCTTCGGCCAACCAGGGATAAAGGACAACCTAGCGCCTGAGTCGTCTTCGATAGATGAGAGCGACATGAAATCTTGGCACCCACTCCATTGCTCATTGCCATTAGCGAGTTGCATGAATTTTTCCGTTGTAAATATATATTATGCAAGGAAAGACACAATGTCAGCTTGCTAAAGATTCGATAAGTAGACCATTGATGCGATAGAAAAGAAAACATACCGAAGCTGCCTGCACCAAATGGAGTACAGGCAGTGAAAACTTGACATGGCCAATCCATATGGAAGACTGTATGTATGCTAGGGATGCGATCACCTGCGAAATGGACCTCAAAGTTACCGCAGCAGCCATTGTACATGGTAATAAAAACAGCATTAAGGTATATAGTCAATGATAATAAACAGCAGCGTATGTAGTAGGTACAAGGCGTACCGATCCTGCACATGACTAATAGTACACGGGCAGAGTATTCCAAAAAACAGCAACTCATAAGACGATAGTAAAACTCATGCTGCGCGCAAAGCCGCCGATGAAAGATCCAATGCAACCGAAGCCCTGACCAGGGGAGGAAGAGTAGAACTGCTATACACCCCCGTTATAGGCTGCAACATCGCATGTTGGGCAAGATAATGTGCTGGCATATTGGTCTCACGATATGTATGCACTACCTCCAGCCGATGCTGATGGACTAGATCATGTAGCTGCCGAAGGTGATAATGGCCCGCTGGCCGTCGTGGCTTGCCGAGACAGGCAAGCAGTTGAGCACAATCTGATTCTACAATGAGCAAACGGTAAAATGGAAGAAAATACAGCAGGCTAAAAAGGGTGGACTGAATCTCTGCCTGCAAAGGTATACTGTGAGGTAGTCGAAATGAAAGGGCCTGGATGCAACAACCAGTGTGATCACGTAAGATTCCTCCGCCCGCAGCATAGTGTTGACCAACCGCGGCATCCACATTTAGTTTGAGTCGGCCAAATGGATGGGTTTGCCAGCGGATAACATGAAGTCGGGGAGGACGAATCCGAGGAAGCCAGGGTAGAGAAGGAAATGGACCTGCTCCCAACTTGGTTCCCTGGATCTTCAGCATCCATATGTGAATATCAAAGTGAATGGAATTACGTAATGCCGATGTAGAGAAGAGTGTGGCGTCTCCATACGTCAGCTGTGCATAATGACGCCAAATGTTGGATAATATTATTCCGGGAATGACTATCCACAAGACACCCAAGAGAGATGTGGAATTGGACCGATACCACCATGCCATTAAATATTGCCGAAGAGACAGAGTTGACGGCGGCACTCCATGGAGTTCTCCAGCGAAAAAGCCCCAGAAATAACGGATGCGAGAACAGGTAATGAATATGTGGTCTGCCGTGGCTGAATGTGATTTGCAGAAAGGACATTGAGTTGGACGCGCCATGGAGTAGCGTCCTATATAATCTTCAAATGGAAGGGCTGAATGAAATATACGCCACAAAAACAGTCGAATGGATGGAGAGTGGTGTTTACACCAAATAAACCTAGCCGAGAGTAATGTGGGCCGTGGTGCCTGACAAATTTCGTAGGCTGATTTTAGCGAAAATTCTCCCGAAGGCGTGGTCGTCCATGATAGAAATGTTCCCAAGCCAGTTGAATAGGAAAGACAAGTGTGATGAATGCGACAGATAGATTTCCATACTGGGGAATCTGTGAGCCTGGGGATATAGTCACTCCTCCGTCCATATTTATGGTGCATATACCTACTCCATAAAGTATCATGACATTGATATTTCCACCAGATTTGACATTGGTATGCCTGTTGCAACTCGCGAAGATTGCGAAGTCCTAATCCACCTTCTTCTACTGGAATAGTAATGTCTTTCCATGCAACCCAATGATGCCTTTCCCCCCAATAAAACGCTGACATCTTTCTGTCAAGCATGCGAATGACAGATTTAGGCATGCCACCCGCCGCCAGTATGTGTAGAGGTAGAGCCGCAAGGACAGATCGTAAAAGTACTAGCCTCCCTGCCAAAGATAGAAGACGAGAATGTTAGCCATTTAAACGTGCATCCACGTGCTGTAATAGAGACGAAAAGTGCAAAGCCCGCGGAATGCCCTTATGAAGGTAAGAGCCAAGATACCGAAAAGGTAAGGAGGATAAGCGCATGCCAAGAATTCCTTTGATAGTATGACATTGCCTAGTCGTGATATTAGATGATGGTATGAAATTGCTTTTATGGAAATTTACTTTCTGACCTGAAGCCATTTCATAAGTAGTGAGAAATGCATGGAATCGCCGTAAATTTCTCTGTGTACCTCGTAAGAAGATAAGCAAATCATCTGCGTATGCCAAGTGGGAAATTGTCAACGGAACTCTACCCAACCGAAATGACTGGATTCTGCCTGCGGCAACCAGAGCCTTCAGCCCCCTACTAAATCCCTCAGATTATAATATAAACAGCAAAGGTGATAATGGATCTCCCTGTTTAACTCCCCTGAATGGACGAAAATATGGCGAAGGTTGCCCATTGATTAAGACTGACATCCGCGTAGCACTGAGATGGTTGATGATAATCCGAATGAAAAAATCTGAAAAGCCAAACTTGCGCAGGAGTAATTGAAGATATTCTCAACTCACCCGATCAAAAGCCTTCATCATATCTAGTTTCAGACATACCTGTGGTCCACCCCTGTCTAACTGATGCACCATTTCACGAGCCAAAAGTACCTGGGTTGAAATGTCATGGCCCGCGAGAAAGCCTGTTTGCTCTGGCGAAATTAAAGTGGGTAATAGGCGATTCAACCGAGTAGCAATAACCCGGGTGCAAACTTTGCTAATAAAATTTGTGAGGCAAATAGAACGAAAATCACCAAACGTCTGCGGGGACTGCGTTTTCGGAATAAGAATCAGTAAAGCACTAGCCATGACAGTCGGCTGGGAAACCCCAATGAAAAATTCCTGCACTGCTTTTAATACATCCAAATGTATTGTTGACCAACACGATCGATAAAAATTACCATGGAATCCATCTGGCCCTGCTGCACTTTGCGGATCCAAACTCCATACCGCATGTTTGACCTCTGACTCCAAAGGCAATTGTGTAAGCATGAGATTATCCTCGGCAGTGAGTAGATGCGGGATATGTGATAATATATCCGCATGATTGGCTGTCGGTGCTTGGGCAAATAAATCCTTATAATAATCAACTGCCGCTAGCATAATATCCGCCGGTTGTGTCAACACTGTGCCCTGTCCATTTTGTAGTTGTCGAATACAGAGCTGTGAACGTTTACCTTTAACAAGAGAGTGAAAATAGCGCGTGTTAGCATCTCCTTCTTGTAACCATTTAACTCGAGCCTTTTGTTTCCAGTATAATAATTCATATTTTGAGGCAAGCAAATACTGAGCCTTGGCCTGATAATAGGCCTCCCGCGCTTCCTTCATCGATGTGGCGTCCCAGCGACTTTCTGCGGCATTAAGATTATCCTCAGCATGATTTAATGTACTGAAGATATTTCCCAATATATGCTTGTTCCAATGCTGAATATCCTTCTTTAGAGCAAACAACTTGTTATAGAAACCCCGCATGCCACCTGTTGTTGGATACGATAGCCATGCCTGCCGCATATATGCATGAAAATCAGAGTGGTGTAGCCATGCATCCAAAAAGCAGAAGGAGCGACGTATTGGCTGGGTACTGTACTGGCATTGTATCAAAAGTGGAGTGTGGTCCGATGTCACCCGTGGCAAATCAGTAAGTCGCAGGGTGTCAAACATATCATGCATCAGTGAATTAATAAATGTCCAATCTAGTCTCCGGCGGACGCGTCCAAGGCCGCGGCCTTCCACCCAAGTAAAGCGCGTGCCATGATATGGTGGGGACATAAGTGAACATGATTCGATACAGTCATTAAAATCCTGCACGCAGATAGAGAAGGTGTGGAGCGACCATGATGATCCTCAACTGTACGGAAAGTATTGAAATCTCCACCAATCAACCAAGGCAACTGTAACCCCGTAGAGAAATCACATAGAGCACGCCATAAATATTGACGCTGAGTGGCTGTATGCTTTGCATATACTAAAGAGAGAACAAAATCATGCTGCTGTGAGATTGAAGACAGAGTTAAGTGTAGCACTTGATCTTGATCCTGTGTGGCAATCAAACGAAACTCATTATCCCTCCAGAAAAACCATATATGTTCTGACTGTGAAGCATAACTGTGTGAGAAACCTAGACGCAAACAAAATCGCTGTATTTGTGCTGGGGTATGTTTAGGTTCTATTAACGCAAGCAAATGAATACGATATTCCCTAATCAACTGCTGTAAACGAGGCAAAGATGTGCGCATGCCTCGAATATTCCAAATTAGGATATTCATTGAGTAAGGTTAGAAACACTTCCCTGAATGATCTGAGATGCACTACGTGTCAGAACGGTAGACGGTGGTAACGGTGGCAGATCCTTTCTCGTGCGACGTTTTCGACGCGGAACAACAGGCACAAACGGTGCCTCCTCCGTTTGATCATTCAAACGAGATATCAATATGTCATCCTCGAGTGATGAATCTAACAGCTACATGCGACGAGAAACTTCTGTGGGAACTATAAGCGGGGCTGCAGCCGGATCTTCATCCGGCAATTCCGTGTCTGACAAATGTCCAAGATCAGTATGGGTGACATCGTCTGGTAAATGATGATCCGGGGCATCACAATATGTGTCATGATTCTGTCTATCCTCCTCCTCTTGTGGATCAATATTGATGACCGAATCAATGGTTGGGTCATTCAGCAGTGGCTCCTCCACAGGAGGTATATCAGACATAAGATCTGGGCGTTGTGGTTCCGCAGAAGGTGAAGGTGGCATTGTAGTCATAGGAATTGGTTGTGAGGGTTCCGCAGGGGGAATTGCAGCTGGTTTGTCCTTAACAGGAGTCCATCTCTGCTTTGGTGGACGTGACGGAGGCGTCGGCGGAGGTGGTGGAATAGCTAACGCCGAGGACTGTTTTGGATCACAAGACAAGTGATCATGCCCTAATCTATGACATGCAGTGCAGTATTTTGGCAAATCCTCATAAATGACCGTCTGTAATATAAGCCTTTGTTTTGCCTGCAAATATATTTTTTGGGGCAGTTCCTGTGAAACATCTACCTCGACACAAATTCTTGCCACGGACGGCCGAAGAGCATCCGATGTGGCCGCATCAAGCTTAAGCGGGGAGCCTATCGGCTTCACTATTTCGAATAGAGCTTCTCGGCAATGCAAATGAACCGATAAACCTGGTAAGGCTACCCAGACCGGTACAATGGGGACATCAGTAGCCGGATCAAAATCCACTGTCCATTTAGTTATACGCATATGACAACCGGAAATAAGCCATGATCTACGATAGAAGCATCTGAGATAATCGGCTTCTTGGCGAAAGTTCAAAAGTATATGTGTTTGATCAATAAGCGTGATGCGCAAGTCATTGTGAAAACCAATTTTTTCAAAAACATCTCGAATCGCCTTCAATGGTGGTCTTCCATACCAAAACGTACCAACTAAAGAATATTTGAATGGCGCAGCGAGTGCATCAATCTCAGAATCAAGAAAAGATATCAATGGAATACCTTTATGCCTTGAGACTGTTTTGGGCGAGATGCTGAGTTTTGGTGCTATTGTGGTACCGGAAACCACAGCAGCGAAGGATGGAGGCGATGACATGAGTGCTCCGGGCAGACGCGGATGACGGAAGGCAAAGTAGGCGGTGGCGGCGTGAACGATTCAACAGCGGCGGCGGCTAAAGCCGCCGATAAACTCGGAACCCCTGCGCCATCCTTTTTATCATACAAACTCTACACATATATATATATGTCCCCACCTCATGCATGTATATATGCACGTATAGATATATCATGTGAACAAACTATTCATAAGATTAAAGTGGTTAGTCCTAAGGATGATTATGGTTAGGGGTGAAGTCCTCTTAATTCACCTCATTGAGAAGGACCCGACGGTTGAGGGGTTTTTTTAGGAATGTCGTTCAACTGCTCCACTTCATGCTAGCCCCGGATTTAGTTCTGTTATTTTGTGGGGTACAACATCGTGTACGTAGAAAACCGAATTTTCGACATTTATCGATTACCTGATTTTTCTCTAATTAAATTTCAGCTTTTTGCACATGTTATATATATTCTGTTATACATAATATAAATAAATTAAACTTGAATATTCAGCTCATAAGGCTGATTAAAGTGGCGCCTAAACCATGTGACAAAATTGAAATTGGAATCTCCACAATTTGGCCTTAATGTGGGGTGATTTGTGTGTGCCAACATGGAATGATTTTATGGCTGCACATACCATGTAAGCCACGAAATTTGTGGCCATTTTTGAAGTGTAGGGACTGGCCATCTATTTATTGCAAATACGTGACACGTTGGCGATGTTTTGGTATTCGGCCGATACGACAATTTTCGGTTTAGAACCTTTTAACGTGTTGTAATAAGTTTGTCATCACCATGACTTATATCATATGATATAAGACCTGAATATACTCATAAATATGAGTTAAGTATAGTGGTGTGACGTTAACGTACGTACGTAAAATATATAACGTGTCGATAGTACGTTGGAATATATGTGTGTGTGACTTTTTCAAAACAAATCTGAATATATATATATATATATATATATATATATATTTAAAATAGTGTGTGGAGAGGAGAGGGAGAACTTTTCTTTCTTCAACTTGTTGCCTTTGTGCCTTTTCAAAATATTGCTTCTTTTAATGAACTACTTTGTTTAATTAACTAAGTACTTCACTTAATGAACTAGTTTAGTTCATTAATGGTGGCACCTGAAAATAGTTCAAACACAACAAATGTTTGCCATTTGATGTAAGTTTTAAAGCTTCATGGCTCGTTAGTACGACAACATTATATATAAACTATATAAGACAAGTTTTATGCAAGCGCGTGTCATGTCATAAAATATGTCATGCATTTTTTTGTAACATGTTTAAATCATGTATTTTGAAATCACTCAAACCCCTTTTTCTCTACAGTATTGAGGCGCTGGGTTATTCCTTATGTGAAAGTTCAGTGGACCAAACATACGGAGCGAGAAACGACTTGGAAAGTCGAGGAACTTATGCGCAAGCGCTACCCACATCTCTTCGAATATGGTACGTAAGTTTTGAGGACGACACTAAGGGGGTAGGATGTTAAGACCGGAAAAAAATGAAGAAAAAAGGGAGATTTAAATAATTAAATTAATTGAATTTAAAATTTAATTTTATTCTACCCTAATCCTAACTACCCAAAATCCCCTCCCCCTAATCCCTTAAATCACTCTCTATAACCTAAATTAAAACCCCAACTCCCAGTTTTCCCCCACCTAATTTCGGGAGCCATATCACGACAAAGAAAGGAAAAAAAGAAGTAAAAGAGAGGGAGGCAGAGCAAAACGTGAGAAGGAAAAGAAAAGTAAAAGAGAAAGGAGAGAGGGAAAGAAGAGGGAAAAGGGAGAAGAAGGGAGGCTAGGCACACCGCACCGAATCCAACCCCTTTTTGATCAGTGAATCCTTTATTCAAGAGGTAGGTTACCTTCCCCACTTCTCGGATTGTCCGCAACTCGTGTGTGAATCATACTTGCTTTGAAAAAGAAAAAAGGAGAAGAAAAGGCATTTACAATATTATGTGGGCATATATTAGCACACAACACTAGCTTCCTTGGAAACCACACTACTATCCACAAACCCCCATATTTTAGCAAAATACTAAGACCTATCCACATATTAGTTGCAATTTCACACTTAGACATGTTGTAGCGACCAGTCCTGAGTCCTAGTATTCGAAAAGACTCGCCTGCCGTATCTCACTAAGGAGAATACAAGGCGTCAATACGATCCATTACACGTCAACCAAATAACGTAAATCGAAGTCAGCGGAAGTCGTAAACTAAAAACCCTCGAATAAAATAATCATCATCATTAATACAATGTCTAGAAAAATTTAAATCGATACAATGGTCAACATAGATAAACACTAAATCTCCAAATACATAAACCTCGAACACCGTAACAACTGACTTAACTAAATCCTCGAAAGTATCCGAATATCTTCAATCCCAGAATTCCTACTCTTGATCGTCCTCCTGTGTTCTAACTCAATTACCTGTCTATCTGCAAAAATAGGTGATACTGTAGTATAAGCAACAAGTCGCCCAATAAGTAGCGTCACTGTACTTACCATGGGACTATACATGGAGAAGCAAGTGTAAATAATGTAATAAATGACAAAATAGAAAACAACATGCTTCCCTTCGCAAATAAAGTTTACCTTTTTAACTTTCTAACCAATCAAGCAAGTAAAAATATATAAACACATAAAGAACCACAATAACAGAAACGTAAGATAAACACACACTCGTACAATCAAATTTAATATGCAACTTCATGATGCATGCTTTTTTCACTATTGTGTCACATGCAACAACATTATTATTTCACACAACATTCTCTTTTCTTTCCATGATATGCTATGCATGTCCCAGGTCCTACTCATTGCTCCGTAACGTGGAGTCAGCGCACATCGCTCCGTAACATGGAGTCAGCGGTCATCGGTCCGTAACGTGTAGTCAGCAGTCATTGCTCTGTAACATGGAGTCAGCGTCCCGAAGGGATGTAATGCAATGCACGTGCCATGAATGCATCACACGCAATCCAGCGCATCCATGCTCCTATATATACTCGCGACCATACACGTGCATATATATTCGTATGCATACCCCCATTTTATTATGGTGTATCATTACTCATATGTATACCCATGTCCATACACGTACATATATACTTGTAAGTATACTCCCATCTTATTCATATTATTTTTATCTATTTAAGTATACTTTTCTTTTCTCTCTTATTTTTTTTCTATTACTTATTTATTATGTTTTTTCTTATTATTATTTATTTAATTTTTTTATATCCAACCTATTCTTACTATCAAATCATACAAAACCACCATTATTACCACTATCAAATTCTCCTAAAATCCTTAACAATTCACCAATTCAATCCCACACGTAATCATACAAATGTTTTCACTTATGCTTCTTATCCCATCTATGCTCAGTAATTCAACTTGGCCTCATGCTCTTAATCAACACACAACATTATAATTACACTCATACACATGTGGATATATCATCGGCCAGATACGTATAATGGTTCATAATACTTTTACATAGATAATATTTCTCCAAATAGCATTAATGGGCCGCTGCCAAATATTTTACATACCAACAAACTTGCTGCCACTTCTTTGCATGAAATGACACCTACAATATACACACATGCAATCAATTTTACAAAATCTGGCCGTTGCCTTTATGTTTTTTATTATTTCTTTCTCATTTTTGTACATCCTACCATATATTATATTAATATAACACGTTTGCAAATCCCTATTCCATCTGGCTGAATCCCTGGGAATATTTACAATTAGATTTCGGCCAGAGCAAAGAATTTTACAATTCTATATCGATATGAACGCATATATATATATATATATATATATATATATATTTGACTGAAGCAACACGATCATAATTAGTTTATCCCACTGCCAAAACACCATAAAGAGACTATTAAGACACAAAATGTTCTGGGGGGATCTGTTTTCTTTCTATTTATTTATGTTGGAGAAATGAAATGGAAAAAGATTGGATTGCAAGTGGGTTTGTCAAAAGTTGACAACCACCATATTTTGAGCTTAATTATGATTAGTGTTCGTTAATCAAAAACAGAAACTAAAAATTTCTAAATTATCTACGTAACGAGTAAATGATTTTAGGCTTTTGCATCACTCGATTCTGATACCGGGTGAATGAAAAATTAATGCTCAAAATTGGAGTAAAATTGGTGATGTGGCCTCTTGAGGAGTGAACACATCACCAATTTGCTTGTATACCACATTGCCTACTTGAGAGAGAAAGGCCACCATATAAGGTTCAAGTTGGAGCTTTCTAAGATGTGCCCTTGGGCATGAGAAGTTTTCTAACGGAGTCAGGACGCAGCTCAGGCAAGGTTCAACAAAGCACCACATAACCATTTTCAGAAATATGGCCCAAAGAACAAGACTTTACGCAACTAGCAACAACAATTACATATAGTAAAGCATTTAACATAAACAAGTCAAGATTACTAATGTGTGATCCAAGTTTTCTCTTTGTAAGAACATAGGGCCTAAAGTATCAAAATTTGCGTAAAGCGTATAGAAAGATTACTTGCCTTGGAATCTAGATACGCTTACGAGTGTTTGGCAGAATTTCTGTAAAGATTGAATCTAGATTGGACGCTCTTCCTTCCTTTTTCTTCTTCCTTTCTTCTTCTTCTTTCCTCTTTCTCCTTCCCTTTTCTCTCTAGCGGTTTTCCCCTCTCCTTTTGGTGTTATAACCGATGGCTTGACAATGGGGAGTTATACCCCTTTGTGAACTCCCCCTTCATTTAAGTGGGGATGGGTATTTTGGGTAATTTACCCTAATTTCTTAATTCTCACTTTTAACCCTTTATTTTCTTTTCCTATATTTTATTTAACTCAGCTTCCTAACCTATACCATTAATTAAATTGTGTCTAAGGTTGACCTTTAAATATTGACAGTCGTGCTTAAAAGTTACGGGGTATGACATAACGTCACACCACCATACTTAACTCATATTTATGAGTATATTCAGGTCTTATATTATATGATATAAGTCATGGTGATGAAAAATTAAATACGACACGTTAAAAAGGTTCTAACCAAAAATTGTCGTATCGGGTGAATACCGAAACTTCGTCAACGTGTCACGTACTTTCCATAAATAGATGGCCAGCCCCTACACCTCAAAAATCATTACTAATTTCGTGGCTATGATGATATTTTCAGCCATAAAATCATTTCATGTTGGCACACACAAATCACCCCACATTAAGGCCAAATTGTGGAGATTTCAATTTTAATTTTGTCACATGTTAATGACGCCAC
Source organism: Eustoma russellianum (assembly GCA_036186865.1). Classification (NCBI taxonomy): domain Eukaryota; kingdom Viridiplantae; phylum Streptophyta; class Magnoliopsida; order Gentianales; family Gentianaceae; genus Eustoma; species Eustoma russellianum. The sequence goes on along the minus strand of AP025063.1, from coordinate 13,114,768 downwards.
TTTAGACCAGCCAAGTGCTGAGAATTAAAGTTTATATTATATATATTATGTGTAACATAATATATGTAACATGTGCAAAAAGTTGGAATTTAATTAGAGAAAAATCGGGTAATCGATAAATATCGAAAATTCGGTTTTCTATGTACACAACACATGGAACATTTTTGGCACATCATACGACACGTATCTAGACAATTTTTACATATTTCATACATCTTAAAGTGTTCTAAAAAATTAAATTAAGGGCTGATTGGAATATAACATGTGTGTATTATTAAATGTGCACTATTTTACAAAGTTAGCAAAAATAAAATTCAGCACATGCATATACATGTATACACGTGCCTACAGCTGAGATGGAGCATATGTGGAGCCTTGTTGGCATATTGAATAGTCAAGAATCAATCATACAATGATGGTGATTTAAAGAAAGAAGCTACAAAAGGTAAGGTTTCAAACTTTGTCTCATTTGAAACATATGCTGAATATTTCAGCATGTTGAAGAAATAGGGTGGCCGAATTTCACTAATTATGAGCCTATATTTTGTGTCTTAAATTATGTGGATAATTGGAAGAAGAAATGGAAGAAATTTGAATAAGATACAAAGCCATAAAGTGTGATATCTTGAGTATCACACATGCTGAAATTTTTCAGCATGTGTGGAATGAACCTTGGCCGAGTTTTAGGACATGTTGATGTCCAAATTTTATTTCCAAAATGATGAGGATATTTGATGCAAATTGATGATTTATTTTAAAAAGAAAAATCAAAGAAAATAGGAAATAATTTGAATTAAGGAGCCATGTATCACATGCTGAAATTTTAGCATGTTAACTAGTCTTAATGGCCGATTTTTTCCACCTTTTTGGAGAAATATTATCTTGCTTAATTTGTGTGGTAATCTTGGATTTTATGGAAACTAATTTATGTTGATTTTGGCACATGCTTTTAGTGAAATATTCAGATTTTCCAAGTCATCAAATGATGACAACATTCACCCAATCATGAAGTGCCAAGTAAGCAAAGGTTAAATGATCATCCAATAAGAAGGTGCCAAGTAAGCAAGATCATGTCAAAATGATGCTATACATTCTCCCAAGGACTTAGAAGACAATTTTCAAGAGGGGAGAGCACTAGAGGGGGACGGCCAATCTTGCTTAAAAGGAAAGAAGATGAGCAAAAACAAAAGACAAGAACAAGCATTGCATTTTCAAGTGACAAAAACGCCTAGCCTTCTCTTCTTCTACACTCTCTTTCTTTCTTCTTCTTGAAAGCCTATTGTACTTATATTCTTATTCTTGAATAGGCTTGTAATAGACCGCCACATACTCTTTATCTTTGTAAAAGATTGATCAAGGTGTGATCAATCTTCAATCTTGCAAGGTGGTGGTGTTTGTGTGCATTGTATTGAACATACAAGGCTTGTAAAGGGTTGGAGTTGGTGTGTAACTCCATCAACCCTGTGGTAAGGTGCGTGTGTGACTATTATGAACCGAGGAAGGTGTTCCTCGAAGACTGGAGTAGGTTGTTTATAACCGAACCAGTATAAAATTCTCAGTGTCATTTATTTTCAGCACTTATATTATGTTTCTTAACTGTTTACTCTTTTTGTTTACGTTCGTAAAAATAGTAAACGATTTTCAAAAATTATGCAAAATTTCCAGGAACATAGCCACATGTCTTACAGTTAATTTGGAAGAAGTTTCAACCCTTTTGGATAAGTATAAGTCACTCAAACATCCAAAGTTCTGAGACTAGTGCAGTCTGATTTTCAGGCTTGCAAAGGTTGAGACCTTGAGTGTATTTGACTAACTTCCCGAAAGAATTTTTCAAAACTATTTCAACCCATTTAAATATAACATATAAGGGGTTAGTGGTTAAAATTTCAGAGTAATTGAAGTTAACAACAAATAGGAATAAATTTTTTCAAAACAGTCTACCGTTTCTGGCAGATTCGCGCAATCTGACCACCAACGTTTTTGAAGGGGTTAAAGGTTGAATTTAAGTCTGAAATGTTTAGGCGACACTCATAACATCTGAGGATAAGTTCTCTCAAAATTTCAGAATTTTTTAAGACCTACAACCTAGTTTTTTAAAAACGTTTTAAAACTGGTCCTGAAAACAGAATCTGTTTTCAGAAGTTGAGTTGTTTGGTTTTAAACAAATTTTAAAAACCACACTTTCTGTAAAGATAAGGGGGTTTGAGTGATTTCAAAATAAGTGTCTTGAATGTATACATATATATAAACATGCATAAACATATATAAATGTGTACATGTATGCATGGTAACTTGTCATTACTTGCCTTATTTAGCTTATATATTATGTTGCTGTACTAACGAGCCATGAAGCATTAAAGCTTACATCATATGACAAACATTTGTTGTGTTTATACTATTTTCAGGTGCCACCATTAATGAACTAAATTAGTTCATTAAGTGAAGTACTTAGTTTAATAAACTAAGTAGTTCATTAAAGGAAGCTTCATTTGGAAAAGGCACAAAGGCAACAAGGCTAAGGAAGGAAAGTCTTCTCCTCCTCTCCATCTTTAATGTACACGCCACATATACATGAAAATTATATATTTTCAGATTTTTTTTGAAAAAAGCACATACACATGTATTCCAACGTACTACCGACACATTATATATTTTACGTACGTACGTTAATGTCACACCACTATACTTAACTCATATTTATGAGTATATTCAGGTCTTATATCATATGATATAAGATATGGTGATGAAAAATTAAATACGACACGATAAAAGGTTCTAACCGAAATTTGTCGTATCGGGCGAATATCGAAACTTTGCCAACGTGTCACGTACTTGCCATAAATAAATGGTCAGCCCATATACATCAAAATATGATGTAAATTTCGTGCTACACATGACATATTCAGCGAAAAATACTTTCCATGTTGGCACACACAAATTACTCCACATTAAGGCCAAAATGTGAAGATTCTAAGTTTAATTTTGTCACATGTTAATGGTACCACTTTAAACCAGCCAAGTGCTGAGATTTAAAGTATATATTATATATATTATGTATAACATAATATATATAACATGTGCAAAATTTGGAATTTAAATTAGAGAAAAATCGGGTAATCGATAAATATCGAAAATTCGGTTTTCTATGCACATAACATGGAACGTTTTTCTTGTACATCATGTGACACGTATCTAGACACTTTTTACATATGATATACATCTTAAAGTGTTCTAGAAAATTAAATTAAGGGCTGATTGGAGTATTACATGTGTGTATTATTAAAGGTGCACTATTTTACAAAGTTAGTAAAAATAAATTTCACCACATGTTACACATCATATAATGTTACATACAGCTGAGTTGGAGCACATGTGGAGCTTTGTTAGCATATTGATTGGTCAAGGATCAATCATACAATGTTGGTGAATTAAAGAGAGAATCTACAAAAGGTAAGAATTCAAGGTATATCTCTCTTATGTCACATGCTGAAAATTTCAGCATACTACACACAAGCTGGCCGATTTTATGGTGTTAAATGTGACATATTTTGTCATCTTTTATTAGGTGATTAATTGGAAGAAGGTATGGTAAGGTTTTGAATAATATTTAAATAAAATAAATGGTGATATTCTATATATCACATGCTGAAAATATTTCAGCATGTGTACAAGGTGTATGGCCGAATTTGATGAGCTTTTTGTGTCCAAGTTCATTTCTTAATTGGTAGCAATACTTGCCATATATTGTTGATTCATTTTTATGATGAAAAATCAAAGAATAATTGGTATTATTTCTGAAAGAAAAGGAAGGTTTCACATGCTGAAAAATTCAGCATGGCAAGGGTATAATGGCCGAATTTTTGGAATGCAAATGGAAGAATTTTTGGTCTTGCAATTTATGGTGTATCTCTTGACTTATGGTATGATTTCATGTTTGATTTTTTTGGCACATTTTAAAAGTGTGTATCTCAGACTTTTTCCATGTCATCTTGATGACAACATTGAGCCAATAAGGAGGTGCCAAGTAAGCAAAGCTAAATGATGATCCAATAGGAAGATGCCAAGTAAGCAAGGCATTGTCACAATGATGTCTTACACTCTCTCAAGGACTTAAAAGACAATTTTCAGGAGGGGAGAAGCCCTAAGGGAGGACGGCTGCAACTATAAGGAAAGAAGAGGAGAGCAAACAAAATAACAACAAGCATTGCAATTCAAAGAGATCAAATAGCCAAGCTCTTCTTCTCCTACATCTTCTTTCTTTCTCTTTTCTTGTAAAAGCCTATTGTATTCATATTCTTTCAATCTTGAATAGGCTTGAGATAAACCATCATTCATACATCTTTGTAAAAGATTGATCAAGGTGTGATCAATCTTCATTCTAGCAAGGTAGTGGTGTTTGTGCGAATTGTACTTACAATACAAGGTTTGTAAAGGGTTGGAGTTAGGTGTAACTCTATCAACCCTGCAGTAAGGTATACTGCGTGTGTGTGATTAGTGTGAACCAAGGAAGGTGTTCCTTGAAGACTGGAGTAGGTTGTTTATAACCGAACCAGTATAAAATTCTTGGTGTCATTTACTTTCTGCATTTACTTTTCAGTTACTGCACTGTTTATCATTCTTGTTCGCATCCGTAAAAATAGTAAACGATTTTCAAAAATTACGAAAATTTTCAGAAACATACTTACACGTTCTAGGGTTAATTTGGCACAAGTTTCAACCCTTTTGGATAGTGTAAGTCAATCAAACATCAAACGTTCTGAGACTGGTGCAGTCTGATTTTCAGACTTGAAAAGGTTGAGACTTTGATTATATTTGACCTACATCCCAAAAGAATTTTCCAAAAATGTTTCAACCCATTTAAATATAGTATATAAGGAGTTAGTGGTCAAATTTTCAGAGCATTTGGACCTTCACACAAATAGGAATTAATTTTTCAAAACCATCTACCGTTTCTGGCAGATTTGCACAATCTGAGTACCAACGGTTTTTGAAGGGGTTAAAGGTTGAATTTTTATTTGAAATTTTTAGGGGACCCTCATAACATCTGAGGCTAAGTTCTCTCAAAATTTCATAATTTTTAGAGACATATAACCTGGTTTTAAAAACGTTTTAAAACAGGTCCAGAAAACAGAATCTGTTTTCAGAACTTGAATTGTTCAAGTTTAAAGAAATTTTTAAAAAGCACACTTTCCGCACCATCTATTCAACCCCCCCTTCTAGTGGTGACTTGCAGATTCTACAAGTGGTATCAGAGCGCAGGAATACTCACTTCAAGGAATCCAACGATTCAGTGAGATGGCATCCACAAATCTCAAAACCGAGCAAGAAGGTATGTCGAGCCAAAGGCCTCCACTTTTTGACGGTGAGTCGTTTATTCAGTGGAAACTTAGGATGAAGCTTTTTCTTATGGCTATAGATATAGATCTTTGGTCAATCATTGAAGATGGTCCTTATGTCCCATCTAATGTATCCACTGTAGACGGATTTACTTTAGAAGTTATTAAAACAAGACAAGAATATACGAGTGATGACAAAAAGAAACTTAGTATGAATGCTAGGGCTATGCAATTGCTCTTAAACGGATTAAGTAAGAGTGAGTCTAGTTATGTGTCAAACTGTTCGAGTGCACAAGAAATGTAGAGGATTCTAGAAATGAAACATGAAGGCATGAGTCAAGTAAAAGAGTCAAAAATTAATATGCTCATGTCTACACTTGAGTCTTTTAAATTATTGCCCAATGAGTCTATTGTAGATATGGATCTTCCTTTGACTAACATCTACAACTCTCTTGAGTCTCTTGGTAAGGCTTTTACTACGCAGGAAAATGTACAGAAAGTCCTACGAAGCCTTCCTTCTGAATGGGACCCTAAAGTGACTGCGATAGAAGAAAGCAAGGAAACTAAATCAATAAAGATGGAAGAACTAATCGGTTCACTTAAAGTTTATGAAAATAAACTCACCATTCGGAAAACGGAATCATCTAAACAAGGTAAATCTATTGCTTTTAAATCAAATGAATACGTCTCCCCTCCCTCCGATCACGTAGAGGATAGTGATTCCGAATCGGATAATGATGACCTAATTCTATTGGCTAAAGGATTGAGAAAATTTATGAGAAGGTCATTTAGAAACAAAAATAAGGGCACTACTACTAAGAGAAATAAGAACAAGTCAAACGATAAAGACGTTAAATGTTATGAATGTGGAAAGCTCGGACACTTATCATATGACTACCCAAATAAAGAAAAGCAAACTACTAAGTACCCTGACAAGGAGCGGAACAGACAAAGACTCGTCTCAGAACCCAAACAAAGGAAATGTGCTCTAAAGGCCTCCACCTGGAGTGATTCATCAGATTCTGAGACTGAGACCAAAGAGGAGACCGCACAAGTATGCTTTGCATCCAAAGCATCTAATAAGGTATCATCTGATTCTGACTCTGACTCTGAACCTTCTTATGATGATCTTTTTAGTCAGTATCTAGAATTGCATAAATTTACTTAGACTCTCGCTAAAGAAAAAAATGATTAATTGAAGACAAGAAACTGTTAGAATCTTCTAACGAGAATCTTGTCGCTCAATTAAGCGATTCAAAGAAAGAGTCTTCATGTGTCATCACTGCATTGAAAACCGAGATTTCATCATTAACCTCTCAAAATAGTGAAATGAAATCTGAGATTTTAAATTTGAAATCAAGGAATACCGATTTAGAGAAAATGATGAAACAGTTTGATACAGGGTCCAACATGCTGCATCGCATCATATTATCACAAAAGCATGACAGCGACAAAACTGGACTGGGATACGTTGATACTAACGAAGTATCAATCAAACCAACCAAGTTTGTTGTGTCTAAGAAAGTAGACACCCCTAAGCCGCAAGTGGCGTCTAAGATGACGCAAAAAGCGCCCCCTTCCTCACGCCCCACTTCTTCATATCATGTGAAATATAACGTTGTACCATATAGATATGAAAAGACAAGAACAATGCATACACGAAATGCATATCATCCACGCACTACGTACACACACACAAGGACATATCAAAAGCGTCCTTCATTCAATGAGTATAGAGGAGTCCTTGGGCAAAGGCCCAAAGTGCATGCACCACATGTCTATTATATCGCACCTTCATCTACATTCTTGCCATTTGATAGACCGAGAAGGATCACCCAAGTTGGGTACCGAAAGGTACCTTTACCAAAAGGTGATTAACTAACTCGAAAGGACCCAAAATTAAAAGGGTACCTAAATCACCTTTTCACATTGCAGGGAGACCACACTTTGAAAGACACATCAATAAAGTGGTTCCTTGACAGTGGTTGCTCGAGGCACATGACGGGTGACCTGAGCTTGTTCTCCAAATTAAAGAAGGTCACAAAAGGCGGATCCGTGACCTTTGGAGACAACAATGAAGGCAAGATCATTGGAAAAGATACGATTGGTAATCCGAACACACTCCAAATCTCCAACGTATTTTTGGTAAGCAACTTATCTTACAATCTTCTTAGCATTTCTCAATTTGTTGACAATGGTTTTAATGTGTGTTTTACTCACCCTTATTGCAACATAATAAATAAAAATGGAGAAACTGTTTTAAAAGGAAAACGAGAAGGTAATATTTTTACGCTATCTATGGATGATGTAGTAGACGCTGAAGTTAAGTGTTTTATGTCAAATGAACCCAATGTGAATTTATGGCATAGACGTTTAGGACACATTGGCATTTCCACACTAGAAAAACTTCAACGAAAGAACCTAGTACGGGGATTGCCTACGCTTGATTTAGACAACTTTCAGTTGTGTGAATCTTGCATAAAAGGCAAACAAACACGTGAGTCACATAAGCCGAAAAATGAAATAAGCACGACTAGAATATTAGAACTATTGCATAACGATTTGTTTGGTCCTAGTCGCACTACAAGCCTTGGTGGGCATCACTATGCATGCGTACTTGTTGATGACTTTTCTCGTTACACTTGGACTTTATTTCTTACACATAAGGATGATAGCGCCGTTGAGATTGCTAAATTAATTAAACAACTTGAAAATCAATACGGTGTAAATGTGAAAAGGATAAGAAGCGATAGAGGCGGCAAGTTTAAAAACAAAGAGATGATTTCATTTTGTAAAGAAAAAGGAATTAAACATGAGTTTTCGCCACCTAGAACTCCACAACTAAATGGAGTAGTAGAAAGAAAGAATCGTACACTACAAGAAATCGCTAGAACTATGCTTTGCGAAAATAAACTGCCTAGATTTCTGTGGGCGGAAGCCGTAAATTGTGCATGCTATATTGTAAATCGCCTATCTATAAGAAAGAAAATAAACAAGACGCCTTATGAAATTTTGAATGATCGCATGCCTAAGATTGATTATTTTCGTGTGTTTGGATGCAAATGTTTTGTCTTGAATACAAAAGATAATTTAGATAAATTTGAATCCAAATCAATTGAGTGCATTTTTGTTGGATATTCTATAAATTCAAAGGCATATAGATGTTATGATCCTCTCACTAGACAAATTATAGAATCTATTCATGTTAAATTCAATGAATTTGGTGAGATTGATACAGATAAGGAATATGACGATGATTTTTAATTGAAACCCGTTTTGAATGAAGATGATGATTCTTTTGATATGCATGATATGAATGACACACTAGAAGTACATGATTTCATAGAAATGCATGATAACTTAGAAAATAATCAACCAAGATGGCATAGAGATCACCCACATGATCTCATCATAGGCGACCTCACTCACGGTGTGCGACCACATAGAAGAATCACTTCGGAAGAAATAAATGAATTTCATGCTATGATTTCTGAAATTGAGCCCAAAAATGTGCATGATGCTTTGAGTGATTCATCTTGGATTGATGCTATGCATGACGAACTTAATCAATTCGTTAGAAATGATGTATGGGATTTAGTGCCACGACCACAAGATAAGACTATTATAGGCACAAAGTGGGTATTTAGGAATAAAATGAATGAGGAAGGAAATGTTGTTAGAAATAAAGCGAGACTTGTTGCACAAGGATATAATCAAGAAGAAGGAATTGACTATGATGAAACATTCGCACCCGTAGCACGTCTAGAAGCTATACGACTATTACTTGCTATTGCTTGCATGAAAGATTTTAAATTATCTCAAATGGATGTAAAAAGTGCTTTATTAAACGGATTCATACAAGAAGAAGTATACGTGAAGCAACCACCCGGTTTTGAATATTTGAAACATCCAGATCACGTGTACAAACTAAAGAAGGCACTATATGGGCTAAAGCAAGCACCGAGAGCATGGTATGATCGTTTTGCTACTTTCCTTTTAGAAAATAATTTTAAACGTGGTACTATAGATAGTACACTATTTTTGAAACAAGAAAAATCAGATTTACTTATTATTAAAATCTACGTAGATAACATTATTTTTGGCTCTACCTCACATAGACTTGTTAAAGATTTTGAAAATTGCATGAAATCTGAATTTGAAATGTCTATGGTTAGTGAACTTAATTATTTTCTTGGCTTGCAGATTAAGCAAACGAGTAAAGGAATTCATATAAGCCAAGCAAAATATGTTAATGACATGATCAAAAAGTTTAATTTTGAAAATTTAAAACCATCCCCCACCCCTATGAGTGTCACTACTAAATTAGACAAAGACGAACATGGTAAAGACGTTGATAATGGATTATATAGATCTATGATAGGTTCTTTGCTATATTTAACTACTAGTAGGCCTGACATCATGTTTAGTGTATGCATGTGTGCTCGTTTTCAAAGTCAACCTAAAGTGTCACACTTAAATGCAGTAAAAAGAATATTCCGTTATATTAAGCACACGCCCACCTTAGGTATTTGGTACGATAAGGATTCTACATTTGACTTACATGCTTACACTGATGCAGATTATGGTGGCTGTAAAATAGATAGAAAAAGCACGAGCGGAACTTGCCAATTTATAGGAAATTCCCTTATTTCATGGTTTTCCAAAAAGCAAGCAAGTGTTGCTTTGTCCATTACTGAGGCTGAGTACATGGCTCTTAGCCTTTGTTGCACACAATTGTTGTGGATAAAACAACAACTCTCGGACTTTGGAATTACCGTAAATAAAATTCCTATATATTGTGATAGTATGAGTGCAATAAATTTGTCTAAGAACCCCGTGTTACATTCTAAGGCTAAGCATATAGAAGTACGCTATCACTTTCTTCGTGATCACGTTAACAATGGTAATATTGTCATAGATCACGTACGCACAGAATCACAAGTAGCGGATATATTTACAAAGGCCTTAAATCAAGCCACACATGAATCTCTTTGTTCTAAATTAGGCATGATTCCCGCTGATATGATTTGATTTGATATTATTTGAGTTACTTTCCTTTTTGACAGGAATCTTTTGATTAACTTTCCAAAATAAAGGGGGAGAGAAAAGCATGATTTAATGGGGAAAAAGACACTGATTGATCTTGATCGATCTTAATTGATCTTAATTGCACAAATCAAGGGAGAGCCGGATTTGAAATTCGAAATTCAAATTTCAAATTTGCGCACAATTCAAGGGGGAGAGATAGCATTTAAATCATGTACACAAATTATTTTGAAAATAATCAAAAGGGGGAGATAGTAAAGATAAGGGGGTTTGAGTGATTTCAAAATAAGTGTCTTGAATGTATACATATATATAAACGTGCATAAACATATATAAATGTGTACATGTATGCATGATAACTTGCCTTATTTAGCTTATATATTATGTTGCCGTACTAACGAGCAATGAAGCATTAAAGCTTACATCATATGGCAAATATTTGTTGTGTTTATACTATTTTCAGGTGCCACCATTAATGAACTAAATTAGTTCATTAAGTGAAGTACTTAGTTTAATAAACTAAGTAGTTCATTAAAGGAAGCTTCATTTGGAAAAGGCACAAAGGCAACAAGGCTAAGGAAGGAAAGTCTTCTCCTCCTCTCCATCTTTAATGTACACGCCACATATACATAAAAATTATATATTTTCAGATATTTTTTGAAAAAGGCACATACACATGTATTCCAACGTACTACCGACACATTATATATTTTACGTACGTACGATAATGTCACACCACTATACTTAACTCATATTTATGAGTATATTCAGGTCTTATATCATATGATATAAGATATGGTGATGACAAATTAAATACGACACGATAAAAGGTTCTAACCGAAATTTGTCGTATCGGGCGAATACCGAAACTTCGCCAACGTGTCACGTACTTGCCATAAATAAATGGCCAGCCCATATACATCAAAATATGATGTAAATTTCGTGCTACACATGACATATTCAGCCAAAAATACTTTCCATGTTGGCACACACAAATTACTCCACATTAAGGCCAAAATGTGAAGATTCCAAGTTTAATTTTGTCACATGCTAATGGTACCACTTTAAACCAGCCAAGTGTTGAGATTTAAAGTATATATTATATATATTATGTATAACATAATATATATAACATGTGCAAAAGTTGGAATTTAAATTAGAGAAAAATCGGGTAATCGATAAATATCGAAAATTCGGTTTTCTACGCACATAACATGGAACGTTTTTCTTGTACATCATGTGACACGTATCTAGAAACTTTTTACATATGATATACATCTTAAAGTGTTCTAGAAAATTAAATTAAGGGCTGATTGGAGTATTACATGTGTGTATTATTAAAGGTGCACTATTTTACAAAGTTAGTAAAAATAAATTTCAGCACATGTTACACATCATATAACGTTACATACAGCTGAGTTGGAGCACATGTGGAGCTTTGTTGGCATATTTATTGGTCAAGGATCAATCATACAATGTTGGTGAATTAAAGAGAGAAGCTACAAAAGGTAAGAATTCAAGGTATATCTCTCTTATGTCACATGCTGAAAATTTCAGCATACTACACACAAGCTGGCCGATTTTATGGTGTTAAATGTGACATATTTTGTCATCTTTTATTAGGTGATTAATTGGAAGAAGGTATGGTAAGGTTTTGAATAATATTTAAATAAAATAAATGGTGATATTCTATATATCACACGCTGAAAATATTTCAGCATGTGTACAAGGTGTATGGCCGAATTTGATGAGCTTTTTGTGTCCAAGTTCATTTCTTAATTGGTAGCAATACTTGCCATATATTATTGATTCATTTTTATGATGAAAAATCAAAGAATAATTGGTATTATTTTTGAAAGAAAAGGAAGGTTGCACATGCTGAAAAATTCAGCATGGCAAGGGTATAATGGCCGAATTTTTGGAATGCAAATGGAAGAATTTTTGGTCTTGCAATTTATGGTGTATCTCTTGACTTATGGTATGATTTCATGTTTGATTTTTTGGCACATTTTAAAAGTGTGTATCTCAGACTTTTTCCATGTCATCTTGATGACAACATTGAGCCAATAAGGAGGTGCCAAGTAAGCGAAGACTAAATGATGATCTAATAGGAAGATGCCAAGTAAGCAAGGCATTGTCACAATGATGTCTTACACTCTCTCAAGGACTTAAAAGACAATTTTCAAGAGGGGAGAAGCCCTAAGGGGGGACGGCTGCAACTATAAGGAAAGAAGAGGAGAGCAAACAAAATAACAACAAGCATTGCAATTCAAAGAGATCAAATAGCCAAGCTCTTCTTCTCCTACATCTTCTTTCTTTCTCTTTTATTGTAAAAGCCTATTATATTCATATTCTTTCAGTCTTGAATAGGCTTGAGATAAACCATCATTCATACATCTTTGAAAAAGATTGATCAAGGTGTGATCAATCTTCATTCTAGCAAGGTGGTGGTGTTCGTGCGAATTGTACTTACAATACAAGGTTTGTAAAGGGTTGGAGTTAGGTGTAACTCTATCAACCCTGCGGTAAGGTGTACTACGTATGTGTGATTAGTGTGAACCAAGGAAGGTGTTCCTTGAAGACTGGAGTAGGTTGTTTATAACCGAACCAGTATAAAATTCTTGGTGCCATTTACTTTCTGCATTTACTTTTCAGTTACTGCACTGTTTATCCTTCTTGTTCGCATCCGTAAAAATAGTAAACGATTTTCAAAAATTACGAAAATTTCCAGAAACATACTTACACGTTCTAGGGTTAATTTGGCACAAGTTTCAACCCTTTTGGATAAGTATAAGTCAATCAAACATCAAACGTTCTGAGACTAGTGCAGTCTGATTTTCAGACTTGCAAAGGTTGAGACTTTGATTATATTTGACCTACATCCCAAAAGAATTTTCCAAAACTGTTTCAACCCATTTTAATATAGTATATAAGGAGTTATTGGTCAAATTTTCAGAGAATTTGGACGTTCACACAAATAGGAACTAATTTTTCAAAACCATCTACCGTTTCTGGCAGATTTGCACAATCTGAGTACCAGCGGTTTTTGAAGGGGTTAAATGTTGAATTTTTATTTGACATTTTTAGGGGACCCTCATAACATCTGAGGCTAAGTTCTCTCAAAATTTCATAATTTTTGGAGACCTCTAACCTGGTTTTAAAAACGTTTTAAAACAGGTCCGGAAAACAGAATCTGTTTTCAGAACTTGAATTGTTCAAGTTTAAAGAAATTTTTAAAAAGCACACTTTCCGCACCATCTATTCAACCCCCCCTTCTAGTGGTGCCTTGCAGATCCTACACTTTCCGCACCAACTATTCAACCACTCCTTCTAGTGGTGCCTTACAGATCCTACATGTATGATTGGATTTGTTGAAAATGCATGATCTTTGCGTACGTGGAAGCTGTTTTCTATATATATGTTCTTGAATTGATAAAAAGGGTTAGGATTGGAATCAAAATGGTACAACTTGCTCAAGATTAGGCTCCTTAAGAGTGTGTGTTGGCCTTAGAATAAGTTTATTTAGCCCAGAATACGTTGGGATTGGATAGAAAGTCGAAAAAAGGGGTCTGACAGATGCGTTTCAACGGGTGGCGCGTGGGGCCCACGCATGGCCCCTGACGGCGTGTCCGGACACATGCTGGCATGTCCAGTTTCAAAAGATGCATCTCGTTATAATGAGTCTAATGCAACTGGTTTAAGGTCAATCGGAGTTAAAACGAAGATTTTACTGAGGTTAAAAAGAAACAGAATTTAATTTAAAAAATAAAAACAAAGGGGGTGGACCAGACCTGGCTGCCGGATCGGGCCTGATGGCCAGGGGACCGGACTAGGCAGCAGGCCGGCCCAAACGGAATAAGAAAAAGAAATCTGAAATTTAATTTCTGAAGTGAATAACTAATAATTAATTAATTAAAATTAGATTAAAATTCCAGAAAAAATATATTTAATTATCAAAAAATTCTAAATAAATTCCAGAAAATATAAAAATTAAAATTAAATTATTTCTTCCTAATTTCTAAATTTTAGTAAATGTAAATAATTAAGAATAATTAGTAATAAATAGAATTAAGTAAGGGAAAAATGGGAAAAATTATTAGAAAATTCTAGAAAATTAATACAAGCTAAGGAAAAATAAGGGTGATGATAATTAACAACCTTCTAATATTATGAAAATTTACGAAATCAAATATTGAGTGCTGGAGATGGTGAGGATGGCGTACGGGCCCCAGGCGACTTTGTTGTTGTATTCATGGCACGTGCATTGCATTTGGAGTGGGTTGAGATGTACGGGTCGTAGACGCTCGAGTAGAATGGATCATGGTGTATGGCCTATGGGTACTCGGTCATGGTGGATCATAGTGTACGGGCCATGGGCATCGGTTATGGTGGATCGTGGTGTACGGGCCACGGGCATCGGCCAGGGTGGATTGTAGTGTACGAGCTATATGCATCCAGTCAATCCCGGGCATGCATTGCATATAGGTCTAGTGGCATATTGCATGACATGATTTTTGTTGCGTGTGACACGTGGATGGAGCATGCATCACGTAGTTGTGCATTTTTATGTGGAATGCTTTACTTACCGCATTTACTTTATCTTATGTATGTTATATCATATTTATGTGCTATGTGGTTATATCATTTCAGTTTGCATGTTTTGTATTGGTTTGAGGCGGGCATCTACCAGGTGATTTTCTGTCACTCACCCCTACTTCCCAGGTGAGCCGGATGAGGACTACGAGTACATCTTTGTTGAGGACGGGACAGACATAGCTGAGTGGGCTGGTTGATAGCTGCATCTAGGATACGAGGGGACTCTGCAGTTGATTTTTCGTAGTTATATTTTTGGGATTTTCATGGACTTCTTTATTATTTTATTATCGGAATTTTTATTCAGTAATGTAATGAAAATTATTTGAGTTTAATTTAAGTTATGTTGTACGTTTCCACGAGGAAAAAAATTCCTACGTCATTTCTGCCATATAAGAGATTGATTCGACGCCTTATATTCTCCTTAGCGAGATACGACAGGTGCACTGTTCCCGATGCTAGGACTTGGGAGCGGGGCGTTACAGGTGGTATCAGAGACCAGGCTCCAGATCCGCCTCGGAAATGCAGGATTAGTTAGATCACCTAGATGTAAGTTACGAACTTTTGTAAAATGACGATTTTACCCCAAATAAACAAAGTAGACTTAAGAGATGATTTTAGACCTAAGTTATGATCTGGTTATTGGAAGTGTGTGTCGTTGGTGAGCTTTCCTTGTCTAATTACCATTTTACCCCGCGTTCAACCGTTTAACTTGCTCTTCACTAATCCGAATTGTTTTATGAATTTGAACCCAAAAAAATGCCTCCACGACGTGAGCCAGCTATAAATGGAGGACATAATTGTGACGATCAGTATGGTCAGGGGACCAACCCTTAGGTACTTGCAAATACGCTGGCCACTTTGACTACATTGGTGGCCCAACAGCAGGTGCAGATGGCTCACCTGCAGCAGCAGTAGGAGCAGCAGCAGCTACCACCTTCGCCGCCACCGGATCTGAGGTTCTACTACAGGAAAATGCAGGACGTCCGTAATTTGATGTTCAGAAGGACCTTTCACCGGAGGAGGTGGAGATATGCGACATGGCCGTTAATAATCATAAGACTGCTCGTGACGAAAGTAAAGTCATGGAGCAATGCAGGGCCACGGTCGCCACTATGTGCTCATTTTGGATGCCGTACTTTGATCAGTGTGGGGGGACTATACAAGTATGAGTGCAACAACCAAGATGCTTTACGAGAGAGGGCACTGAGCAAAGGCGGGCACCACCATCACAACAAAATCAAGAGCAGCATAAAAGGGAGCAAGGATCAGTGACCAGATCTATGTGATGACTGATGCAGACGTCGGAGAGGCTGACGACGTCATACCAGAGTCAACATCTGGCGACCAGGTATCAACGACTCATCATCAGTATAGAGGATGTCAGTCAGAGATAAATAATCATAGTTGCACAGCGGAATCGTTACTTTCTTAAGTCACGTAAGATCAAAATAGGAGACCTCAGTGGATCCAAAGAAGATTAAGACTATCGCTGAACAGTCCTGACAGACCAAGGTGACTGAAGTAAGGAGTTTTCTTGGTTTGACCAGCTGCTACAGGAAATTTGTTGAAGGATTCTCTTCGATACTAGTGCCCTGAGCAGACGAAAGTAGAAGAAGGTGAAGTTCGAGCGAACCGTTGATCTCAGCAAAGTTTCTCTGAGCCAAAAAAACACTTAAACACAAGACCATAATACACAATTTTGCTAACTAACTATATATACACACACTGATCAATACAACATACCTTAGCGAGATATTTCCAAATATCAAACACGTACTAGAACATCGACCATACAAAATCTAACACAACTTTACAAAGAAACATAACACAGTACAAAAAAAGAGAAATTACATAACATAATGGACTATGAATATACAACGACATAATTCAACAAATTATATATATACCACATAAAACGCATTCCAGACTCCAAGATCTCATGTTTTTTCACAGATAATTAACATACCATAGATTGCAACAATTAAAACAACAAAAACACATAATATGTCACCAAGGCATGCTTGAATTTGTACTAATTGGAGGGAAAAAAGGGAACCTACCTGGATTACAGACAAAAACTACGTGACTAGAGTAAACCATGTTGACTTCTCTCTTTTCCTCCTCTCTTTCTTCTCTTCTTCTTTTCCCGTACCTATTCTCTGCTGTCGCCGTCCTCTCCCTCTCTATATGCGTTTCCTCTTCTTTCTTTTTTCTTTTTTTTTAATATTTTCCTACTCTTTTGTTAACCGCCAACCCTCCCCCTTGCATATAACTTTCTAGTTGAGCGAAATTTGGGGGCGTTAACTTCCCCCAACAATCACGTCTTCATTATATATATTTTTTTATTTTTTATTTTTTTCGTTACTTTCTTTTTGAGTTACAACCCATTTTATTTATTATTTATTTATTATATATTTTCCCCTTTATTCTTATCCTACGAAACCTTCTTAATATCTATATATTTCATTTATCTTATATTATTTACTTCTATATTTTCTTTTACTCCATAAGTATATAATAAGTTTATATATTTATACAATCACTTGGACATAGTCGACATGCTATAGTTAATTTAATTTCGAAGGGTTGTTACACCCAATGGCTACTTAATTTCTAAATTATCATTTAACGACTAATCTGAAAATTTCCGGGTGTAGCATTACGAGTTAGGAACGACATAGTATTGCATGACAGCATAGTAATTGATTAAAATGTAAATAACTTAATAACAGAAATTTTTTTTATCATACTTGAACACCCAAATAAATTATAGTAAAATCTATGAATTTATGCATTGCCTTCGGAATTATATATACAACGATATTTATACAACAATAGGATAAGCTAGTACGAAAAAAAAGATAGAGTACAGGTAACAAAAACATATAATTATTATTAACGACTAACATAAGTATAAAAAGAGAGATCACAATAAACAAAGACTAAAATGAACACGCATAGCATGTGTACCGCTTAAAACTACTCTAACAAACAATATAAACATAATACACGTGACAAACTGCAGATAATGATTATGAATTCATGAGCTACATATAATACGTAAGTCAGCATGCGTTTAACATAAGGATATACAACATACTATATCTCTATACCAATAATTTTTAAAAACTTAACAATTAATATGTAATGGACGAAATTACGTTCGAGCACTGCAATTTATCCCAAACCCGATAGGCAGCCGGAGAGGACGATTCAGACTCTTGAGGACATATTGAGGGCTTGTGCACTAGACCTCAGAGGGAACTGGGATGGTATGATCAAGCTAATTGAGTTCTCCTATAACAATAGCCACCATAGTGCCATCGGCATGGCACCCTTTGAGGCGCTCTATGGGTGTGAGTGCAGATCTCCAGTCCATTAGGATGAAGTTGGAGAGCGTACTATCGCCGGCTCGAAGCTGATTGAGCAGATTAGGGAGAAGGTAAAGTTGATTCGGGAAAGACTTAAGGTTTCTCAAGACAGAAGCAAGAGTTGAGCAGATTCGAAGAGGCATCCCCTGGGGTTTGAGGTTAGAGAAAATTTGCATCTAAAGGTGTCACCCATGAAGGGTGTGGCTCGCTCTTTAGTTAAATGTAAGTTAAGGCCTCGTTATATTGGTCTGTACGAGGTGCTTAAGAGAGTTGGCAAGTTGGCATACAGGCTGGCGTTACCCCCAATCTTTGCTCAAGTGCATAACGTGTTCCATGTGTCTTAGTTGTAGAGGTATGTTCCGGATCTGAGTCATGTTCTGGATGCACAGTCCTTGAAGATTATACCAGACACATCGTATGAGGAGACCCTATTTGCATCATAGATCGCAAGGATCAGGAACTACGAATGAAAATCATTCCGTATGTGAAGGTGTAGTGGAGCAATCACAGAGAAAACGAAGAGACATAGGAGTTACAGGAGCAGATGCGGGAGCGCTATCCCTGCCTCTTCGACTAAGGTACGTCAAGTTTCGAGGACGAAACTTCTTGTAAGGAGGGTCGGATATTACAACCTTAAAAAAAGAGAATAAGAATAATATATATAATAATAATAAATAATAAGTACATAAAATAAATAAGATAACAAACAAGTGTGTGTGGGTGCCGTGTAGTTAGGGGGTGGGGGTGATGGGATAACTTTTGATTGTTAAGGAAATTTAAATCCTAAACCAATCTAATCAAATCATAATCTCTCCCCTACAAAATTCTATCTTCTCTCCCCCTCATCATAAGCGATCCCTCTTCCTCTCCTCTACCCAAAAACCGCCGCTATTCTATGGAAAGGAAAAGAAAAACAAATGAAGGCTAAGGGAGAGAAGGAAGAGAGAAAAAAAGAGAAGGAGGGCTAGCAAGGTGATGTTTAATCCAACCAAAGATTTATAAATTCTATTCGTATTTAGCATCAATCATGGTAGGTGCCTCTCCCCACTCAAAGGAATACGATTCAAGCATGCCTTAATGTATATACTATGTGTTTTGTTGCCTTTAATTGTTTAAATGAGAGCATGCTAATTGATTTTGCATGTGTTTGGTGGGATTTAAAGTGTTTATATGAAGGTATGATTTGATTTGTTGAAAATGCATGATCTTTGCGTACGTGGAAGTTGTTTTCTATATATGTGTTCTTGAATTGATAAAAAGGGTTAGGATTGGAATCAAAATGGTACAACTTCCTCAAGATTAGGCTCCTTAAAAGTGTGTTTTGGTCTTAGAATAGGTTCATCTAGCCTGAAATAGGCTGGGATTGGATTGAAAGTCGAAAAAAGGGTCTGACGGACACGCTTCAAGGGGTGGCGCGTGGGGCCCACGCGAGGCCCTTGACGGCCTGTCCGGACACAAGCTGACGTGTCCACTTCTAAAATATGCATCTCGTTATAACGAGTCTAATGCAACTGGTTCGAGGTCAATCGGAGTTAAAACAAAGATGTTATTGTGGTTAGCTGGAAACAGAATTTAATTTAAAAAAATTTAGAAAAAAAGGGATGGACCGGACCTGGCTGTCGGACCGGGCCGGATGGCCAGCGGACTGGACCACGCAGTAGGCCGGCCCAAACGGAATATAAAAAAGAGATTTGAAATTTAATTTCGGAAATGAATAAATAATAAATAATTAACTAAAATTAGGTTAAAATTCCAGAAAAATATATTTAATTATCAGGAAATTCTAAATAAATTCCATAAAATATAAAATGTTAAAATTAAATTATTTTCATTTAATTTCTAAATTTTGGTAAATGTATATAATTAAGAACAATTAGTAATAAATAGAATTAAGTAAGGGAAAAATGGGGAAAAATAGTAGAAAATTCTAGAAAATTAATACAAGCTAAGAAAAAATTAGGGTGACGATAATTAACAACCTTCCAATATTCTGAAAATTTACGAAACCAAATATTGAGTGCCGGAGATGGTGAAAGTGGGCGTATGGGCTCCAGGTAACTTTGTTGTTGCATTCATGGCACGTGCATTGCATTTGGAGTGGGTTGAGATGTACCGGTCTCAGACGCTCGTGTGGAATGGATCATGGTGTATGGGCCATGGGTACTCGGTCATGGTGGATCTGTAGAGAAAAAGGGTTTTGAGTGATTACAAAATACATGATTTAAATAACGTGTAACAAAGAAATGCATGACACGTTTTATGACCTGACATGTTTTTGCATGAAACCTTCCTTATATAGTTCATATATAATGTTGTCGTACTAACGCGCCATGAAGCTTTAAAGCTTACATCAAATGGCGAACATTTGTTGTGTTTGAACTATTTTCAGGTGCCACCATTAATGAACTAAACTAGTTCACTAAGTGAAGTACTTAGTTAAATGAACTAATTAGTTCACTAAATTGTGATATATTTGGAGAAGACACAATGGCAACAAATTGAAGAATGGAAAGTCTTCTTCCCTCTTATTATACATGCCTTATATATATATATATATATTCAAATTATTTTAAAAAAGACACTACACATATATTCCAACGTACTACTAACACGTTATATATTTTACGAACGTACGTTAACATCACACCACTATATTTATCTCATATTTATGAGTATATTAAGGTCTTATATCATATGATATAAGTCATGGTGATGAAAAAATTATTACGACACATTAAAAGGTTCTAAACCAAAACATTGTCGTATCGGATGAATACCAAAACTTCGCCAACATGTCACGTACTTGCCATATATAGATGGCCAGCCCCTACACTTAAAAAATGGCCACAAATTTCGTGGCTTAAATGGTATATACAGTAGTAAAATCATTCCATGTTGGCACACACAAATCACCTCCAATTAAGGCCAAATTGTGGAGATTTCAATTTCAACATTTTTGTCACATGTAGGCACCACTTTGATCAGCCATGAGAGCTGAATATTAAATTTTAATTTATGTATATCATGCATAACATAACATATATAACATGTGCAAAAATTAGGAAATTAATTAGAGAACAATCGGGTAATCGACAAACGTCGAAAATTCGGTCTTCTACGAACACGTTACATGGAACATTTTTGGCATGACATATAACATGTATCTAGACACTTTTTACATAATCTATACATTCTAAACTGTTCTAGAAAATTCAACTAAGGGCTGATTGGAATATACCATATGTGTATAATTATTTGTGCACTATTTTACAAAGTTTGCAAAAATAAATTCAGCACATGTGCAACTATTGTAACACGCCTACTACAGCCTTGTTGAAAAATATGTGGAGATTTATTGGTATCTTGATTGGACAAGAATGAAGTATACAAGGTTGGTGATATAAAGGAAGAAGCTACACAAGGTAACATTTCAAACTATGTCACATTTGTAACACATGCTGAAAATTTCAGCACGTGTGCATTAAGGCTGGCCGAATTTTTGCGATAAATTGTGCCATATTTACTTCTTTGAATTAAATGGATTAAATAAAAGATAAAATGAAAATGTTCAAAAGATGTTATGGAAATAATGTGGTGATATTTTTAAATATCACATATGCTGAAAATTTCAGCATGTGTGGAATATATGTGGCCGATTTTTGTGACTTGAAATTAAGCATGTTTGATTTTTTTATTCAAGGTAATAATCTTATACCAACATGGCAAGAATTTGGATGAGTTATGGATAGTGCACATGCTGAAAATTTCAGCATGTGTAAAAACAAGGTGGCCGAATTTTTTGTGATTAAATGTGATGAATTGTCTTGCTAATTATATGGAATTGATATGAGACTTATGGCAATTTTTTTATGGCTAATTGACACATGTTTTAAGTGATATTTTTCAGATTTATCTAGTCATCAAATGATGACAACTTTCATCCAATCAATGAGTGCTAAGTAAGCAAAGGCTTAATGATCATCCAATGAGGAGTTGCCAAGCAAGCAAGTGAATGTCACAATGATGCAAGATATTCTTCCAAGAACTTAAGAGATAATTTTCAAGAGGAAGAAATGGCATACGGGGCAGCACATATTGATAAATAGAGAAGAAGGAGAGCAAACAAAAGACAAGACAAGACAAGGCTGACAATTTCCAAGAGCAAAAACGCTCCTTCTACACTTCTTTCTTTCTTCTCTCTTAAAGCCTATTGTATTCATATTTATACATATTGAATAGGCTTCATCTATACCACTATATATTCTATATTGTTGTAAAATATTGATCAAGGTGTGATCAATCTTGCATCCGCTAGGTGGTGGTGTTCGTGATCGTTGTAATCACTTACTAGGTTTGTAAGAGTTGGTGTGTAACTCTATCAACCCTGTGTGGTAAGGTGTTGTTTGTGTTTTGTGATTAGTGATAACCGAGGAAGGTGTCCTCGAAGACTGGACTTGGTTGATTTAACCGAACCAGTATAAAATTCCTTGTGTTCTTTACTTTTTAGAACTTACTTTCAGTTTCTAGCACAATGTATCATTTTTATCACGTTCTTAAAAATAGTAAACAAACTTCAAAAATCACGGAACTTTCAAGAAACATAACCACACGCCTTAAGGTTCTTTTGGCGCAAGTTTCAATCCTTTTGGACAAGTATAAGTCATCCAAACGTGAAAAGTTCTGAGACTAATGCAGTCTGATTTTCAGGCTTGCAAAGGTTGAGACTTTGAACGTATTTGACTAACTTTCCAAAGAATTTTTCAAAAATGTTTCTATACAATTAAATAAACCTAATAAGGGGTTATACATTAAATTTTCAGAGCATTTGGAGTCACGGTTTAATTGGAATAAATTTATCAAATCAGACTACCGTTTCTGGCAGATTTGCGCAATCTGACCACCAACAATTTTTAAAGGGGTTAAAGGTTGAAATTTAATCTGAAATTTTAGGAGATACTCAGAACATCTGAGACAAAGATCTCTCTAAATTTCAGAATTTTTTAAGACCTATAACCTAGTTTACAAAACGGTTTAAAACAGGTCCTGAAAACAGAAACTGTTTTCAGAAGTTGGGTTTTTGTTCTAAAAAAATTTTAAAAACCACATTTTCCGCACCCACTATTCAACCCCCCTTCTACTGGTGCCTTGCAGATCCTACAAATGGTATCACAGCACAGGAACACTCACAACAAAAGGATCCAATGATCTAAGTGAGACAACGACCACAAACTTCAAAACCGAGCAGGAAGGTATGTCCAGTCAAAGGCCTCCTCTCTTTGACGGTGAGTCTTTTATTCAATGGAAGTTAAGAATGAAACTTTTCCTTATGGCTATTGATATTGATCCATGGTCCATTATAGAAGATGGTCCATTTGTTCTGTCAAAATTATCCACTATAAATGGAGTCACACTAGAGGTTGTTAAGCCTAAACAAGAGTATACTAGGGATGATAAAAAGAGACTGAGTATGAACGCTAGAGCCATGCAATTACTTTTAAATGGGCTAAGTAAAAGTGAATCTAGCTATGTGTCAAATTGCTCTAGTGCTCAAGAAACGTGGAGAATTCTTGAGATGAAACACGAAGGGACTAGTCAAGTGAAAGAGTCCAAAATTAACATGCTTATGTCCACGCTTGAGTCATTTAAATTATTGCCAAATGAGTCTATTGTTGATACGGATTTACGCTTGACTAACATTTACAATTGTCTTGAGTCTCTTGGCAAAGCCTTCTCTATGCAGGAAAAGGTCCAAAAGGTATTACGAAGCTTACCATCCGAATGGGACCCTAAAGTGACGGCTATAGAGGAGAGCAAAGAAACCAAATCAATTAAAATGGAAGAACTAATTGGATCACTTAAGGTATATGAGAACAAACTCACTATAAGGAAGTCAGAATCATCATCAAAACAAGGTAAGACCATTGCCTTTTGATCAAATGAATACGTTCTTCCGATCACGTAGATGATAGTGATTCTGAATCAGACAACGATGACTTAATTCTATTGGCTAAAGGCTTGAGAAAATTCATGAGAAAGTCATTTAAGAACAAACCTAAGGCTACTTCCACTAAAAGAAATAAGAATAAAACAAATGACAAGGATGTTAAATGCTACGAATGCGGTAAACTTGGACATCTATCATATGACTGCCCTAATAAGGACAAGCAAACAAACAAACACCTTGACAAGGATCGCAACAAAAATAGACTCGTCTCAGAACCTAAGAAAAGGAAAAGAGCTCTCAAGGCCTCCACTTGGAGTGACACATCGGATTCTGAGACTGATACAGAAGAGGAAACTGCACAAGTATGCTTTGTATCCAAAGCATCAAACGAAGTATCTTCTGACTCTGATTCTGATTCTGAGCCTTCATATGATGATCTTTTTAGTCAGTATTTAGAATTGCATAAATTCACTAAGACTCTCGCAAAAGAAAAGAAGCAATTAATTGAAGACAAGAAGTTGTTAGAATCTTCTAACATGAATCTTGTTGCTCAATTAAACGATTCAAAAGAAGAGTCCTTATGCATCATAAATGCATTAAAATCAGAGATCACATCATTGACAATGTAGCGCCCCGCACCCCGGCCTCGCCGGATACGGTGCTCCCGCCGTACTTCACTACGAAGAGTACCAGGCGTCAATCTATAACATATCATAGTCCACAACAAAATATGTGGACTTTCATGCTTACACGTCAACAAGTAAGAAAAACCGAGGCAGAATAAAAAATTTTAAAATAAAAGCGTCTAAACATCCATCATAAGTTTTACAAACTTTTTCACAAATGCAGAAATTCGAAAGTCAATGTTTCCAACACAAGTTCATAAATAGTTCATCATTCATGACCATCATGGCAAAAACCCTTAAGTCGTCCTTCTTTTTCTCTTCTACGAATAGAGAACCCTAGGCTCATCCTCGATCCACTTGATCCTATTTCCTACGGGTTCTGGGAGAAAAAATAAGGGGTGAGTGACAACGTCACCAGCAAGTAAACCATAAATAATCATGATTAAATGGAAAGTACATACAAGAACCAAACCCCAAAAGTTTTGGTTTTGTAACAAACCTGACCTTCCATCCAATATCCGTAAGTAACAAGCTCATGACTTATTAAAAATCATAACTTAGGAGCTATCAAGTCATAACATCTTAGCCTAAGTAATGATGTACCAAATATTCAACGAACCATTAAATGCAACATGCATGAGTATGCACATGTGATGCATCATGATAGAAAATATGAGGATAAGTTCTTTCGTTCTTTCTTTCAAAACATTATCGTCATGAAAACAAGAGAGTGTTCAGATCTATTCTATCCAGATCTGAGGCGGTCATATTCTTCCCTTCGAATCTATTATTTCCGGATCCGAAAACGGTCACATCATCAATTATAGTCATCAGGTCTATTCTCTCCGGGCCTGTACGGTCATAATCATCATAATCAGGTCTATTCTCTTCAGGCCTAAACGGTCATAATCATAGTCATGTCTATTCTCTCTGGCCTAAAACGGTCATAATCATCAGATCAATTAACCCCGACTCTCGAGCGGGTCATGCTGGCTAGAAATATACGGTACCGATAGAAATCGTTCTTTTCAAAACAGAATCTTTTCTTTAAAAATGCTTTTTCATCATTCTTTGTCATAAAATCAGTTTCATAAATCATGTAAATGAGGATGATGCAATGTATGACATGCGCTATGCAATTCGTGACAATATGTATCACATTCATACAAATACGATCTTATTCTTTAGGCTGGAAAATTTCCAGAATAATCGTTCTATTTGCACGGCCTCAAAACCTCATATTTTAGGCTCATTATCATGGTTTCTTGACATACGTATGCATAAGGGTGTCTTTTCTACTTTCTATAAAAATTTCGTAATGTTTCGAGACATGTAAGACCCTTAAGCGATTAAATTACCAAACAGGGTACTGCTGAATTCAGTAGTGCAGTACCCCTCTTTTACCTTCCTTTCAAGCCCAATAAGTCTTATTTAATTTGGACGAAACCTAGAAAATATTGCAGACAAGCCAATAATTAATGATCATAAGCCCAAGCCGTTCAAACAAGTTTCGAAATTTTCGGCCTAGTTGTCCGATTTAGTAGTGCTCACTTCATTTCAGTATTTATCCCTTAAAATAATTATTCCAGGATGATTAATTTACATGGACATCTATGTCCTAAGTCATTGTCATAAAATTTTCGGAGTAACATAATAATCTTTAAGGGGTCATTTATTCCCTTTTCCAAAAACGGTTTCATGCTGGTCCTGGAGTGGCCAGTTTTACTACGAATTTTATTATGATCAAACCGTAAGTCCTTTTTCAAATATTCCAACTCACAGACTTATTAAACACATAGGGATAGCATCCTACTAAAAATTAGCCCATTTGCATATTTCTAAGGTCTATTTTTGGGTCAATTAATACACCACTTAAATTCTGTCCAGTCCAGCAAATTTCAGCTTGACCAGTTTTACTAAAAATTCCATTAAGGATAAACCACAACTTATTTTACCAAACTTCCAATTCTCATATTTACTACATACATAGGGCTAGTGTCGTGCCAAAAATTAGCTTAATTGAATACTTCTAAAATCTCTTTTCAGGTCATACAAAACGTCACATTATTTTACCTTGTTCCAGTAATTTCCATTTTTTGTCACTTTTCCTTACTAAAAGTGTTCCAACTTGAGTTATTCTTTGTGAATGGCTTCCTAGTCATCAAATACACTTTTTAGCATAAGCTTTGCAGGTTCTAATACATTCTAAAGGTCATCTACAAATCACTTCAAAAACCAGTAATTTCCATTTTTTGTCACTTTTCATTACTAAAAGTGTTCCAACTTGAGCTATTCTTTGTGAATGGATTCCTAGTCATCAAATACACTTTTTAGCATAAGCTTTGCAGGTTCTAATACATTCTAAAGGTCATCTACAAATCACTTCAAAACAGTTTTGAAGGTTGCACATAGCACACCTTGTTCTTCGACATTTTTGTTCATAGTAAAATCTATTCTTGGCACATCTAGTGTGTATGTACCATACCCCAAAACAGCCCATTACACACACATGCAAGGGCTTAAATTTCATTTTCATCATGAACATATTACACCAAAGTCATAAAACATACAACTTATATGTCTCCTTTCCCCACAAGCCACAATCTTTAATAAGAACAATATTCATCCCACACATTCCATCCAACCCTCCACCTTACATAATAAAGAAGAGAGCTTTGCCACATTCATCTTAGGCAAGCATCATATTCATACTCAAAAGGGAAAAGAATCCACCTTTGAAGGAATCTTATACATGAAAGCCACTTTTCTTAAGAATCGAAAGTTTCATGCTTCAACTTAACATTTTTCATCCAAGATTAAAACTTAGTAACATCTAGACATTCAAGCATATACTTACACACACAAGTCATGCATGTTTATAGTGTACTTGCCTTCTTCAAGATTAAACCTTTCCTTAGCTTGGAATGTGTACGAAATGAAGTCTCCCTCCTCTTCACTATATATATCCCACGGTTTTGGAGGAGGAAAAAAAACAATTGTTAGTCGTTTTCTTAAGTGAAAGATAAAACTAAATAGAGACTAGATTGACTTACCAAGATGAAACTTGAATGGTGTTCAAACCTCTTAAGAAACTAATACCACTTAAGAGCGTGAAAGCTTGCACATAGTGACCATGGGTGTCACGGTTGTTGAGCAAGAAAAAGGTAGAAATGTGAGCTTCATTCTATGTAAGCTATAAAATTCTCTTGAGGGATTTAGAGTGTACTTACCTAGACCAAGTTTGAATTTGGATGAATCTTACACCTTCTTGGCTGAATTGGCCGTGTGCCTTGAGGGAAAAAGAGGGAAGTCTCTTGCTTCTTGTGAATTCTTGAGGGAGAGTGTTCTAGAGTTTTCTTGGAGAGAAATGTTCTTCACTAGGCTAAGTGGTTAGCCATGGTTAAGCGAGAGGAAAGAAGGGGTCACCTTGGCTTGGTTAGGCTAATTAGAGTTAATTAACTTAAGTTACTTTTAGCTAACCAAGGTTACTTCATTGCTAACTTGGGTTACTTTATCCAACTAGAGTTACTTTAAGGCTAACTTGGGTTACTTTAGCCTTGTGGTTAACATAAAGTAACATAGTAAATTTTTGAAATGCTCCTTGGTTAACCATAGAGGGGAATCCGACGGGTAGGGCATTAAGTGGCCACTACCATGCTTAAATCTTTTTTCAAGTGAGTTTAATGAAAAGCTATGTGGGTAGTTGTCCTTTTTACTAATTATTTTCC
Organism: Eustoma russellianum; assembly: GCA_036186865.1. Taxonomy (NCBI): domain Eukaryota; kingdom Viridiplantae; phylum Streptophyta; class Magnoliopsida; order Gentianales; family Gentianaceae; genus Eustoma; species Eustoma russellianum. Next base: position 13,086,121 of record AP025063.1, on the reverse strand, counting down.
TCTTTTTCTTCATTAAAATGAATTTAGGAAAAATGTTGAGTCTTTTTGGACTCATAGGGCCGAAAGTTAGTGAGAGTTAGGGAAGAATTGCCCCACTACTTAAAATTTTTTAATTGCTATTTGGGCTTATTTAAAGAAGGACCTTAAGATTAGCCTTCTTTTAATTTGAAAGAAAACCTTCTAAGGCCCTTTTATGCCTTGTGACCGAAATTCCCTAGACCCTTAGGTGAATTGGACATGATCCATAACTCATGCTTGAATGATCATAATATTTGCACTATCAAAATATAATAAAAGAAGCAATAATAAAACTTAGTAATATGTACTTGAAGGATGCCACTCTCATTAATTCACTTATACAAGTCTCAAGTACCTTATGATTTTCCGTTGGGTACAACATCCTCCCCCCTTATTACAAGTTTCGTCCTCGAAACTTAAAAGCGTTAATAAAAAAGGTGAAGGTACAAATTCTTCATGTTTTCTTCCATCTCCCAAGTAGCTTCATCAATCGAATGGTGCTTCCATTGCACCTTAACCATAGGTATGGATCGTTTTCTCAATGTCTTTTCCTTACGATCAACAATCCTTTTCGGTTCTTCTATGTAGGTCGCATCGGCCTCAACTTTCAAGGGTTGCTCCTCGATAATATGTCTAGGCTCGTGCACATACCGACGAAGTTGCGATACGTGAATACATCATGCAATCAAGATAGCAATGGCGGCAGTGCTAGTCAGTAAGCGACTTCTCCAATTCTTTCAAGAACTTCATATGGTCCAATAAATCTTGGGCTTAACTTCCCTTTGATACCAAATCTCTTAACTCCTTTTGATGGCGATACCTTCAAGAATACCTTTTCTCCTGCTTGAAATTCCAATGGACGCCTTCTCTCTTCTGCCCAAATCTTACTTCTATCTTGGGCCGCTTGTAACCTTTGCTTTATGATCATTATTTTCTCTCGAGCCTGTTCTACTAGATCAGGTCCTGTGAAAACCTTATCTCCGATTTTGTCCCAGTAAAGTGGAGAATGGCACTTTCTTCCATAAAGTGCTTCATACGGAGCAATCCCAATAGATTGATGATAACTGTTGTTATAAGAAAACTCCACCAATTTGAGATTTTTGTCCCAACTCCCTCCAAAATCAAGTGTACAAGTTCGCAGCATGTCTTCCAGCATTTGGATGTTCCTCTCCAATTGACCATCTGTTTGTGGGTGAAATGCAGAGCTCATTCGTATCTCGGTGCCCATCGCTTTTTGAAAAGATGTCCAAAATCGGAATGTAAAGCGAGGGTCGCGGTCACATACAATACTTATGGGTACCCCATGAAGGCTCACAATTTGATGAACATACATCGTAGCCAACTTCTCCATAGGAGCCTTGATCGTCATAGCCATGAAGTGAGCGGATTTTGTTAGACGATCAACGACCACCCAAATGGCATCATGTCCACTCTTTGTCCTTGGTAAATAAGTCATGAAATCCATAGTAATATGATCCCACTTCCACTCGGGGACTTCAAGAGGTTGTAGTAATCCGGCAGGACTTTGATGTTCCGCTTTCACATTCTGACAAACAAGGCATTTTTCTACAAACTCTGCAATTTGTCTTTTCATGCCTTGCCACCAGAATCTTTGTTTTAAGTATTGGTACATTTTGTTGGCTTCAGGATGGATAGACAAACGTGTATTATGAGCTTGACAAAGAATTTTGTTCCTTATATCATTGTCATTGGGCACACACAATCTTCCTCGAAACCACAAGCTATCATCATTCCTGATCTTAAAATCCTCAGATGGTTTCGTCCTCAACCTATCCTTTATTTTCTTCAAAGTCTCATCCTTTTCTTGACCCTCCTTAATCTTGTCAATTAGCGAAGGAATCAATACCAACTTTGCGAGCATGCCCTCAATCGAATCAACCTCCTCATGATCAAATTCTTCCATATCACGCTGAAAAGGTGGTTGACGTGGATAGCTTGTCTTTCTACTCAGAGCGTCGGCAACTTTATTGGCTTTTCCTGGATGATACTGAATAGAAAGGTCCTAGTCCTTCATTAACTCTAGCCATTTGCGTTGACGCATATTTTGTTCTTTTTGGGTTAAGAGGTGCTTAAGGCTCTTGTGATCTGTGAAGATTTCGCACCCCTCGCCGTACAAATAATGTCTCCATATCTTTATGCCAAAGACTACGGCTGCTAATTCAAGATCATGTACCGGGTAATTTTGTTCAAATGGTTTTAGATGTCTAGATGCATATGCAATCACTCGATCTTTCTGCATTAGTACGCACCCAAGTCCATTCTTAGAGGCATCACTATACACCACAAAATTTTCACCCAGAATAGGTTGTGCCAAAACTAGGGCAGAAGTTAGCTTCTCCTTTAATTCATTAAAACTCTTTTCACAATTTGAGGTCCGTTCGAACTTGGTCTTTTTCTGTATCAAACGGGTGAGAGGCATGGTAATTTGAGAAAACCCCTTAACGAACTTACGATAGTAGCCGGCGAGACCGAGAAAACTCCGTAATTCTGTAACGTTGGTCGGCCTTGGCCAGTCTGTGATTGCCTCGATTTTCTTAGGATCTACGGATATACCCTCTTCAGATATCACGTGTCCCAGAAATGCTACACTACGTAGCCAGAATTCGCATTTACTAAATTTGGCATACAGTTGTTTTCCCCGTAGGATGTCGAGGACGGTCCTTAAATGGGTCACATGGGTCTCTTCATCAGGTGAGTAGATCAAGACATCGTCAATGAAGACTACCACGAACTTGTCCAGTTGCTCTTGAAATACTCGATTCATTAGGTCCATAAATGCCGCGGGGGCATTGGTTAGTCCGAATGGCATTACAAGAAATTCGTAGTGTCCATATCGTGTTCTGAATGCAGTTTTTGGGACATCTTCAGCTTTGATCTTCAATTGGAAGTATCCCGAGAGAAGATCAATCTTACTGAAAATCCGTGGCCCCTGAAGCTGATCGAATAGGTTGTCAATCCTAGGCAATGGGTATTTGTTCTTTATTGTGATCTTGTTGAGTTCTCTATAGTCAATGCATAAGCGCATACTCCCATCCTTTTTCTTTACAAACAGTACAGGGGCTCCCCAATGCGAAACACTTGGGCGAATAAGTTTCTTCTCCAACAATTCACGTGACTGTTCCTTCAACTCTTTTAATTCCGCAGGTGCCATTCGATAGGGAGCCTTCGATATTGGCTCAGCTCCTGGAATTAGATTAATTTCGAAGGATATTTCTCCATCCGGAGGAAGACCTGGTAATTCCTCTAGAAAAACATCTGGATATTCCCGGACTACCACGACTTGAGAAAGATCGGAGGGTGCTTGATCAACATTTTTTGCATAAACGAGAAACCCTTTGTGTCCTTTCCTTAACGCCTTACTAGCACGGATTGCATTTACATAAATATTCTTGGGACACTTCCTTAATTTTGAACCTCCCTGAAAGTTTACTTCCTTACGAGTGGGGTCCTTAATAGTAACCCGCTTTTTACGGCAATCGATGTGGGCGAAATTCTTGGAGAGCCAATCCATCCCAAGTATCACATAGAAATCCGTCATGGGTATTGGAATTATTCGGCATCAAGCCGGTAGTCATCGAACTTAAGTTTGCAATTTCTGAAAATATGATGAGACACAAGAACCTGATCCCCAGCTAATTGAACTCTATAGGGCGTGTCACTATGGGTTAGGGTGTGATCAATATTCTTTGCGAATTTCTTTGAGATAAATGAGTGGCTAGCGCCACTATCAAATAGTATTTTGGCAGGCACTGAGCATACTAAAATAGCTCCTGAATATGAGAGATTTATTAAGCGCCAGCAGGGTAATAGTATTGACAAAAATCTAAGTATAGCATAAACTTTAAAATGTACCTGCCACCACATCATTGGACTCTTCAGCAGCTGTGTCTATCATGGCATGGACTCCTGCATTTGTACGATGACGCTGGTTCTTAGGTTGTTGCTGTTGTGGGGCCCTTTCTCCGAACAATCTTTGACCATGTGTCCTACTTTTCCACACCCAAAGCATGCGGTTCCCTTATCCGGACAGTCTTTGAGGATGTGGCCCACCTTGCCACACCCAAAGCACTTTCCTGCCTGAAAGTAGCACTCCCCAACGTGACGCTTATTGCAGTGAGAGCAATTTGGAATAGCTGACTGCTGCCCTGATTCTTTGACTGATTCTTTTGAGAACGACATTGAAACCGATTCTTTCCTTGTTTTCTTGGGCCTTTTGAGTTCTGCTTTGCGGCTTTGCAGGACCCTCCATTCCCGGATGTTTCCCTTCCTTGTTTATGTCCTATCTCGTCTTGAAAAATAATGTCCCTCTCTATTCGGTAACAAGCATCCAATTGCGCGCCAAAATTGGTCAGGTTTGCATTGACCAACCTGGTCCTGATCCTAGGGTTCAACCCTCTTTCAAACTTCAATATTTTAGTTTCTTCATCATTCATAGTAGATGGCTGAAATCTTCCCAGGGCTATGAACTTGTTAGCATACTCTGCAACTTTCATTCCTTGTTCTTGTACTAATGATTCAAACTCATGCCTCTTCTGCAACTTGACTGATGGTGGTATGTAGAATTTGTTAAATTTTTGGAGAAATCTTTCCCATAGAATTGGCCTTGGCAGGGATTGTAGATTGGCCTTCCACCACTGGTTGGCTTCCCCGAGTAGGAATGACCTGACAGCCTGAGTCTTCACTTCTGCCCGGATCTAGAGCCTTAGCTCTGATATCACCTGTAGCGCCCCGCACCCCGGCCTCGCCGGATACGGTGCGTCTGTCGTACTTCATTACGGAGAGTACCAGGTGTAAATACATAACATATCATAGTCTAAAACAAAATATGTGGACCTTCATGCTTACACGTCAACAAGTAAGAAAAACCGAGGCAGAATAAAAACTTTTAAAATAAAAGCGTCTAAGCATCCATCATAAGTTTTACAAACATGTTCACAAATGTGGAAATCTGAAAGTCAAAGTTTCCAACACAAGTTCATAAATAGTTCATCATTCATGACCATCATGGCAAAAACCCTTAAGTCGTCCTTCTTTCGCTCTTCTATGGATAGGGAACCCTAGGCTCATCTTCGATTCACTCGACCCTATTTCCCGCAGGTTCTGGGAGGAAAAATAAGGGGTGAGTGACAACGTCACCAGAAAATAAACGATAAATAATCATGACTTAAATGGAAAGTACATACAAGAACCAAACCCCAAAAGTTTTGGTTTAGTAACATACCTGACCTTCCATCCAATATCTGTAAGTAACAAGCTCATAACTTATTAAAAATCATAACTTAGGAGCTATTAAGTCATAACATCTTAGCCTAAGTAATGATGTACCAAATATTCGACGAACCATTAAATGCAACATGCATGAGTATGCACATGTGATGCATCATGATAAAAAAAATGAGGATAAGTTCTTTCGTTCTTTCTTTCAAAACATCATCGTCAAGAAAACAAGAGAGTGTTCACATCTATTCTATCCGGATCTGAGGCGGTCATATTTTTCTCTTTGAATCTATTATTTCTGGATCCGAAAACGGTTACATCATCAATCATAGTCATCAGGTCTATTCTCTCCGGGCCTGTACGGTCATAATCATCATAATCATGTCTATTCTCTCTGGGCCTGAACGGTCATAATCGTAGTCAGGTCTATTCTCTCCAGGCCTGAACGGTCATAATCATCAGATCAATTAACCCCAGATCTGGAGCGGGCCATGCTGGCCAGAAATATACGGTACCGATAGAAAGCGTTCTTTTCAAAACGGAATCTTTTCTTTAAAAACGCTTTTTCATCATTCTTTGTAATAAAATCAGTTTCATAAATCATGTAAATGACGATGATGCAATGTATGACATGCGATATGCAATTCGTGACAATATGTATCACATTCATACACATACGATCTTATTTTTTAGGCTGGAAAATTTCCAGAATTATCGTTCCATTTGCACGGCCTCAAAACCTCATATTTTAGGCCCATTATCATGGTTTCTTGACATACATATGCATAAGGGTGTCTTTTCTATTTGCCATAAAAATTTCATATTGTTTCGAGACATGTAAGACCCTTAAGCGATTAAATTATCAAACAGGGTACTGCTGAATTCAGCAGTGCAGTACCCCTCTTTTTACCTTCCTTTCAAGCCCAATAAGTCTTATTTAATTTGGGCCAAACCTGAAAAATATTGCAGACATGCCAATAATTAATGATCATAAGCCCAAGCTGTTCAAACAAGACTAAATTACAAGAACGAAGTCTCCCAACTAGTTTCGAAATTTTCGGCCTAGTTGTCCGGTTTAGTAGTGCTCACTTTATTTCAGTATTTACCCCTTAAAATAATTATTCCAGACTGATTAATTTACATGGACATACTCATCTATGTCCTAAGCCATTATCATAAAATTTCAGGAGTAACATAATAATGTTTAAGGGGTCATTTATTCCCTTTTCCAAAAATGGTTTCATGCTGGTCCTGGAGTGGCCAGTTTTACTACGAATTTTATTGTGATCAAACCATAAGTCCTTTTTCAGAAATTCCAACTCACAAACTTATTAAACACACAGGGCTAGACCTACCAAAAATCAGCCGATTTGCATATTTCTAAGGTCCATTTTCAGGTCAATCAATACACCACTTAAATTCTGTCCAGTCCAGCAAATTTCAGCTTGATCAGTTTTACTAAAAATTCCATTAAGGATAAACCACAACTTATTTTACCAAAATTCCAACTCTCATATTTACTACATACATAGGGCTAGTGTCATGCCAAAAACTAGCTTAATTGAATACTTCTAAGATCCCTTTTCAGGTCATAAAATACGTCACGTTATTCTGTCCTGTTCCAGTAATTTCCATTTTTTGTCACTTTTCCTCATAGTAAAATCTATTCTTGGCACATCTAGTGTGTATGTACCATACCCCCAAAACAGCCCATTACACACACATGCAAGGGCTTAAATTTCATTTTCATCAAAATAAGTTGTGGTTTATTTGTAATAAAGTTTCTAGTAAAACGGGTCAAACTCAAATATGCTGGATAGACAGAATTTGTGTCAAACTTTGCATGACCTGGAAAAGGGCCTTAGGAAATTGAAAATGGGCTAAAAATTGACAGGATGCTAGCCCAATGAGTTTATTAAGTTGGAGAGATGGAATTTACAGAAAATGATTAAAGGATTGGCCACAATAAATTTTATAGTAAAATACGGTCATTTCAGAATTCAGGTTACATCATTTTATGAAAAAGAGCAAAGGAGTCCCTTATCGACATCGTAATTCCACAGTGCATGCTGTCATTGACTTATGACATTCACGGAGAAGAACATGTGATCAAATGGGTCTAAAACGTGCATTTCAGTAGGAAATTCCTAAGGAGAAGTAGACACTACTAAGCTGGAAATTTCCAGCATGACAACGAAACGTGTCTATTCGTTTACGTCATGCATTATGCCGTCAGTTGCACGTCACATGTCATTGCATTGCATCATCGTCATGAACATGATTTACAACATGTCTTTTTATGAGAAAGAAAGATGAAAAGCATTTTCAAATGATAATTTCGTTTTGAATGATTCCCTACCGGTACCGTGTGTAAGTATGGACTTGGCCAGTATGAACCCGATCAGATCCGGGTTAAGCGATCTGACAGAATGACCGTGCAGGCCCGGAAAATAATAGGCCTGATGATGAGAATGATGATGATGACCGTGCGGGCCCGGAAAGGAATAGACCCGGCAAGTATGATGATGTTACCGATCCGAATCCAGGAATAATAGATTCGAAGGGAAGAAGTTACCGCCTCAGATTCGGGAAGATAGATCTGAACACTCTATTGTTTTACGATGATGATGATTTTAAAGAAAGCATGAAAGATCATATTTCATTTTATCTCGATGCATTTACACGTACACATGCATGCTTATTACCTTCATGTAGCGACTCGTGAGATTCAAGTTGTGACGACTCTATAAACACTAAGTGATGATTCTTTTTGGGTTATTCAATACAAGTTACAGTCTCTTAATATTATATTCTGCTTCGAATGGTGATTTTTACTTAAGTTATGATCTTGTTACATTAAGCGATGATCTTCATCGAATATTGGTCAAAGGACAGGTATGCTCCTAAACCAAACTCTTTTGGGATTCGGTTCTTGTTCGCACTTTCCATTTAACTCATGATTATTATAGTATACTTGCTGGTGACATTGTCACTCACCCTATTTTTCTCTCCAGAGGTGGCAGGAGACAAAGTAGAGTGGATTGATGATGAACCTAGGGTTCCCTACCCGTGAGTGCACTGGAGGATGGCCAGGATTAGAAGACCGAACTTGTCAGCTTTAAGGAAATGACTGAGTTGTGTAAAGGAGTTGGAAAACAATTTACTTTTGTCGCTTTCTGCTACATTGATGTGGGTTGTAAACTTTAAGTGGTTATGATGATGTTTTAATTTGAAGTTTTAAATTCAGCCACGGTTTCGCTTATTTGTTACGCGTAAGCACGAAAATCCATGCATTGCTATCATGGATCACGACGCGTATGGATGACGCCTAGTACTCTCCTTAGTGAAGTACGGCGGGTGCACCGACTTCGGTGGGGCCGGGGTGCGGGGCGCCACAGGTGGTATCAGAGCAAAGGCTCTAGATCCGGGCAGAATATAGAACCAAGTTATGACTATAGTCGACTAAGTTTGATCTTAGACCTAAGAATTGATTTTAGATGAGAGTTGACCTTAGAACAAGACGACTTCGACCGACAAATTAGGGCATGGCCCAGTGATATGCTCAACTAATGACCTATTGTAAATTTGGATAATGATGAATGTACGCATATGTTCTTCCGATATGCCAAGTTAAATTCTGTTACTAGTTGTGACATTCCTGTATTGAATAAAGTCGACACCGCGTGCTGCAGATGGTACTACCCAGAGAGAAACCGACTTACATCCAATGTGTTATGCGACACCTAGAGCTTTTGTTACATACAAGTTGAGTAGAGTCCTTTATTGTTATGACCCCAAATAAACGGACGCTATGTGGTGCAGATTACCCCACAAACCGGTGCGGGGACATCATTGTTGTCACACCCTGGAAGCATGGGCTTCTATTTCCGGAAGTTGACAAGGGAGCAGGTTCCAAGGTTTGACGGGGAGACTTAAACCCGAGGAGGCCGAAAAGTGGTTAAACGAGGTCGAGGACCAGCTTGTCCGAGCCTGGGTACCAGAAGAAATGAGGGCTTTAATTATCCGCCCCTTCCTGAATGGCAAAGCCAGTCAATGGTGGAGAGAAAGAGTCCAATCCCTACCTCGACCCATAGCTTGGGCTAGAGTCTTGGAAGAATTCTGTGGGACTTACCTCTCTAAGGAGCTAGTGATTGAAAGGATGGAAGAATTCGATGCACTAAGGCAAGGATCAGACACCCCGGTCTCAGAATATGTCTACCAATTCACCACATTAGGGCGGTACGTACCCTTGATCATGAAGGATGAACAGAGGAAGATAACGAGGTTCATGCGAGGACTGAACCCCCGAATTAAAGAAAGAGTGGACAAGCACACCCAAGCACATTCGATGAGCTGGTAAAAGGCTGCTATGAGGTTGAGTGCGATATTCGGATGATGAAAGTACGAAGGAGACTGAAAAGACAAATGGGAAGAGAAAGTGGGAGGTGGCCGTGGTACCCTCGTGGAACCACTCATAGAGTGACCAGAGATGATAATCGAAGAGCGAGGCCCCAAGGATCCCGAGGCACTCAAATTACTGATAGGTACAGTGAAATTTCCAAACTAAAGTACTTATGCCTTGTCTATTTATCCTAAAGAAGAATGAGTCCTAAAGGAATATCATAGGGAACCACGAGAAAAGACTATCTCCAGACAGTAATAAATGGATAGAGTAATAACCAAGAATTGTTAAGGGACCAAAGGGAAACATGGGAACTTAGGCACACACCCTTCAGTTTCGAGGACGAAACTTATTTCAAGGGGGGGAGATTGTTGTACCCCGCTACAAACTAACATAGCAACTAAGGAAGGAAGAGGAGCAAGATAGGATAAGGAGACCTCAAAAGGAAGACATCACCGGCTTATCTACGATTATATAGAACTTAAGGTAATTAGCATACCCCAAGTGCAAAACCTGAAACAAGAGGGCTGATTGAAATAAGTGTTCAGTTGATGACCTGAGAATTTAGAACAAAGGAAAGAAGTATTTTTGGGTAACGTTAATGAGAATTCAGGTTTTATAACATGCCATACGCATATGGTATGGGCATACACCTGGAAACACATACACACCGCAAGATGAGCCATTGTATAATAAAAAGGGTTGACGGATTATGGCCATAGGGAATGTGAGCAAGGGAACTCTAAGAATAAGGTCCGCTATACAAGCTCCGGAAGATGGGCCTAACTAAGCCCTTAATCGATTGGGAATTCTATCATCTGTTTCCCCAAGGGCTGTTGGATACCATTTTGAGGTAAGATCAAAGGAATTTGTCCACTAATTAGAGAAATCCTCAAGATCTAGTAGGTCTAACATGGCGAAAAACAGGTCACCTAGCACGTTGGTGTAAGCACTGGATATATATATATATATATATTTGGATCTAGGCATATATATATATCTACATACATATATATATATAGCTATACATGTATGGATAAGAATTATAAGAAATACAGGTGGGATATATGTACGTGTATATACATATATCGTTCATAGGTATAAAAGTGCAGCGAAATGAATTGTGTTTGTTAAAAGTACCCTTAAAATGATGGAGATATAAGATAGGTAATTATATATATACAAACATATACGTACATGTGTTATTGAAGAAATGAATATATATGGAATATATATGTGCTTCGGCCATTAGACCTTAGGAGGATAAGCCATTGCATTCAAGACTAGTAAGGGATCTTAAATGAACAATGTGGTTGAGATGCTTGATGATTGTCATTTAAAGAGGGTCTTTCCCTCTTCCCATGGGAACCGCCAGCTGCATAACCAAAGGAAGGGAGTTAATTCCTTCCTTGTTACAAGAAAAGTTTTCTCTCTATCCACTAAAATAAAGATACTTAAGAGGCTATTTCAAAGAAGAGGTGATCCATCCTCTCCTCTCAATGTACTGGCGGGAATAAGGGGCCAAGAAGAATCCAAGACCTCTACAACCTCAAGGTTTCTAGGTAAGATCACCTTTCACTATCCTTAGGGAGTTACATTTGAAGGGATAAAGTCTACATAGCATCACTCCATTGACCAAAACCATGAACCCCATGGCTTAGGCGAAGGGTTTCAAGACACCAAACTAAGATAGTGCCTTAGCAAGAGTGGATCGTTCTCCATTCGTCCAAGGTACAAATGGTAAGACCCTCCATTTCCTCCTCTAAGTTGTATAATATAATCTAAAGGACGACTAACAAATGCCCCAAACCGTGCGTGATAGGAAAAGAAAAGGGGGAATGCTTCATGTATCAACCAACCCAAGCAACATCCAAAGGCTTCAAAGGCAAGTACACTATACTCTTTATGGTTTAGATGTGAAAGTGTGTGCATGAATGGCTAGATATGCTTAAGATCTAATCTTTGTTGTAAAATAGTATGTTGAACGCCCACAACTTTCGGCCCTAGCCATTTGAAGGGGTAGGAGTGAGATTTTGTTCCAAAGAGGTGTTCTTTGTAGAGTATATGCATTATTAAGTGTTAATCTAGGTTGGATGTGCTAAAGATTCTTTCTTTCATGGTGAAAGGCCCACGGTGGAAGGGTCAAGGGAGACATGAGTGATTTTATATGAAAAATGTCAACTTAGTAATGAAGTGGAGACAAAACTATGATCTTGTTATGTGTTACGTTTAATATGCTCTTGGTTACATCATTTTCTCGCATGCACCAAAGAATGTGGCTGTTGGTGAAGGGTGCGTGTGTTCATCACCTAATAGTGGTTAATTGTTGGTGATAAAATGTAAGCTAAGGACATTTAAGATGTATATATGACCAATAGAAAAGTTTCTCGAGCTGGACTGGAATTTGGACTGTAATGTGAGGCCAGAAAAGGGACCATAGGAACCTTCAATTCCAGTGATTTTTGGTGTGCTATTAGTTTTATGTGTTTTTTAGATGTCAGAGTTGGAATTACCTTAAAAATAGCCACAGTTTATTTTTAATGAATTTTCTACTGAGATTGGTCCTGCTGGAAAAAGTTGTACTGGACAGAATGTAAGTAACGTGTTTGGTAGTCTAAAAATGAACCTTAGGGGTGTGCAAATCCACTAATTTTTGGCATGGTACTAACCTCATGAATAAATAAGAGGTGGCAGTTAGAATTTTGTCAAAATAAGTTGTGGCTTATTTTTAATAGATTTTCTAGTAAAATGGGTCAAACTGAAATATGCTGGATGGACAGAATTTGTGTCACAATTTCATGACCTGGAAAAGGGCCTTAGGAAATTGAAAATGGGCTAAAAATTGACAGGATGCTAGCTCAACAAGTTTATTAAGTTGGAGAGTTGGAATTTCCAGAAAAAGATTAAAGGATTGGTCACAATAAATTTTATAGTAAACTATGGCTATTTTAGAATTCAGGTTACATCGTTTTATGAAAAAGAGCAAACGAGCTCCTTATCGACATCGTAATTCCACAATGCATGCATGGCATTCACTTATGACATTTACGGAGAAGAACATATGATCAAATGGATCTAAAACGTGCATTTCAGTAGGAAGCTCCTAAGGAGAAGTAGACACTACTAAGCTGAAAAATTCCAGCAGAACAACGAAACGTGTCTATTCGTTTATGTCATGCATTATGCCGTCGTTTGCACGTCACATGTCATTGCATTGCATCATCGACACGAACATGATTTACAGTATGTCTTTTTATGAGAAAGAAAGATGAAAAGCGTTTTCAAATGATAATTTCGTTTTGAATGATTCCCCACCGGTACCGTGTGTGAGTATGAACTTGGCCAGTATGAACCCGAGCAGATCCGGGTTAAGCTAGGATCATGGATAAGATGAAATTGAATTAAACTCATACTTGTATAAGTGTACCCACCTATATTTCGGCCATGAGGCCTTATTAAGCAAGTAAGTGACTTCAAGACTATTAAGAAACCCTAAAAGCAAAATGTGGTTAGGCATTAATGAGAACCATGCATTTGAGGAGCTTTTCGCTCCCCTCATTATTAGGGCCGCCGGTTACACCTGCCCAAGAAGGTTTATTTCTCTCCTTTTAACAAGAAACCTCTTAACACCTTCTTAAGTTATTTACTATCTAAGAGGCTACCAAAAGAGCAAGAAATATTCCCTTCTTTCCCTCAAGGCATACGGCCGAGCTTAAGCCAAGAGGTCCAAGAACCATTTTCAAAATTCAAGCCTTGTCAAAGTAAGTTAAGTACTAACCTTCTTTAGTAAGTTTCACATTTTAACAGGGGAAGTTCATATAGCATCTTTCTTCTTTACTGTGAATCCCACGGCCATAGGTGAAAGTTTCCAAGGCACCAAGTAAGGATAGTTCTTATACAACATGATAATGACCGTTCAGGCCCAGAGAGAATAGACCTGATAATGACCGTACAGGCCCAGAGAGAATAGACCTGGTGATTATGATTGATGATGTGACCGCTCCGAATCTGGGAATAATAGATTCGAAGAGATGAAAGTGACCGCTTCAGATCTGGAAAGAATAGATCTGAACACTCTCTTGTTTTCTTGACGATGATGTTTTGAAAGAAAGAGCAAAAGAACTTATCTTCATTTTTATCATAATGCATCACATGTACATACTCATGCATGTTGCATTTAATGAGTCATCGACTGTTGGTACGTGATACTTAGACTAAGTTGTTATGACTTGGTAGCTCATAAGTTATGATCTTTATTGAGTGAAGATCTTTTAATAAGTTATGAATTTTCATAAGTTATGATATTTGATAAATTATGAGCTGATTACTTACAAGTTTTGGATGGAAGGTCAGGTATGTTTCTAAACCAAATTTTCTTTTGGGGTTCGGTTCTTGTATGTACTTTCCATTTAATTCACGGCTATTAATAGTTTACTTGCTGGTGACGTTGTCACTCACCCCTTATTTTTCCTCATAGAACCCGCAGGAAATAAAGTTGAATGGATCAAAGATGAACCTAGGGTTCCTTACCTATAGAAGCGCGAGAGGTGGACGACTTAAGGGACTTGACGAGAGGGTTATGATTGATGATCTTTTTATGAATTTATGATGGAAACATTTAATTTTGGGATTTCAGCACTCTATGATCATGTTGTAAAACTAATGATAGTTGCCTAGACGTTTTTATTTTAAAAGTATTTATTCTGCCTCGGTTTTGTCTACTTGTTGACATGTAAGCATGCAAGTCCACATATTTTATTTTGGACTACGACTTTCTATGAATCGACGCCTCGTACTCTCTGTAGTGAAGTACGATAGGCGCATCGTATCTGGCTGGGCTGGGGTACGGGGCGCTACACTTAAGATTAGCCTTCTTTTAATTTGAAAGAAAATCTTCTAAGGCCCTTTTATGCCTTGTGGCTGAAATTCCCTAGACTCTTAGGTGAATTGGCCATGATCCATAACTCATGCTTGAATGATCATAATGTTTGCATTATCAAAATGTAATAAAAGAAGCAATAATAAAACTTAGTAATATGTACTTGAAGGATGTCACTCTCATTAATTCACCTATACAAGTCTCAAGTACCTTATGATTTTCCGTTAGGTACAACAGACAACACAACAATGAAATGAAATCCGAGATTTCAAATTTGAAATCAAGGAATACCGACTTAGAGAAAATGATGAAACAGTTTGATACAAATCTAACATGCTAGATCGCATTATTTTATCACAAAAACATGATAGTGATAAAACCAGATTAGGTTACACTAAGACAAGTGAAGTATCAATTAAACCAACCAAGTTTGTTTTGTCAAAGAAAGTAGACACACCAAAAGCAAACACGGCGTCTAAGATGACGCAAAGACCCCCTCTCCCTTCATCTCTTCATAATCCTTCTTCATATCATGAAAAATATAATTATGTGCCATATAGATATGAGAAGAAACAAGTAATGCATACACGACATTCACTCCATCCATCTAGATCACGCACTATGCACACCAACACGAGGACATATCAAAAACAAACACCATATGATGCGCATAGAGGAGTTCTCAACCAAAGGCCTAAATTCCACTCACCAAATGTCTACTACATCGCTCCTTCATCTACATTCTTACCATTTGCTAGACCAAGAAGGATCACCCAAGTATGGGTACCAAAAGGTACTTTTACTAAGAGGTGAATAAATAACTCGTAAGGACCCAAAATTAAAAGGGTACCTAAATCATTTTTGTACATTGCAGGGAACCCACATATCAAAAGATACATCTATCAAATGGTTCCTTGACAGTGGTTGCTCGAGGCACATGACGGGTGACCCGAGCTTGTTCATAAGGTTGAAAAAGGTCACAAAAAGCGGATCCGTGACTTTTGGAGACAACAATGAAGGAAGGATAATCGGAAAAGGTACAATCGGAAGCCCAAGCACCCTTCAAATTTCCAATGTCTTTTTGGTAAGCAACTTATCCTATAGTCTTCTTAGCATCTCACAATTTATTGACAATGGTTTTGATGTGTGTTTTACTCATCCATATTGCAATATAATAAATAAAAATGGAGAAACAGTTTTAAAAGGAAAAAGGGAAGGAAACATTTTTACGCTTTCTATGGATGACATGTTAGACGCTAAGGTTAAGTGTTTCATGTCAAATGAACCTAACGTAAATTTGTGGCATAGACGTTTAGGACACATTGGCATTTCTACACTTGAAAAACTCCAACGAAAGAACCTAATACGAGGATTGCCTAAACTTGATTTAGACAACTTTCAGTTGTGTGAATCTTGCATTAAAGGCAAACAAACACGCGAGTCACTCAAACTTAAAAATGAAATAAGCACGACTAGAGTTTTAGAATTATTACACATTGATTCGTTTGGTCCTAGTCGCACTACGAGTCTCAGTGGATGTCATTATGCATGTGTAATTGTTGATGATTTTTCTCATTATACTTGGACTTTGTTTCTTGCACATAAAGATGATAGTGCCATTGAGATTGTGAAACTAATAAAACAACTTGAAAATCAATATGGGTTCAATGTGAAAAGGATTAGAAGCGATAGAGGCGATGAATTTAAAAACAAGGACATGATTGCATTTTGCGAAAAAAAAGGAATCAAACACGAGTTTTCACCACCTAGAACTCCACAAGTAAACGGAGTAGTAGAAAGAAAGAATACGACACTACACGATATCGCTAAAACCATGTTATGTGAAAATAAATTGCCTAGGTTTTTGTGGGCAGAAGCCGTAAATTGTGCATGCTATATAGTTAATCGGTTGTCTATTAGAAAGAAAATAAATAAAACGCCTTATGAGATATTAAATGATCGCATGCCTAAAATTGATTACTTTCGTGTGTTTGGTTGCAAATGCTTTATTTTAAATACGAAAGGTAAATTAGATAAGTTTGAATCTAAATCAATTGAATGCATCTTTGTTGGGTATTCTGTGAATTCAAAAGCATATAGATGTTATGATCCCATCACTAGGCAAATTCTAGGATTCATTCATGTGAAGTTTAATGAATTTGGTGAGATTGATAAAGATAAAGAATATGACAATGATTTTGAATTAAAACAGTGTTGAATGATGATGATGGCACGCATGATATGCATGATACACTAGAAATGCATGATCACTTAGACATGCATGAGAACGTAGAAAATAATCAACTAAGATGGCATAGAGATCACCCACATGATCTCATTATAGGCGATATCACTCACGGTGTGCGACCACGTAGAAGAATAAATGGGGATGAAATAAATCAATTTCATGCCATGATATCCAAAATTGGACCTAAAAATGTGTTTGATGTTTTGAGTGATTCTTCTTGGATTGATGCTATGCATGATGAACTTAATCAATTTGTAAGAAATTACGTATGTGATTTAGTGCCACGAACACAAGATAAGACTATAATAGGCACAAAGTGGGTGTTTAGAAATAGAATGAATGAAGAAGGAAAAGTTGTTATAAACAAAGCTAGACTTATAGCACAAGGATATAACAAAGAAGAAGGAATGGATTATGATGAAACATTTGCACCCGTAGTACGCTTAGAAGCCATACGACTTTTACTTGCCATTGCTTAATGGACGTGAAAAGTGCATTCTTAAATGGATTTATACAAGAAGAAGTATACGTGAAACATCCACCTAGTTTTGAAGATTTGAAACATCCCGATCACTTGTACAAACTAAAGAAGGCACTATATGGTTTAAAGCAAGCACCTAGAGCATGGTATGATCGTTTTGCTACTTTTCTATTAGAAAATGGTTTTAAAAGAGGCACTATAGATAGTACTCTATTTTTAAAACAAGATAAATCGGATTTACTAATCATTCAAATCTATGTTGATGACATCATTTTCGGCTCCACCTCTCATAAACTTGTTGAAGATTTTGAAACTTGCATGAAATCCGAATTTGAAATGTCTATGGTTGGTGAATTAAATTACTTTCTTGGCTTGTAGATTAAACAAACGGGTAAATGTATACATATAAGCCAAGTTAAATATATAAATGACATGATTAAAAAGTTCAACTTTGAGAATTTGAAACCGTCCCCCACCCCTATGAGTGTCACCACTAAATTAGATAAAGATGAACATGGTAATGATTTTGATAATGCTTTGTATAGGTCTATGATTGGCTCTTTGCTCTGTCTCACTGCTAGTAGACCTGATATCATGTTCAGTGTATGTATGTGTGCATGTTTTCAAAGTCAACCAAAAGTGTCTCACTACAATGCGATGAAAAGAATATTTTGATATATTAAGCACACACCCACATTAGGCATTTGGTATGATAAATATTGTGAATTTAACTTGCATGCCTACACTGACGCAGATTATGGTGGATGTAAAATAGATAGAAAAAGCATGAGTGGCACTTGTCAATTTATATGAAGTTCACTTATTTCATGGTTTTCTAGAAAGCAAGCAAGCGTAGCCTTATCCACCACTAAAGCTGAATATATGGCACTTAGTCTTTGTTGCACACAATTACTATGGCTAAAACGACAACTCTCTGACTTTTAGGATTACGATAAATCAGATTTCTATATATTGTGGTAGTATGAGCGCCATCAACTTATCTAAGAACCCCGTTCTACATTCTAAGGCAAAGCATATAGAAGTCCGCTATCACTACTAAATTGAAGGTCCCTAAGGTCTCTTTTCAGGTCTCACAAAACGGCCTAAAATCTGCCCTGCTCCAGTGAATTTCAAATTTTGTCACATTTCATTCCTAAATGGCCCTAACTTGCATTGTTTGACATAAACACTTTATTGAACTTCAAACTCACTTTTTTCATGGGAAATTTACAGATTCAACACGTTACAAACATCATATACAAATCCTTACAAAACAACTTGTATACCACACACATCATTCTTTGGCCATGCACACCATGCTCCCACTAAATCAAACCTTAGTAAAATTGGTGCACGCGCACCCTAACCCCCAAACAGCCCGTTTATGTACATGCAAGGCAAAAAATCACGTATCCACAAAGAACATATTAAGCTTATCACACAAAAGCATAGATCTTGTTCAGACCTTACCCTATAACTTATCACTTCTTGCAAAACTACTCTTATTTCTTTTATCCCTTCCAACCATATCCCCATCCATGGAAAAAGGAGGAATCTTTAGCATGTTCATCTTGGATTTATCACATAATAGTACTTAAAATAAACAAAGAATCCACCTTTGGGGCACAACTCACACATACACGCCACTCAACCCCTAGGCCAAAGGTTTCATGCATCAAAGCTTAGCATTTCACATCTAAGATTGAATCTTAAAATCATCTAGACATTCAAGCAAGCACTTTCACATTCAAGACTCAAATAAGTATAGTGTACTTGCCTTCATAGTCTTTAGATCTTGCTTGAATTTGTTGGCACAAGGAGTACTCCCTCCCACCTTTTCCTATTACATACGGTTTATGGGGGTATTTATTAGCCATCTCTTAATATACATAATACAACTAAGTTGAGGGATAGAGGGTCTTACCATTTGCATCTTGGACGGATTGAGGGAAATCCACTCTTGCTAAGACACTACCTTTGTTTGGTGTCTTCAAACCTTCACCTAGAGCCGTGATGTTCACGGTTTTGTCAAAGAAGGAGATGCCATATGAGCTTCATCCTTTAAGGTGTAACTCACTAAAGATTATGGATGTTGGTCTTACCAAGACAAGACTTGAGGTTGGAGGGGTTCTTGGACCTTTTTGCCTCACCTTCCAGCCGGCTACCTTGAGAGAAAAAGAAGGAATACTTCTTGTTTTATGGAGTAGTCTCTTGAAGAAAGGTTGCTTGTGAAAAAAAGTGGGAAACAACTCCTTCTTGGTTATGCAACCGGCGGCTATTAATCATGGGGAAGGGAGGATGCATCTTTAAGGGGGTAATCTCACTTAATTACCCATCTATACTTTGCTTTTGGGGTTCTTAATGGTCTTGAATTCAATTGCTTACTCCCCAAAACCACATGGCCGAAATGTTGTAACCCAACATGGGATCCTTTATTTGCGATTTGTATTAGTTACGATCGATGACTACTACTGTACATTTCATCTCGGATAATGGCAATATGCCTATAGTACTTGAGAGTGAATGAGGGACCATGGGGAGAGGACCCAAAAATTTTCGCCCCAAGGTCTTATAAGTTCGGCCAACAAGCCCAAGGAAGGCACATCACATTATCTTATCTTGTGATTATAAACAAATGAATAGTTAAGGGAATATGTTAAATAAACCAAAAATTAAGAAAGATAGAAATTGAATTAGGCATGGTTGGGGGCATTAAAGACCCCCAACCGCTGGATACTAAGGGGAGAGGGAGGCCAATTAAGGAGCCAACTACTTAACCTATTTAATAAGTAACCTAACCATATTTAACTAACCAAGATTAACAAAAAGTAATTATGGTTAGCATAAATAATCAAGGTTAGAAATAAAGTAACATTAGTTAACCAAAAAAGTAACCAAGGTTGGGAGAGTTAATTTGGAAACCCCCCCATCCCAACGGCTACAACCAAGTAGCCAAGAAGAGTTCCCTCCAAAAGAGAAACCCTAGTTCCATTCTCTTACACCAAACAAGAAGCCCTCCTCTCTTCTCTTCCCATAAGCCATTCGGCCTAAGCACATACCCAAGGGATTAAGGTTCATACTCAAGAGAATATAGGCTCAAGGATTTCAAGCCTTCAAGGACTCTTGTTTAGAGAAGCTTGGATACTACTCAAGCTCCTCTTTGGTAAGCCATTTAACTCCTTTTCTAAGAGAATATTTAAATAAAGAATATAGACTAACCATGCTCCTTTCTTTTCCTTCCACCACCGTGGGAATGCTTGCATAGGAAAGAGAAGGATTTCAACTTTTCT
>AP025063.1:12865138-13065465 GCA_036186865.1 Eustoma russellianum | reverse complement strand
AAAGCAGGTGGGGCCTTGGTTTGGACAGTTCTTGGAGATGTGTCCTCCCTGACCGCATCTAAAACATTTCCCGGTCTGAATGTAACATTCTCCTACGTGGCACTTACCACAATGAGAGCATTCTTGAATGGTAGGTTGGGTCCTTGATTCTTCTGGGGGCGGCATGGAAACTGACTCTTCCCTTGACGTCCTGGGCCCTTTGTGTTCTGCTTTGTGGATTTTTGGGGCCCCCCACTTCCTGACACTTCCCTACCTCTCTTTTGACTAAACTCATCTCGACGGATGATATCTCTTTCAATTCTGTAACGCATCTAGAAGGGCACCAAAGTTGGCTGGGTTGGCATTAACCAACCACGTTCGGATTCTGGGATTCAGTCCTCTTTCAAATTTCAACATTTTAGTTTCTTCATCGTTCATAGTGGATGGTTAGAATCTCCCCAGAGCTATGAACTTATGCATAGTCTGCCACCGTCATTCCAGATTCTTGCACTAGGGATTCAAATTCATGCCTTTTCTGCAGTTTGGCTGAAGGTGGTATATAAAATTTGTGAAATTCCTGGAGAAACCTTTCCCAAGAGATTGGTCTTGGCAAGGCTTGTAGGTTGGCCTTCCACCATTAGTTGGCTTCCCCTAACAGAAACGGTCTAACTGCTTGAGTCTTCACTTCTTCGGGAGCTCTGATTAGTTCGAAACAATTTTCCACCTCATCAAGCCACTTCTCAGCAGCATCAGAGTCTGACTTTCCTTCAAATGGCGGTACGTTGGCCCTCTTCAGCTTTTCAAAATAATACTGGGCATCTCTGACCGGCTCGTGAGGTTGAGGGTTATTCTGTTGCAGCATTACTTGCCCAATTTGGGTGACTGTTTGGCAAAAGTTTTGAAAAGCATTAATATCTGGCATCATGGGTGGAAAAGGTCCTTGTGGTGGGGGGTTTTCTGAACTGGCGGTGGGTTTTGGCCTCGAGGCGGCGGGGGTGGAGGAACTTGCGCAAGTTGAGGAGGGATAGGCTCCTGTACCCCGGTTCGAGCTCTGGCTGGTCTTCCTCTGGGTCGTACCATCTGCAGTAAGCAGTGTCGGCTTTATTTAACAAAAGAATGTCGAAATAAGTAGCAAAATTTTACTTAAGCATGTAGGAAGAGCATATAGTACATACGTTATAATTTAAATTTGTGATCAGTCATTAGTTAGGACACATCACTGGGCTGCGTCCTAATTTTCCAGTCTTGAGTCATCCTATTCTAAGGTCATCTCTCATCTAAGATTAGAACTTAGATCTAAGATCAAACTTAGTTGACTACAATCATACTTAGTTCTACATTCTGCCCGGATCTGGAGCCTTGGCTCTGATACCACCTGGGCGCCCCGCACCCCGGCCCCCCGGAGTGGGTGCACCCGCCGTACTTCACTAAGGAGAGTACTAGGCGTCGTCCCATATGTGGCATGCTCCATGGTATAAGGCACGGATTAACGTGCTTACACATAGGTAATTAAGCGAAACCGTGGCAGAATTTAAAACTTCAAAATAAAATAAACATCCATACGATCATTCATAGTTTACATCCCAAAATAAAAGTATCCAGAGTCACAAAAGCAAATGTTTCTCCCTCCAAATACATAATATCATAGCTGGCCGGTCATTCCTCTTAGGTTAGTCCATCTCCAATGCACTCACGGATACGGAACCCTAGGTTCGTCATCGATCCATTCCACTTTGTCGTCTGCAACTTCTGGGAAAAATATAAGGGTGAGTGACAACGTCACCAGCAAGTATACTATACTAATCAGGGATTAAATGGAAAGTGCGAACAAGAATCGAACCCTCAAAATTTTCTGGTTTAAAGCATACCTGCCCGTCATCAGATCTTCGTCCAATACATGTCATCACTTAATATAGCAAGTTCATTTCTCAGAGAAAAGTTGTCACTTAGAACTGAATTCATCATAACAGAGCTGTAACTTATACAATGAATAGCATAACAAGGGTCATAAGATCTATATGCTCGTCATAACGCTGGACCCAACGTATTTCTGTGAATGTAGCAAGCATGCGTATGTATGTGTAACGTGTCATTACTTAAGAAAAATCATTACCCATAGTAGAACATAACATTAAAATACTACGACTCGTATTTGATGAATGCCATGACAAGGATGATCACTTAGAGATGTCATATTTAGGGTTTGCGTGGTCATCCCTACTTAAATCTCATGAGTCACTATATGAATGTAACATGCATGCATATGTACATGTGATGCCGTGTGATGAAAATGGAAATATGATCTTTTCATGCTTCTCTTCAAAACATCATCATCGTCATAAAACAATAGAGTGTTCAGATCTATGTCCCGGATCTGAGGCGGTACGTCATCTCGTCTGGACGGGTCTATTATATCCGGACCCGCACGGCCTCATATTCTCGTATTCAGATCTATGTCCCGGATCTGAGGCGGTACGTCATCTCGTCTTTGTCGGGTATATTATTCCGGACCCGCACGGCCTCGTATCAGATCACTTAACCCTGATCTGGTGGGTTCATACTGGCCAATCTCATACTCACACACGGTACCGGTGGGGAATCATTTCTTTCAAAAATCATCTTTTGAAAATGCTTTTCATCTTTCTTCTTTACAAAACTCATGTCATGAATCAAGTATGTGACAATGATGCAAATGCATGTCATGTAATATGCAAACCTTGGTCCAATGCGTATCATGCACGAATAAACACGTCTCGTCGTCAAGCTAGAGAATTTCCAGCTTAGTAACGTCAACTTCTCTTTAGTTATTCTCCATTAAGATACACACTCTAGGCCACTTGGTTCGCATGTACTCGTTTATAAGTGTCATAAGTAATTACCCGGTAAGTTTTAAGGCAAGGCGATGTTGATAAGGGAATCGTTATTCTTTTCTCAGAGTGGATACAAAACTGAATTCTGGAATGACCAGTTTTACTATAAAATTTATTGTGACCAATCCTTTAATCATTTTTCGGAAATTCCAATTTCCAGCTTAATAATCTCATTGGATTAGTGTCCTGCCAAAATTGGCCCAAATGCACTTTTCTAAGGTTAAGTTTCGGATCATGCAATATGACACACAATTTCTGTCAGTCCAGCGCATTTCAGCCTGACCCATTTTACTAGAAAATTCATTAAATAATCCTTAACTCGTTTTGACAAGATTCCAACTCTCACCCTACTTTATTCATAGTTTAGCTTCATACCAAAAATTAGCTAATTTGCACGCCTCTAAGGTCCATTTCCAAGCTACTAATCACGTTACTTAAATTCTGTCCAGTACAACATTATCAGCAGGACCATTCTCACTAGAAAATTTATTAAAAATAAACCGTAGCTCCTTTTAATGAAATTTCAACTCACACATTTCATATACATATGAGGCTAACATAACACCAAAAGTAGCCAATTTGAATACTCCTAAGATTATTTTCAGGTCATGCAAAACGTCACACTGTTCTGCCCAGTTCCAGTAATTTCTTCTTGAGCAGTTTTACCAAAAGATTTATTAATAATAATTCACAACTTTTTATCGAAATTCCACCTCTCACATCTCATATACATATAAGACTAGTAGCATACCGAAGTCATCAGGTTTTAAAGTTCTTAAGACCCCCTATTTGATCTCTCAAAACAACCCAAGTTTCTGTCCGATTCCAGAAAAACTTTAGTTGGGAAGAGAAGCATGATTTTTCATATCGTTATTTATTCATTTTATCGCACTTGCTTCTCCGTATATGATCCCATGGTAAATATAGGCAGGTTACTTGCTGGGCGATGTATTCGCTCACCCCACGTTATTAATTATTTTTGCAGATAGACAGGTTTATGAGTTGGTACACTCGAGGATGGTCAAGAGGGGAGGTTTCGAGGTTGAGGATATTCTGATGAGCTTTTCGAGGATTTAGCTGAGACAAAATATGGTTTGACAATATGCATTTTGGAGATTCAGAATTTAGTGGCTACGTTTGATATTTGTATCGAACTAGATTTGCCTAGACGTTTATATCAATAATGACGATTATTTTATTGAGGTTTTTTTTGGTTTTATGACTTCCACTGACATCGATTTGCATCATTTTACTGATGTGTAATTGATTCGTTTCGACGCCTTGTATTCTCCTTAGTGAGATACGGCGGGTGAATCGTTTCGAGTACTAGGGCTCGGGACGGGTCGCTACACCAGATATCTGGGATATACTTGATACTTATCATCAAGTTAACTTTATCCATTATCAAAATTATCTAATATTTAATAATACATATTATTTAATATTATTTAATATTTAATTATTGCACTAACAGTTATCTACTAGCTACACGTGGGTTGTCGTCCCTTGGAGACCAGACGTCGTACACTTTATGGTCGTAACACTTTGAGTCCATCCATCGCGGTCTCTGACCATATGACTGTCTACATATTCGGGATTTCCATTTTGGATCACACTATACATCCACGAACATACCCGATGATCACTTAACATGTAGATGTTTACGATAATTAATATTATTGCGTGACATATGAGACATATAATATTATCATACATAACGTCCACCTTATGATTAATTCGTATGAACTTTATCAACGTGATGCGTATCACACGTATCTCGAATTAATCCCAACAATATATGTAAACATAATTCTCCATACATGTTTTTTGGAGGAATTCTGCTCTTTGTATTCTATCTAACTCACTCTCTGGGTTCTGAGCTCCGCCTCCCCTCCTCCGCCCTAACGGCTAAATCGCCACCATCAAACAACAAAATCAAGCCACCTACAAACCCACTGTGATTAATAAGTGCTAGTCTCCACTACCCGGTTTATGTTTCCATATCTTTAGAATAATAAGTTTTTTTCTGCTCTGATTTACAATATATACGTCTGTCCTTATTGGCCTATTTTCGTGTGAGTTTACTTTCTTTGTACATATTTGCTTACTTGCATTTTCCGGTATTTGCTTGGAGCTTGTAGGAAAACTTTTGTATTTGTTTGGGAAGCTCCGCAGGAAAACTTTTGTATTTGCTTGGTGCTTGTATGTTTCCTTCACACACAGATCTGAATTTGAATCACACCCACCTTGTTGGATTCTCACCCCTCACCGTTTTTTATCCGACATTCAAATTTTTTGTTTGTTTTTTTTCTCCCTTGCACTTGTTCTTGAATTTGCATTTGAAGCGGTGGAGGATCTGATATTTGTCTTCCTCGTTTCTATCATTCGACTTTCTCTCTTCTGCTGCTTCTTGCTCTCTTGCTTTCTTTCAAATTCATAGCCACAAAATTTGAGTCGGTGATCGGGAATTACAAGCGTGAGCTTGAGTTCGGGTTTGAAAAAAGAGACTGCTATCGTCCGTGAAGCTGCTAGTCGTGCTGTGAAAGACCTCCTGGCGTGGCTTGAGTCCGGCGATTTTGACTCGATTGCGATACAGATCTGTTCTATTGGATCTTGGCGGTGACACAGACTAATCAGGTGATATAATTTCTTTTTTGTTTTAGTACCATTGAAGTACTTTTGATTGTTTAAATTTAGTTTCAAACTTTCTACATCTGTAACATACCTTGGATCTGTAGTTTTAGTTGCAATAATTGATAGGATACGTCATGATTTTTCCGTGAGACCATGTCTAAGGAAGAGGGGTGTAGGTAAGGAAAAGAAAAATGAAGATAGTCTAAGAGTAGCCTCTTGGAATGTAGGAACATTAAGTGGTAAATTGTTTGAGATTATAGATACACTTAAGAGACGTAAGATAGATATAGCATGACTCCAAGAAACTAGGTTGAAAGGGAATAAAGGTAAAGAGTGTAATGGGTATAAGTTGCTGTATTCAGGGTCAGATGGAACCAAGAATGGGGTAGGATTCCTAGTAAAGATAGAACTACACACGAACGTGACTGATGTAATTAGATATAATGATAGACTTATGGTGATGAAGTTAGTACTAAATAAGGAGGTAGTGTCGGTGATTTGCGCCTATGCACCCCAAGTGGGACTAGGAGAACATGAGAAGAAAAGTTTTGGGATTGCTTATATGTAGTGTTAAGGGCAATACCCAGTGAGGAACGAATTTGTATCGGGGGTGATTTTAATAGACATATTGGAAAGAATAGTGATGGTTTTCAGGCGGTACATGGCGGGTTTGGTTATGGAGATAGAAACGAACAGGGTAGAGATCTGCTAGATCTAGCAGTATCCCATGACCTAGGCATTATAAACTCGTTTTTTAAGAAAAAGAATCACATTTGATCACGTTTAAAAGCGGAGGACGTCACACGCAGATCGACTATTTTCTGATGAGGCGTGAAGACCGACGGTTGTGGAGGGACTGTAAGGTTATACCAGGAGAGACAGCAGTGATGTAACACTGTTTATTAGTGGTAGTTATAACATTGAGCCAAAAGCTGAGTAAGGGGGTTAGAAAATTCCCACCCAGTATTCGATGGGGAAGTTTGAAGGACGAAAAAATTAATATATTTAGAGACAAGGTCATCTCTGCGAAACTAGATCATCTAGGTGATGACACAAATCAAATGTGGGAAACTATATCGAATACTATTACTCAGGCGGCTAGAGAAACGCTCGGGGTAACAACAGGAAAGAAGTTCGTACATAAAGAGACGTGGGTGGTGGAACGAGAATGTGCAACAAATAATAAGAGACAAGCAAAAGATTTTTAGAGAGCTGTTAAGATGCACCAATGAGGAAGCAAGAGTGCGATTGAAGGATAATTACAAAATCGCCAGGAAGGATGCGAAGAAGGCAGTGACAGAAGCAAAGACTGCAGCTTATAAAAGGATGTATGAGAGACTAGAAACAAAGAAGGAGAACATGATATGTTCAAGATAGCCAAAGCTAGGGATCGAAAGAGGCAGGACCTATGATACGATCTTGGATCGTATGGAATTGACGATCGCTTCTTTCAACTCCAAAAGACACCTTTGATCACCCTTGCATGGGACAATGGCGCCAACACCACCTTCTTGGACAAGAGAAATCAACAACGTCTACGTTGAGCAATTCGAATCTCCCAATCCAACACGTCGTTCCGTATTCTTGGATTTTGATTCACCAACTAGGTTTGCTCAAACCTTGATTGGATCTAGCCTTGATTTTACTTTGTGAAAACCAAAGGAAAAGCACAAAGAAGCAACACACGGTTGCAATCAAAAAACTGAAATTTTTTATTCTGAAAATTCTCCAAAAGCTATTCCATGGCTGTCGATGTTCTACCCTTTTTAAATGCCATATTTTTGCTACTCCTACCAATTACCTGACCAATCAAAGTCCTAAGAATACTACCTATCAACCTTAATCAAATTTACATAAAAGATAAGTCAAAGGTAATCAAGGAAGATTACATAACTCAAATCCCTAAAATTTCGTACTGAAATTACACCCTGTCGGTTACTGACTTATAGCCGCTTCTAGGCGCCGAATTAGGGTTTGCCCTCTTCAGAAACGTTGTAGCTCATAAAATTCCCTTGACTTTGGGCTTTTGAATCACCTCATTTGGACTCTCCTTGACAGAGATACGGGCCTCTAAAAATTAGGTATCCATCCAGTGAACTTCAGCACTTTCCATTCTGGACTCCCAACTTGCACCTGATTTCGGTCCATCTTGTAGCCCGAATTAGAAAAGTGTAAAACATGAAAATCGTCACAAATTGAGTTATCTAAAACCTCCAAGTGGTTTGAACCCATTTGGATCAGTACTCCGACCTAGGCGTCAAAAATACCGACTGGTGTCCGGCTGCCTTCCTGAAAAATAGGGACTCTTCAAGCCACTTTCCTTATTTAGCCTTGTCACCTTAGAAAACACTTAAAAACGGTAATTAGCACTATAAACGCATATGACAAGACTCTATAAAATATCCTAGACCTAAAACAAAGACAACGCAAACATCTAGACTCAATATTACAACGACGACACATGAAATGGCCATCCTGCCCTCCCATAAACCCTTACATCTTAAATATGCAATAAACTCAAGGACAATCAAATCATGGCCTCAATAAACATAGAAAAATCATGCATCTACATTCCTTG
The DNA here is from genome assembly GCA_036186865.1 of Eustoma russellianum. Lineage (NCBI taxonomy): Eukaryota > Viridiplantae > Streptophyta > Magnoliopsida > Gentianales > Gentianaceae > Eustoma > Eustoma russellianum. Next base: position 13,057,404 of record AP025063.1, on the reverse strand, counting down.
GCTCATCTTGCACATGTTTGAACAAGAAACGTCTAACTGTATGATTACTAATAGTGCGCACATTTCTTGTGTGTGTAGATGAAATGAGGATGCTCCTTGTGCCGCATCAATCCCTCTCTCCTCGAAAGGATTCGGCCTCGAATCTAAACAGTCAAATGTATAAGAGGGATACTTCAACAAAAACTCACAATATATACAAGACACAAACCTTAGAGAATAAAGTATAATGAATATACGTAATTTGAGTTTAACATGATTTGGATGAACAATTAACTGAAGGAAGAAGCATGTAGACAACAACGCATTATAACATATATTTACATGAACACTCAGCAATAAACACCTCTTTCTAATGTGTTTAGGATACACCAACAAGATAGGTGGAAAAATCCTCACATAAGAATTGTCATGCATGAAAGAGAAAGTATGTAAAACATGAGGAATAAACAACGTACCTTGTAAGCTCCTTAGAACTTCCAAATCAGATATATTTGCACTATCATGCTCAACAAAGCACAAATCAGCACTAACATGCATATTATCGTCTTCAAAATCAATTTGCAACGTATTTTTCAAGTGGAATTTCACATTCATACGCATGCAAATTAGAAATTTTATGTGATGGAATGTCACTATCAAGGAACTCAAACAATGGATTATTATGGACAACCCATTCATGGTTCTCAACGTTATCATGTTTATGACCTAAGACATCATTATTCTCACTTGAAATGTCACTCAAATCATCTTGTAAATCAGCATGTAAATCAATAAAATCATGTGAATCTTGTGTAGCATAAACAACTTTAGATTTAAGCTCATCACTTTCTACACGCAAGTCAGTCTCATGCATATGAACACGATGAACATCAACAAGTCTCCTAAGACTTTGCAATTTATTAAGGAAGTCTAATCTGTGTACCTTTTATTCTTCTACTTCTACAAGGATCTCAAAGTTATGTTCTTTTTGTTCTAGAAGTTTCTTACGAATGTCATAATTACGTTCTAAGAACTTCACACAGTCATGGTCAACTTCAATATGATCATGGAAGCCAACATGCGATTTCTTATCAGGTTCACACACTTTAGAGTGCAAAACATCATCAGATTCAGACAAACCGGATTTAAAAAATTTAGGATCATGTAAGTCATGTTCATTTGACACATCAACTTTATCATCATAAACAACATGTGTATCAGTTGAAATTTCAGCATCATCATCATAAGAATCACGCTCAATATCAACAATAGAATCGCCGCTCATATCACGCAAATCATATGCAATTCCATAAGTAAAATGAGCTTGACGTAACCCTTATATCGTTGCACGATAGAGGTCCCTAATATCATCCTCCGTGGAATCCATGAGTAACCTGAAATTATGCAAGCAAACAACGAAAGGAAAAACTAACACAAAGACAAAAGAAACATCGTTACATTAGTGAAATCAAAATCAATATGTATGTTCCTCTCTCGCTCTTATATAGTCACTCAAGTTTGTGCTTTTCCTCGGCCAATCTTGAGCTAGATACAACCAAAGCGAGCTTCCCAAGTGGCTAACACAATCCGTTGATCAATTGCACCTTTTTCTCCAATGTGTCAACCAAATTTCAGCAACTAATAAGAAAAGGTATCAAGCCAAGAACAAGACAATTTAGCACACTTAACCTCCTAAGAATCAAGGAAAATGAGACCAAAAATTATGTCAAAGGCTGAGCCAAAGAAAACTAAGGGTTGCCCTGGGCAATCTTTAGTTAACCTTAGCCTTATGCAAGTTGATTACAAAGTTGTTGATCAATTGCAATACACAGTATCCAAGTTCCAAGACAATGAAATAGGTAGGGTTACGAGGTATGGGCTGTCTCGGTTTATGGTAAGTCGATGAAACTTGTTATGCACCAAAATATTTTATCAACAAACTTGACGTGTTTTGTCACACAATTGACCAATTTGCTCTTCCTTGGTCTCGGATGATTTTTTTCCTTTTTTTTTGTTGTCCTCAAGTTTATGCTGATCTCCTGGATATTCAACTTCCTACAAAAATAAAGCTTATTATTTCGGAAAGAAACAAGAGCATTTCCATGTGACAAATGGCCCACGAATCCAGCAGATTGAAGCCACTTTTGTCTAATATGAGACGAAGGAACAGAGGTAAGTAATGAACGTTTATACAAAGTAGAACAACAGTTTTTTTTGTATCACCAAGATTAGGCTTTTCTTTCTTCTTTTTTTTGGCTTGGTGTGGCTTGAAAGATGATATCTTTTGTACTCAAGGGGTAGTCGTGTATTTGGTGAAGGAAGACATTCCTTGGATACAAGAAAAATTGCAACGCAAACCAAGCAAGAATGCAATCAAGTCACACAAGTCTAAAATCAACTAAAAGCTTCGTTAGCAACAAGATTTACGTGTGACTAGGTAGCACTTTTAAGCAATGGACTAGATTTATATGCTATGGCTGAATTTAAACCCTAACACAATGAACCTATTGTCAAGTGTGTGTAAAGATTTGATCTTGAATGGTTAGGAGAGAAAATATGAGTGTACGAACAACTCTCCTGTTGGCGTGCATGTTCTGCCGAGAAAAGGAAGCCAAACTTTCTGTGACTTTTTTTGTTTTACAAGATAGATATAACGAAGATTCATATAAGGAGAATAAGGTTCCAGGTTAGGTAGTAATTTGAATAAGGTATGCGTGCATGAGAATGTAGGGTGATTTGAACGTTGAACCAAAAGGTAAGACTTTTCTTTTATCCTCGTATGTGTTGAAAAGCAATATGTTTATGCCCCGCCCCCTCCGTAGGGTAATTAAAAGACAAAGAAGGATTCTACGAGAATTATTGGCGGTCAACGGAAATTAAGTAGGCATTAATATGAGGATTAATTAGGAATTAATGAGGGGATTTAATATTAGAATTTATTTATATTTATTTTAGAATTAAATAATTAAGATTTATCCTTTAAGATAAATAGATAATAGATATAATTTAGAAACTCCAAATTCTTCCCTTCCCATATAAAAACTGACAGGACGTCAGTTTTCTCATTTACGCAGAGAAACCGCCGCCTGCCTTGGACGTTTTCCCAGCCCTTCTTCAACCCTAGGTCAAGTCAATTCAAGATCTTCGTTCAATCCGTATTCGTTCTTCCTTCCTTCTACGAGTAATCAAAGGCAAGTAACTTTCTTATAAGTTCCTACGATTTGTGAAAGATAAACGGCCTATTTTGATATCAAATTGGATCACCATGCTGTAGATTCGTTCTTTGATTATTTGCATATGATCTATGTGATTTGTTTTCGAGATTTGGCCAATGTATATGAAAAGCATTTGTTGTTGTTGTTGATTATGTGAAATCATGCAAATTCCCTATCCCTTGAATCCCCTCTTGATGTGATTGCGTGGTTGCGTGGGTTGAGGGAGAAAGGTGGAATCTTTGAGGTGATGAAGTTGGAAACGGTGTGTGATAGGTTTGGATCGTGTTGCTGGGAGCATAGCGTTTGAATCTATAGTTTAAGCATGAACGATAGCAGGGATTAGGTGTGGATTGATTGGGAATGAAGTTGGATGTGTTGGTGTTTTGGTCCTGCATAGGTTGCAGAAAACGCAGAGAAAATTTGGGAAAACGTGGACATCGATCGATCGATGTCAGAGATCGATGTCCTCTGACGGACATCGATCGATTGATGTGGGGTGACCTGAGAGATCGATGTCCTCTGTTGGACATCGATTGATCGATGTAGGTTCAGGCTGAGAGATCGATGTCCTGTGTTAGACATCGATCGATCGATGTAGGTGAGGGTGAGAGATCGATGTCCCCAGTTGAACATCGATCGATCGAAGTGCAGAGATCGATGTCCCCAGCTGGACATCGATCGATCGAAGCTAGGGGATGAAGTCCCCCAGTTTGTGGAAAAATAGAGGGAGAAAGAGGGAAGGCCGGGGAGTCTTTGGGTGACCCTAGAGGCTTCTTAGGACCTGATTAAAGGTAGTCTAATCCTTGGGAACACGACCTAGGATGGTGAATCAACTTGGTGACTTCGATGAGTTCTCGAATCGGGTTTTAGTATGAATGACTTAGGTGGGTTAAGAAATGAACGTACGAGGTGTTAGAGAGTCCACGAAAGAAAGATAAGACCCTCGCAGTAGGTTGTGAACCTTAAGATCAAGGCTAAGTGTTGACGAGTTAGTTGAAGCCTAAGCTTTGATGTGTAAGTGAGTGAACTCTTGTGTGTGTTGCTTGTACTTGCGCATGTAAATATGTACTGCATACGTGAATGTGAAATGTGAATGTACAAGGAGTCTGCATCATGGCACGTGCATTGCATAAGGTTTTGAAAAAGAGAGGTTCTTCGGCATAGATTTGCGAAGGTGAAATGCAATGTTAACCGGGATGGAAATTTAAGCCGGGGTGCATTGCAGGACACAAAAGACTGTAACGTTAACCGGGATGGAAATTTAAGCCGGGGTGCGTTACAGGGTATAAAGTCCTCTACAATGTTAATCGGGATGGAAATTTAAGCCGAGGTGCATTGTAGAGTTTTACGAGATCTGTGATGTTAATCGGGATGGAAATATAAGCCGAGGTGCATCACAGAGCATATGAGCTTGTAACGTTAACCGGGATGGAAATATAAGCCGGGGTGCGTTACAAGGAAATGAGTTAGGAACCGGACATTGTGACATGCATTGCATTGATTTGAAAAGAGAAAGTGTTCATGCATATGTGATTGTGTAGTGTAGTGCATATTTTGACACGCATCACGAGAGTCGTTGTGGAATGAATGCTCACGTTAATTGATTGATATTGATTTGTTAATTGTATTTCGAATTTCTGTACTTGCTATTACGTGACTCATTTCTATATTTTAAAATTTACAAGACATGTGCCCCACAATTCCCTTGAATTACCTTACTCATGTCTTGCCATGTGTTGATCCCGTATGTCTTATAAGCGGGTTACTTGCTAGCGTTTTTTTCGCTAAGGGTACTACTTTTGTCATTGCAGATGAGCCTAGTTACGACATGATCTTTATTGAGGACGACGGCGAGTGGGCTGAATGGGATATCTAGACCATGTTTGTGGAGCTGGATTAACTAGCGTAACCGTTTTCCTTTATTTCAGTTAGTTGTGGTTCATTTGAGGTTTTAGATGGCTGCGACCACATACATTTGTTTATTCGCGTTGTCTTTGACGTATTAAATTGATGTTTTAGATTGACATGATATGTTTCCGCGCTTATTCCTCTTACGTCATTGATGATGTGTATTCGAGAGATGAGACGTCTTGTAGTCTTCTCAGTAAGCTACGATGGGTGAACCGGTTCGGATTCCGCTATCCGGGTCGGGGCGCTACAAGTGGTATCAGAGCCTAGGCTTCAGATCTACCTCGGAGACCTAGGTTATGACATGTAGAGTCTTAAGTTACGATTTTCACCTTAAGTTGATCTTTAAGTCTATTTATGTAATCTTAGATGTAAGTTTGATTGGGATGGATGTGTGTACGAGCGCGATTAAGTGTAAGCAATAAATGCTATTTATTTTAGTTCACGAATTCCGCCTTGTATCACATTATGGACCCCAAGTACTTATTTTGGAACTGCTAGATACTAATTAGCATGATCTTGCAGAAAAAAATGCCTCCTCGACGTGACAACCAAGGAAATGGTGGCAATGGAAATAATGATCCACCACCACCACCTCCAGTTTTAGTACCCCAAGCATGATTGATGCTATCACGGTAATAGCACAAGGGGTTGCTCAACAACAGCAACAACCGCAACCACAGCCTCCACCGCCTCAGCACGGCATCGAGGTATTATATTGGGGAGATGCGGAAGATGCATGCCCCTAATTTCGAAGGGACCACTGACCCAGAGGTGGCTAGGTTTTGGCTGGACGAAGTAGAGAAATGCTTCAGGCTTGTGCAAGTGCCTGAAGAACACAAGGTGGATGTAGCCACGCCTTTTCTGACGGCCAGAGCAAATGCATGGTGGAACGGCATTCTGCCCAAGATGACTCCTCCCATTCAGTGGAGTCAGTTTGTGAAGGCCTACAAAGATTATTATGTGCCTGAGACTGCCATTTTAGAGAAGATGAGGCAGTTCGATAAATTTGAACAAGGAAGGATGACTGTGTCAGACTATGCGGATAGATTCCATGCCTTGGGCAAGTTCACACCTTTGGTATTGGAGAACAATAGGATGAAAATGCTGAAGTTTGAAGAGGGTCTGAACCCCCGCATATGGACAGCAATCGCGGGGTCAAGTCTGAAAACATTCGAGGAGATGCTGGACGCATGTTACCGAGTGGAGAGTGACATGCGACGATCACAGAACAGAGAGGCTTGTGAAGAATCGAGCAAGAGGCCGAGGGTAGAGCAAAGTGGAAGTAGACCCGGACGTTGGGTCAAGATCCCCAGAAAAGGGCAAGCGGGGCCAGTGCAAAGGGCACCGCAACTAAACCAACCTGATCGTCAAGCACCTGCAGAGTGCCCACACTGCCAGAAAAGACATGTGGGCGAATGTTGGAAAATTAGCGGTGCATGTTTCAAATGTGGAAAGACGGGTCATAGGATCAGGGACTGCCCTGAATGGAACCCTAAGCCCCAAGCTGCAGGCCCAGGGCCGGCTCCACAGCAGAGAGGCAGGCCCAATGCAAGAGTCCACGCGATGACGGACGCTGAAGTCCAGGACGACGCCAACGTGGTGACAGGTACGACTTAAGTTTAATAATAGCTGTTTAAGCTGAATTTTAGTCCTTTAAGTGGATGACTATATATGTGTTATGTGAAAACCTTTATTTGCTACCCTCTTGTGAATTAGGTGTGATCTTAGTTAACAAAGTACCTGCCAACGTGTTATTTGATAGTGGAGCTAGCCACTCCTTCATCTCTAAGCGATTCGCCAAAGGACTCGACTGTTCACCTGAATGGCTTGAGAACCCATTTAGAGTGCAAGCAGCCGGCGAACAAGTGCTGGTATCCCATTACCGGTACAAAGCATGTGAGTTGGAATTGGATGGGAAACTCTTCTCAGTGACCTTAGTCTCAATCCCGATGAAGGACTTTGACATAATATTGGGCATGGATTGGTTGACCAAGAATCATGCCAATATCGATTGTAAACTCAAGCGAGTAACCCTCAAGGACCCTGAGATGAATGACGTCACGGTGCAGGGAAATACCAAGATAACCAAAGCTCCAAAGAAGATATACTTGACAGCGATTAAGGCCTTTAAAGCCTTACAGAAAGGAGCAGAGGTATTTATGGTGTATGCATTAGATGCAAAGCAGGAGGTTCCCTCTATGGATCAAATTCCGGTGATCAATGAGTTCAAAGATGTATTTCCGGATGATTTACCGGGAGTTCCGCCATCAAGAGAAGTGGAGTTTGAGATCAACTTGATCCCTGGAGCCGAGCCTATATCTAAGGCACCCTACAGAATGGCTCCAGCTGAACTTAAGGAGCTGAAGGGACAACTTCAGGAGTTGTTGGACAAGAAATTGATACGCCCCAGTGTATCACCCTGGGGAGTCCCTGTATTATTTGTAAAGAAGAAAGATGGCAGCATGCGGTTGTGTATTGATTACCGCGAGTTGAACAAGATCACCATAAAGAACAAATATCCTCTGCCAAGGATTGAGGATTTATTTGACCAACTAAAGGGAGCTCGATGGTTCTCAAAGATTGATCTTCGTCAAGGATACCATCAATTGCTCGTGAAAGCGGGAGACGTCCCTAAGACCGCTTTTCGGACTCGTTATGGGCATTATGAATTTTTGGTGATGCCGTTTGGGCTAACTAACGCCCCAGCAGCTTTCATGGATTTGATGAACACCGTATTCCGAGAGCAGTTGGATCAATTTGTGGTGGTGTTCATTGATGACATCCTAGTCTACTCTCCCGACGAGCAAGCACACGCTGAACACTTAAGAGTTGTGTTACAAATTCTGAGGCAACAGCAACTTTATGCCAAATTCAGCAAGTGTGAATTTGGGCTAAGAAGTGTAGCCTTTCTTGGTCACGTGATTTCGGAAGATGGGATCTCAATAGATCCTAAGAAGATAGAAGCCATCACTGAATGGCCAAGACCCACCAATGTGACCAAATTCAGAAGCTTCCTAGGCTTGGCAGGCTATTATAGGAAGTTCGTTGAGGGTTTCTCAACAACAGCAGTTTCATTGAGTCGACTTACGCAGAAGAAGACTAAGTTCGAATGGACTGCTGAATGCGAGCAGAGCTTTACCGAGCTCAAGAAGAGATTGACCACAGCCCCGATGTTGGCACAACTTCCGGCACTGACGGTTTCGTGATCTATAGTGACGCGTCCAAGAAAGGACTAGGTATGTACATCATTACAATGAATGCAGTGTATATACATATGCTAGTCTTAAACTAACGTTCTGTTTATAGGTTGTGTTTTGATGCAAAATGAACGAGTCATATCATACGCGTCAAGACAACTGAAACCATATGAGCAGAACTACCCGACCGCATGACTTGGAACTCGCAGCTGTGGTATTTGCTCTTAAGATCTGGAGACAACTATCTATATGGAGAGAAGTGTGCAGTATTCACTGATCACAAGAGCTGAAATACCTATTCTCGCAAAAGGAGTGAATATGAGACAAAGAAGATGGTTAGAGTTACTCAAGGACTATGACTTGACCTCAACTACCATCCAGGTAAGGCCAACAGAGTGCGGACGCATTGAGCAGAAAGTTCTAGCCACGCAAGGACAATCTCCGTTGGAAAGGGAAGATCGAAGAATTTGATCTTGAATTGGTGGATTCAGTGGCAAATGTCCTTTACAGCCTGGTCTATCAGTCCCAGACTTTGGTAGACAGAATTAAAGAAGTACAGTATGAGGTATCCAGCACTGAGAGAAATCAGCGACAAACTAGCTGCGGGACCAGTAAAGGATTTCCAATGGTGAGAAGATGGAAGTCTATGGTTTCAGAATAGATTGTGTGTACCTAACCATGAGGAGCTTCGAAAAGAGTTGTTACGAGAAGCTCATAACTCAAGGATGTCTATCCACCCCGGAAGTACTAAGATGTACAAGGACCTCAAAAGAAACTATTGGTGGATAGGGATGAAGAGATCTATAGCGGAGTATGTTGAAAGATGTTTGGTGTGCCAACAAGTCAAGGCTGAACATCAACGACCTGGTGGCTTGATGATGCCACTAGAGATTCCAGAATGGAAATGGGAGCACGTGACAATGGACTTCGTAATGGGACTACCCAAGACCAGAAATGGAAACGAGATGATTTGGGTAATCGTAGACCGATTGACAAAGACGGCTCACTTTATAGCTATGCCACATGGTACGTCGTATGAGAAACTTTCCAATATATATGTGGATAACATTGTGAGCCTACACGGAGTCCCAGTCAGCATTGTATCGGACCGTGACCCCAAGTTTACCTCTAAATTCTGGAGGGCATTTCAAAAGGCGATGGGTACCGAACTGAGGATGAGTACCGCATACCACCCGCAAACCGATGGACAATCCGAGAGGACCATCCAAACCTTGGAAGACATGTTGAGAGCTTGCGCTTTGGATTTCAAAGGAAACTGGGATAGCATGTTGAAGTTAATGGAGTTCTCTATAATAACAGCTATCACAGTGCAATTGGCATGGCGCCATTTGAAGCGTTATACGGGCGTAAGTGTAGATCCCCAGTTTATTGGGATGAAGTGGGAGAAAGGACAATCACTGCACCCGAGTTGGTTGAGCAAACTATTGGGAAAGTCAAAGTGATAAGAGAGAAGCTCAAAGTGGCTCAAGATCGCAGTAGAGGTTGGGCTGACACCAAGAGACGACCGTTGGAGTTTGAGGAAGGCGATAAGGTTTACCTACGAGTTTTCACCCCACCAAAGGAGTCGCAAGATTCGGAGTGAAGGGCAAGCTTAGATATATTGGTCCTTACGAAGTTCTTGGTAAAGTTGGTTAAAGAGCATACAGACTCGCCTTACCTCCTAGCTTGTCACAAGTCCATAACGTATTTCACGTATCTCAACTACGGAAATACGTACGGACCCGAGCCATGTCCTTGAAGCTCAACCCTTGGATGTGAAAGAGGACATCACTTATGAAGAACATCCAATAAAGATCGTGGATAGGAAAGATCAAGTCCTACGCCGACGCGTCATTCCGTATGTCAAAGTTCAGTGGAGTAACCATACGGAGCGCGAAGCCACGTGGGAACTTGAGGAGCAAATGCAGGAGCTATATCCACATCTCTTCCAATAAGGTACGCCAGTTTCGAGGACGAAACTTTTTGTAAGGGGGGTGGAATGTTATGCCCCGCCCCCTCCGTAGGGTAATTAAAAGACAAAGAAGGATTCTACGAGAACTAATGGCGGTCAACGGAAATTAAGTAGGCATTAATATGAGGATTAATTAGGAATTAATGAGGGGATTTAATATTAGAATTTATTTATATTTAATTTAGAATTCAATAATTAAGATTTATCCTTTAAGATAAATAGATAATAGATATAATTTAGAAACTCCAAATTCTTCCCTTCCCATATAAAAACTGACAGGACGTCAGTTTTCTCATTTGCGCAGAGAAAACGCCGCCTGCCTTGGACGTTTTCCCAGCCTTCTTCAACCCTAGGTCAAGTCAATTCAAGATCTTCGTTCAATCCGTATTCGTTCTTCCTTCCTTCTACGAGTAATCAAAGGCAAGTAACTTTCTTATAAGTTCCTATGATTTGTGAAAGATAAACGGCCTATTTTGATATCAAATAGGATCACCATGCTGTAGATTCGTTCTTTGATTATTTGCATATGATCTATGTGATTTGTTTTCGAGATTTGGCCAATGTATATGAAAAGCATTTGTTGTTGTTGTTGATTATGTGAAATCATGCAAATTCCCTATCCCTTGAATCCCCTCTTGATGTCATTGTGTGGTTGCGTGGGTTGAGGGAGAAAGGTGGAATCTTTGAGGTGATGAAGTTGGAACGGTGTGTGATAGGTTTTGGATCGTGTTGCTGGGAGCATAGCGTTTGAATCTATAGTTTAAGCATGAACGATAGCAGGGATTAGGTGTGGATTGATTGGGAATGAAGTTGGATGTGTTGGTGTTTTGGTCCTGCATAGGTTGCAGAAAACGCAGAGAAAATTTGGAGAAAACGTGGACATCGATCGATCGATGTCAGAGATCGATGTCCTCTGACGGACATCGATCGATCGATGTGGGGTGACCTGAGAGATCGATGTCCTCTGTTGGACATCGATCGAATCGATGTAGGTTCAGGCTGAGAGATCGATGTCCTCTGTTGGACATCGATCGATCGATGTAGGTGAGGGTGAGAGATCGATGTCCCCAGTTGAACATCGATCGATCGAAGTGCAGAGATCGATGTCCCCAGCTGGACATCGATCGATCGAAGCTAGGGGATGAAGTCCCCCAGTTTTGTGGAAAAATAGAGGGAGAAAGAGGGAAGACCGGGGAGTCTTTGGGTGATCCTAGAGGCTTCTTAGGACCTGATTAAAGGTAGTCTAAGCCTTGGGAACACGACCTAGGATGGTGAATCAACTTGGTGACTTCGATGAGTTCTCGAATCGGGTTTTAGTATGAATGACTTAGGTGGGTTAAGAAATGAACGTACGAGGTGTTAGAGAGTCAACGAAAGAAAGATAAGACACTCGCAGTAGGTTGTGAACCTTAAGATCAAGGCTAAGTGTTGACGAGTTAGTTGAAGCCTAAGCTTTGATGTGTAAGTGAGTGAACTCTTGTGTGTGTGTTGCTTGTACTTGCGCATGTGAATATGTACTGCATACGTGAATGTGAAATGTGAATGTACAAGGAGTCTACATCATGGCACGTGCATTGCATAAGGTTTTGAAAAAGAGAGGTTCTTCGGCACAGATTTGCGAAGGTGAAATGCAATGTTAAACGGGATGGAAATTTAAGCCGGGGTTGCATTGCAGGACACAAAAGACTGTAACGTTAACCGGGATGGAAATTTAAGCCGGGGTGCGTTACAGGGTATAAAGTCCTCTACAATGTTAATCGGGATGGAAATTTAAGCCGAGGTGCATTGTAGAGTTTTACGAGATCTGTGATGTTAATCGGGATGGAAATATAAGCCGAGGTGCATCACAGAGCATATGAGCTTGTAACGTTAACCGGGATGGCAATATAAGCCGGGGTGCGTTACAAGGAAATGAGTTAGGAACCGGACATTGTGACATGCATTTCATTGATTTGAAAAGAGAAAGTGTTCATGCATATGTGATTGTGTAGTGTAGTGCATATTTTGACACGCATCACGAGAGTCGTTTTGGAATGAATGCTCACATTAATTGATTGATATTGATTTGTTAATTGTATTTCGAATTGCTGTACTTGCTATTACGTGACTCATTTCTATATTCGGAAATTTACAAGACATGTGCCCCACAATTCCCTTGAATTACCTATTACTCATGTCTTGCCATGTGTTGATCCCGTATGTCTTATAAGCGGGTTACTTGCTAGCGTTTTTTCGCTAAGGGTACTACTTTTGTCATTGCAGATGAGCCTAGTTACGACATGATCTTTATTGAGGACGACGGCGAGTGGGCTGAATGGGATATCTAGACCATGTTTGTGGAGCTGGATTAACTAGCGTAACCGTTTTCCTTTATTTCAGTTAGTTGTGGTTCATTTGAGGTTTTAGATGGCTGCGACCACATACATTTGTTTATTCGCGTTGTCTTTGACGTATTAAATTGATGTTTTAGATTGACATGATATGTTTCCGCGCTTATTCCTCTTACGTCATTGATGATGTGTATTCGAGAGATGAGACGTCTTGTAGTCTTCTCAGTAAGCTACGACGGGTGAACCGGTTCGGATTCCGCTATCCGGGTAGGGGCGCTACGATATGCAGCCCTTTTTTTTTGTTTTTTGTTTTTGTATAGTATGAATATATACAAAACAAACGTAGCTTTTCTTTTGTTCTTTTTTTTTGGGTAAGATAACAAAGGAGGTTGAGGATACAACGGGAACACGGATGGACACAACGGCTGTTTGGTGACAAGAATGTAAACAGCAAGGAAAACAAAAGAGAATATAGGATATGTGAGTTGTAAAGAAGAAACCTTTGCTCTGATACCACTTTGATACGATCTTGGATCGTATGGAATTGACGATCGCTTCTTTCAACTCCAAAAGACACCTTTGATCACCCTTGCGTGGGACAATGGCGCCAACACCACCTTCTTGGACAAGAGAAATCAACAACGTCTACGTTGAGCAATTCGAATCTCCCAATCCAACACGTCGTTCCGTATCCTTGGATTGTGATTCACCAACTAGGTTTGCTCAAACCTTGATTGGATCTAGCCTTGATTTTACTTTGTGAAAACCAAAGGAAAAGCACAAAGAAGCAACACACGGTTGCAATCAAAAAACTGAAATGTTTTATTCTGAAAATTCTCCAAAAGCTATTCCATGGCTGTCGATGTTCTACCCTTTTTAAATGCCATATTTTTGCTACTCCTACCAATTACCTAACCAATCAAAGTCCTAAGATTACTACCTATCAACCTTAATCAAATTTACATAAAATATAAGTCAAAGGTAATCAAGGAAGATTACATAACTCAAATCCCTAAAATTTCATACTGGAATTACACCTTGTCAGTTACTAACTTGTAGCCGCTTCTAGGCACCGAATTAGGGTTTGCACTCTTCAGAAACATTGTAGCTCATACAATTCCCTTGACTTTGGGCTTTTGAATCACCTCATTTGGACTCTCCTTGACAGAGATACGGGCCTCTAAAAATTAGGTATCCATCCAGTGAACTTCAGCACTTTCCATTCTGGACTCCCAACTTGCACCTGATTTCGGTCCATCTTGTACCCGAATTAGAAAAGTGTAAAACATGAAAATCGTCACAAATTGAGTTATCTAAAACCTCCAAGTGGTTTGAACCCATTTGGATCAGTACTCCGACCTAGGCGTCAAAAATACCGACTGGTGTCCGGCTGCCTTCCTGAAAAACAGGGACTCTTCAAGCCACTTTCCTTATTTAGTCTTGTCACCTTAGAAAACACTTAAAAACGGTAATTAGCACTATAAACGCATATGACAAGACTCTATAAAATATCCTAGACCTAAAACAAAGACAACGCAAACATCTAGACTCAATATTACAACGACGACACATGAAATGGCCATCCTGCCCTCCCATGAACCCTTACATCTTAAATATGCAATAAACTCAAGGACAATCAAATCATGGCCTCAATAAACATAGAAAAATCATGCATCTAAATTCCTTGGCTCATCTTGCACATGTTTGAACAAGAAACGTCTAACTGTATGATTACTAATAGTGCGCACATTTCTTGAGTGTGTAGAATGAAATGAGGATGCTCCTTGTGCCGCATCAATCCCTCCCTCCTCGAAAGGATTCGGCCTCGAATCTAAACAGTCAAATGTATAGGAGGGATACTTCAACAAAAACTCACAATATATACAAGACACAAACCTAAGAGAATAAAGTATAATGAATATGCGTAATTTGAGTTTAACATGCTTTGGATGAACAATTAACTGAAAGAAGAAGCATGTACACAACAACACATTATAACATATATTTACATGAACACTCAGCAATAAACACCTCTTTCTAATGTGTTTAGGATGCACCAACAAGATAGGTGGAAAAATCCTCACATAAGAATTATCATGCATGAAAGAGAAAGTATGTAAAACATGAGGAATAAACAACGTACCTTGTAAGCTCCTTAGAACTTCCAAATCAGATATATTTGCACTATCATGCTCAACAAAGCACAAATCAGCACTAACATGCATATTATCGTCTTCAAAATCAATTTGCAACGTATCGTCAAGTGGAATTTCACATTCATACGCATGCAAATTAGAAATTTTATGTGATGGAATGTCACTATCAAGGAACTCAAACAATGGATTATTATGGACAACCCATTCATGCTTCTCAACGTTATCATGTTTATGACCTAAGACATCATTATTCTCACTTGAAATGTCACTCAAATCATCTTGTAAATCAGCATGTAAATCAATAAAATCATGTGAATCTTGTGTAGCATAAACAACTTTAGATTTAAGCTCATCACTTTCTACACGCAAGTCAGTCTCATGCATATGAACACGATGAACATCAACAAGTCTCCTAAGACTTTGCAATTTATTAAGGAAGTCTAATCTGTGTACCTTTTATTCTTCTACTTCTACAAGGATCTCAAAGTTATGTTCTTTTTGTTCTAGAAGTTTCTTACGAATGTCATAATTACGTTCTAAGAACTTCACACAGTCATGGTCAACTTCAATATGATCATGGAAGCCAACATGCGATTTCTTATCAGGTTCACACACTTTAGAGTGCAAAACATCATCAGATTCAGACAAACCGGATTTAAAAAATTTAGGATCATGTAAGTCATGTTCATTCGACACATCAACTTTATCATCATAAACAACATGTGTATCAGTTCAAATTTCAGCATCATCATCATAAGAATCATGCTCAATATCAACAATAGAATCGTCGCTCATATCACGCAAATCATATGTAATTCCATAAGTAAAATGAGCTTGACGTAACCCTTATATCATTGCACGATAGAGGTCCCTAATATCATCCTCCGTGGAATCCATGAGTAACCTGAAATTATGCAAGCAAACAACGAAAGGAAAAACTAACACAAAGACAAAAGAAACATCGTTACATTAGTGAAATCAAAATCAATATGTATGTTCCTCTCTCGCTCTTGTATAGTCACTCAAGTTTGTGCTTTTCCTCGGCCAATCATGAGCTAGATACAACCAAAGCAAGCTTCTCAAGTGGCTAACACAATCCGTTGATCAATTGCACCTTTTTCTCCAATGTGTCAACCAAATTTCAGCAACTAATAAGAAAAGGTATCAAGCCAAGAACAAGACAATTTAGCATGCTTAATCTCCCAAGAATCAAGGAAAATGAGACCAAAAATTATGTCAAAGGCTGAGCCAAAGAAAACTAAGGGTTGCCCTGGGCAATCTTTAGTTAACCTTAGCCTTATGCAAGTTGATTACAAAGTTGTTGATCAATTGCAATACACAAGTATCCAAGTTCCAAGACAATGAAATAGGTAGGGTTACGAGGTATGGGCTGTCTCGGTTTATGGTAAGTCGATGAAACTTGTTATGCACCAAAATATTTTATCAACAAACTTGACGTGTTTTGTCACACAATTGACCAATTTGCTCTTCATTGGTCTCGGATGATTTTTTTCCTTTTTTTTTGTTGTCCTCAAGTTTATGCTGATCTCCTGGATATTCAACTTCCTACAAAAATAAAGCTTATTATTTCGGAAAGAAACAAGAGCATTTCTATGTGACAAATGGCCCACGTATCCAGCAGATTGAAGCCACTTTTGTCTAATATGAGACGAAGGAACAGAGGTAAGTAATGAACGTTTACACAAAGTAGCACAACAGTTTTTTTTGTATCACCAAGATTAGGCTTTTTCTTTCTTCTTTTTTTTTTGGCTTGGTGTGGCTTGAAAGATGATATCTTTTGTACTCAAGGGGTAGTCGTGTATTTGGTGAAGGAAGACATTCCTTGGATACAAGAAAAATTGCAACGCAAATCAAGCAACAATGCAATCAAGTCACACAAGTCTAAAATCAACTAAAAGCTTTGTTAGCAACAAGATTTACGTGTGACTAGGTAGCACTTTTAAGCAATGGACTAGATTTATATGCTATGGCTGAATTTAAACCCTAACACAATGAACCTATTGTCAAGTGTGTGTAAAGATTTGATCTTGAATGGTTAGGAAAGAAAATATGAGTGTACGAACAACTCTCCTGTTGGTGTGCACGTTCTGCCGAGAAAAGGAAGCCAACCTTTCTGTGACTTTTTTTTTACAAGATAGATATAACGAAGATTCATATAAGGAGAATAAGATTCCAGGTAGTAATTTGAATAAGGTATGCGTGCATGAGAATGTAGGGTGATTTGAACGTTGAACCAAAAGGTAAGACTTTTCTTTTTATCCTCTTATGTGTTGAAAAGCAATATGCAGCCCTTTTTTTTGTTTTTTGTTTTTGTATAGTATGAATATATACAAAAAAAACGTAGCTTTTCTTTTGTTCTTTTTTTTGGGTAAGATAACAAAGGAGGTTGAGGATACAACGGGAACAGGGATGGACACAACGGCTGTTTGGTGACAAGAATGTAAACAGCAAGGAAAACACAAGAGAATATAGGATATGTGAGTTGTAAAGAAGAAACCTTTGCTCCGATACCACTTTGATACGATCTTGGATCGTATGGAATTGACGATCGCTTCTTTCAACTCCAAAAGACACCTTTGATCACCCTTGCGTGGGACAATGTCGCCAACACCACCTTCTTGGACAAGAGAAATCAACAACGTCTACGTTGAGCAATTCGAATCTCCCAATCCAACACGTCGTTCCGTATCCTTGGATTGTGATTCACCAACTAGGTTTGCTCAAACCTTGATTAGATCTAGCCTTGATTTTACTTTGTGAAAACCAAAGGAAAAGCACAAAGAAGCAACACACGGTTGCAATCAAAAAAGTGAAATGTTTTATTCTGAAAATTCTCCAAAAGCTATTCCATGGCTGTCGATGTTCTACCCTTTTTAAATGCCATATTTTTGCTACTCCTACCAATTACCTAACCAATCAAAGTCCTAAGATTACTACCTATCAACCTTAATCAAATTTACATAAAAGATAAGTCAAAGGTAATCAAGGAAGATTACATAACTCAAATCCCTAAAATTTCATACTGGAATTACACCCTTTCGGTTACTGACGTATAGCCGCTTCTAGGCGCCGAATTAGGGTTTTCACTCTTCAGAAACGTTGTATCTCATAAAATTCCCTTGAATTTGGGCTTTTGAATCACCTCATTTGGACTCTCCTTGACAGAGATATGAGCCTCCAAAAATTAGGTATCCATCCAGTGAACTTCAGCACTTTCCATTCTGGACTCCCAACTTGCACTGATTTCGGTCCATCTTGTAGCCCGAATTAGAAAAGTGTAAAACATGAAAATCATCACAAATTGAGTTATCTAAAACCTCCAAGTGGTTTGAACCCATTTGGATCAGTACTCCGACCTAGGCGTCAAAAATACCGACTGGTGTCCGGCTGCCTTCTTGAAAAATAGGGACTCTTCAAGCCACTTTCCTTATTTAGCCTTGTCACCTTAGAAAACACTTAAAAACGGTAATTAGCACTATAAACGCATATGACAAGACTCTATAAAATATCCTAGACCTAAAACAAAGACAACGCAAACAGCTAGACTCGATATTACAATGACGACACATGAAATAGCCATCCTGCCCTCTCATAAACCCTTACATCTTAAATATGCAATAAACTCAAGGACAATCAAATCATGGCCTCAATAAACATAGAAAAATCGTGCATCTACATTCCTTGGCTCATCTTGCACATGTTTGAACAAGAAACGTCTAACTGTATGATTACTAATAGTGCGCACATTTCTTGTGTGTGTAGAATAAAATGACGATGCTCCTTGTGCCGCATCAACCTAGGAGGCAGAAAGTTCATAAAAGGAGAAGATGGATGTGTGTTAGTCAAAGCACAAGACATCAAGTTGAAATGGCAAACATACTTTCACAATCTTTTCAACGGTAGTAGTGCCGACTACGAAGAACAAGAAAGCAACAATAACCAACAACGACAACATAATAACTCCGACTACCAGAACATTACACAAGGAGAGGTGATGAGAGCACTGAAGAAGATGGGAAGAGCTAGAGCGGTCGGCCTAGATAACATACCCATTGAGGCGTGGAAGTCTTTAGGAGAGGAAGGGGTCTAATGGCTAACTACCCTGTTCAACCGTATTTACAAAACAGGGAAGATGCCAGATGAGTGGATACAGAGTGTCGTGGTCCCCCTATATAAGAACAAAGGAGACGCACAGTGTTGTGGGAACTATAGAGGGATTAAGTTGCTAAGCCATACCATGAAGTTATGGGAGAGAATAATCGACACTCGAATTAGGAGAGAAACTCAAGTTACGGTGAACCAATTTGGTTTTATGCCAGGAAGGTCAACTACATAAGCAATACACATTCTCAGGAGATTAATGGAGAAGTATAAGGAGAAGAAGCGCAATTTACATATGGTTTTCGTCGATCTTGAAAAACCATATGATAGTGTGCCGTATAGCTTGATATGGGATAGTCTGGAGGCAAGAGAGATCCCTATGAAGTATATAAACATAATTAGAGATATATATGCTAGGACAAAAACAACCGTTCGTACGGCTGTGGGGAATACAGACTTTTTTCCGGTGGAGGTCGGTCTCTATCAAGGGTCTGCATTGAGCCCATTTCTTTTTATAGTCGTCATGGACGAGTTGTCAAAGACGATACAGGAGGCAGTTCCGTAGTGTATGCTTTTTGCTGACGATATTGTATTAGTCGCAGAAAGTAGACATACACTGAATATGAGAGTAGAGCAGTGGAGAGGTGTTTTAGAGAGAAAAGGCTTAAAGATTAGCCATTCTAAGACCGAGTATCTGCACTGCGACTTCAGCGGCGTAGCAGACAGTGAGGATTGCCAGCTCACCATCGTTGGTCAAGTGGTACCACAAGTAAGTAAGTTTAAGTACCTAGGATCATTTGTGCAGTAGAATGGCGACATAGATAATGATGTAGCACATCGAGTTCAAGCAGGCTGGTGTAGATGGAGGGCGGCCTCAGGGGTGCTGTGTGACAAAAGTTATCCAACTAAATTAAAGGAAAAATTTTATAGAGTGGCAGTGCGACCGGCAATGCTATATGGGACAGACTGCTGGGCCATCAAAAAGTCACAATTACAGAAGATGGAAGTGACAGAGATGAAAATGTTAAGATGGATGTGTGGACATACAAGGCTAGACCGGATCAGAAACGAGGTGTTTCGAGAAAGGTTAGTCGTGGATAGTATAGCCGATAAGATAAGGGAGGGAAGATTGAGATGGTTTGGCCATGTCATGCGGAGACAGACAACGGCATCTGTCTGAGCAATTGAAAGCCTCATTGTAGAGGGAAACAGGAGTAAAGGAAGGCACAAACTGACTTGGGATGAGCAGATAAGACACGACTTACTAGATTTGCACATCTTTTAGGACATGGTCCAGGATAGGAGTTCATGGAGACATAAGATTAAGGTTAACGAGGCATAGGTCATATATAGGGAAACTTTAGAGTATATTTAGGGACAGATAGGCGTACACACTATCTACGCTTTAGGTTGACTTTCCACTTGGTGGTGTATGTTATACTGTTGTTTTATATTACATGTACATATATACGTGATGTGTATTTTAATATCGAAAGGCCTTTCTTTGTATTTCTTGAATGTACTCACTAACACACTAGCACAACATATCTCTATTATCATATCATTTATGCAGGTAGAGCCAAGGGGTCTCACTGGAAGCAGATTCTCTATCCCTTGGGATAGAGGTATTGTCTGCCTACCACTTACCCTCCCCAGACCCTAATGATAGCTTTTGCTGTCGTTGGGATATACAAGGTTTGGATGATGATGATGATATATATGTAAACATAACAATTCCAACACTGTTACATACATAAAATCCTGGGAACAAAATTTTATATATATATACATATATCTATATACATATATATATACATATATATATATACATATATATATGCACGCATAAATCCGAAGTTAGTAAAAAATATACATGACCAAGATTTTTTTTCCTCTTTCGTGACCACCACATTCAGCCGAAACAGTGTTTCATTTTTCTCATATATATACTCTGATCAATTAATGGGATTAAGCAATAGTATTAAACACAAGCATTACATATGCGCATAAATATATAAAAATTTCGGTGTCTTAACCATATATTATCAAAAAAAATTATTAGCATATACCGGACAACCCCTATAAAATTTCTTAAAATCGAAGAGACATGTTACCAAAACAGTCTATATATATATATATATATATATATATATATATATATATATATATATATATATATATATATATATATATTTTGATGAAAACAGATTGCATTTTATTATGTACCCAATTATGGCTGGATAAACCATATTACATCAGTATATAGTAAATGTAAAAAGAAAATATAAGGCTGTGATGATTGTCAACCTCCAGTCATATATGATATGCCGCATTAAAACCTTGCCAAGTAAAACCACCCTTGTGGATAAAACCTTGGCGAAGGAAAAAGCGTACATATTTACATGAATGGAGAGATGACGCAAAGAATACAACAAGAAATTGAAGGAAAATCTGTAGTCGCTTTGCACCCGTGGTTGTAGCCTGTACGGATCCTGAGATATTGCAATGTTCTGCAAATGCCAAAAAGAATGCCTGGTACTGTGGTGAGGATTATAAGCACAGCAAATTGAATTAATTGGAGGTTGCTCTTGCCCGGGCCATGTATGCATTCCAAGTTCCTCAGCCAACCAAGAAAAACGCTCCATGTAAGTGGTAGTGTAGTCATAGGAAAACAAGATTAATAAGATATCAATAAATTGAATGAAAACATACCAACGTTGCCTATGTCTGAAGACACAGGCAACCAATCTTGTAATGTGCCAACCCATTGGGAGACGTGATCTAGAAGCGTAGATGAGGCGTAGACGTATCCAAAGTGAGTGCCCCACGGACTTCACATGGTAAATTTGTCTGAGAATATACTTTGACACCCACCGAGCTTAAGCCATGCGACGCTAATAAGTGTGCCACCGTATTTGCCTCACGAGGACAATATTGTATTGTTGAGGCATTCAACTGTAGGAAAGTAGTGAGCCGCTGCAACTCTGAGGCATAACTTCCCGTGAAGGTTTCCACAGTTGAGATGTTGCGTAGTAAAACACTGCAATCTGTTTCAATAATGATATGATCATATGTCCGAGAATAATATATAAGTGAGAACAATACAGCCATGAGCTCCGCCCTTAAAGGTATCACCGATGGTAAATAAAAACTGATAGCAGATACAAATTCCCCATTGTGAGTACGCAAAATAGCTCCTGCTGCAGCTGAGTTCCGCTTGACTGTGGCATCTACATTCAACTTTAATTTTCCAACTGGGGGTGTGAGCCATCGTATAACCCGTGGTACACGGCACCTCATACGTGGTGCAAAAGAAAATGGAACCAAATGTGGTATATTTTGTGAAAATTTGCGGCCTTGCGTTGCTGAAAACCATGTAAAAATATGATCTGTACTCGTTCAAATAATCTCCTGTATGTGAAATTTTCATCTCCATATCGAACTCTCGCATATTCCTTCCAAATAACCCAAACAACCAGTGCTGGAATCACCGCATGCAATTGTCCTCTCATTGTAGATGAAGATGCCAATCGCCACCAGCTTAATAAATAGGTCCGAATTGTTGTACATCGTGGTGATGGTCCAACAAAGAGAATAGATATGTCTTGCCACAGAGGCTTGATAACGGGACAGTTAAGGAATATATGATGAAGTTGCTTAGAATCATGCTTACAAAAAGCACATTGCGTAGGATATATACAGTGCCACCTGTTCAAATTATCAGCAATAGGCAATGCTTGATGCCAGAGTTTCCATAAGAAAATCCTCCCTCCCAATGGTACCGTGTGCCAGAAGATAAATTTTGCATACGGGCACATGTCATTTGTGTTAAGAATCCCATATATTGATTTTAGAGAGAATTGACCCAGCTTATCCGGTGTCCAATGTAGTCCTTCTGGTGTAATCTGGACGTGTTGCTGCATGAATACATTAACTCTAGATATTCGTTTCCATATTGATGAATCATAAATCTGAACTTGCATTTGTGAGCGGCGGCCATATTTGGTACGCATAAATTGTGCCCATAAGGATTGTGAGTGATGATATGCCCACCATAATTTTCCATCATAAGCTTGCTGCAATAGTGACAAATTTCGAATATCCAAACCTCCCATTTCTTTAGGTGTACATATTTTATCCCAATCTTTCCAATGGTGTCCCCCATTCCACAAAAAATTTGCCATTTTCCTGCTTAGAGTGTGGAGTACACTTTTGGGCAAACGTGAGCTAGCGATGATATGAAGAGGCATGGAACACAAGACATGTCGTAATAAAATAAGTCGACCCGCCATGGAGAGCAATTTAGATGACCATGAATTTAACTTTGCATCAAAGTGATCAATCAACGAAGTACAATACGATGCTCGGTTAATGCCCTTATACAAGTAGGAACCCAAATATTTCATTGGTAATGTTGTGAGATTCATACCTAGAGTTGCTGATACACGGGTCCCATATATATATATATATATATAGACACACACACACATAGACACACACACACATATATATAAAATGCCAATATTTTTGTATGAAAATCCAAATTTCACACCAAAACATTTACACATATATGAACATACAACACCACCAAAATTCATGCATAATTCATATATATTACATCTAGTAAAAATTGTGATAAAAATTCTGAGTAGAGAGGAGGAGTACTTAACTTTTTGGATTACACTATTTTGTATAATTGAGTTGGGATTGAATTGAATCAACGCAACTTCTCCTTTCACTCTTTAGGCTTTCGGCTGCTGTGGGTTGGCAAGGAGGAGGAATTTTTTTTGGTGTGTAACATGTTTAGCGGCAGAGGCTTGATGAGGGTTAAATTTTTTTTCCCTTTGCCTTCTTTTGCCGTTGAAGGCACAATGTGGGAGGGGGAAATTTAATGGGGAGGCTACACATTTTTTTTTGAGAATGAGAAAGTGGGAAGTGATCTGCATTGCAGGTGAGATTCTAGGTGGGGTTATTTGCTCCCTTAACTGCCGTGTTGATATTTATTTTTTTGTGTTCACACCTACACACGTGCACATTACATTTATGTATGTTTTATTTTTATTTATTTTTCTTTTTTTCCGGTTGTAACAATAGTACTGATATTGATAGCCATGTTGTGCATTTGAGGCAAGTCCTTACTATCCCCAGAGACAATTAGTTTTTTCCAAGCTCAGCCAGTGTACATTTGGCCAGAGATTAGTAGAATACTTGGGTAACAATATTAGATGAGTGTGCAGGCAGACCCTGAAACGATAGAGGCTATGGCCAACTGGCCGAGACCCTCCAATATTAGAAGTTTTTTCCAAGCTTATAGAGTAATTTCCAAGCCCCTTAGAGAGTTACTTAAAAAGGGAAACTATGAATGAAATTTAACCTGAGAATTCTTTCAGCAGTTAAGGTTAGCTATAGTTTCTACACCTGTACTGACACACTGTTTTGTAGAAAATGTTTGTTGCGGAAAATGATGCTAGTGGTCTTGGTCTGGATGTTGTACTAAAACAAGGGGAAGGCCTATTTCTTATATCAGCAAGGCCTTTAATTCCAAGGAGTTGGGGCTATCTATTTTGTGAAAAGGATCTCTCAGCTGTTATCATTGCTATGAGCAAGCGGAAACATTACTTGTAGGGAAGGAAATTTTTGATCAAGATGGACCAGGAGAGTCTAAAGTGTAGCATATGTATAGCACCACTAGAAGAAGAGGGGCAGTGGGGTTGAATAGTAGGTGCAGAAAATGAGTCTTTTATATTTAATTTTCAACACAACTTCAGTTCTGGAAACTTTTGCAGAAGCTGTTTTTGTTTTTTAAAAATTAATTTCTGTTTTATCTGAACTCTAAAAGTTGTGTAACTTGGTGAAATAGTATACTGAGATATCTAGTTAATGTTTTAAAAAGATCTTGTAAAAATTCAATGTGTAACTCCTTTAAAATCGATTTGGAATGATCACTGCCAATCTGGACAGAAAATTTGCTGAATTTTGGAGAATTAATTCTCTCAGTGAAGAAATCTAAAAATCTTGAAACTTGGCTAAAACGAACTTTGAGATGTGTACTTTACTGTGTTAAAAAGGTTTTTCTAAATCCTATTTGGAAATGTATGCCAAACGCGTTACTTTTCTCAATATTGCCAATCTGTGTAACAAAATGTAACAGTTGTATAACTTTGAACATTTGAACGACTTTTACTCCACCAAATTCAATGATTCTTGTTTTGAACAAACCCTAGCACTGTTTTCGATTATCTCCTCTCTTTCACACCCGATGACTATCCGGTTGGAAGAGATCTAGAGCACAACGTAGAATAGACAGAGATACAGATACCGATTACATCTCAGGGCCTCGATATGCCTCAATCGCAGTCAAAGCCACTGTTGCAGCTGCCAAAAAATCTAGGTCTACCTAGACATAGAGTAGTTGCTGAACGACGGTCTATATATAAGAAGCGTTGTTTTATTGGTGGAAGTCTATGAGATGTATATTGTATTTCTATTGTGTGTAAACTAATATGAGACAGCGTATGGGCTGGATCTTTCTTCAACTTTCAAGGACCTCCTTCCTCAAGATGGTTTAGGCACAAAGAGCTTACAGTTCCCCTTGCTTGCGTTTCAATGAAGAATCACCCGGTTTTGAACAAACTCAGCTAAAAGAATCAACACATATTCAATAAACTCCCACCTGGTTGTTTCTCTTCTTAGTGAGCACTTCCCACAAGGTTGTTGAAGCCTTGATTGAGCCTAGCCTTGATTCTAAGGAGAAATCTAGAAAACAACATAGGTTTCTCAAAGAAACTTGTTTGAAATTTGGATATGAAAGTGCTGAGATTTCACAAAGGGTTTGAGACTTATTTATATCCTAAACTACATATTAAAAGATAGTTTCTAACCTAACTATTAGCCAATGAAAAGACTACTTTGTAATGGAAAAAAGCTAACAAGGAAGAAAGGTTGAAAAAGCTGTTCTCGGCAGTTTTGCCCAACCTAGAGATCAACTTGTGCAAGTTGATTTAAGCATTTTCAATTTGATTGGTCCAAATTGTTTCACGCTGAATGAAGCCCTTCCACTCTGATTCAGCCAATCTTTTCTGCAGGAAAGTCGTAGATAATTAAAAGAAATTTAATTTTGGGCTTTTGGATAATCCGATTTAGAGCTAGGAGGAGGGAGATATGACGTCTCAAAGTTTCAGCTGCTTGTGGACCTTTGAAGCAGGCTGCTGACTCAACTGCTTCAACGTCATAGTATTTTTTGAGCTTGATAATGACATAATCTGAAAAAGTGAAAAACACCAAAGTTGTATCTTAATCTCTTAGCTTGAAGCTCCAACCAGAACCAAGTGAATCCAAGCTGTGGTTGAGGTGATATGGGCGAAATACAAACACTGCACCAGCCTGGTCCTGTCAATATATTTCAGCTTTGTGTTTGCTTCATGCTATGGCTTCATTCTTCCTTCAATTGACCTATAATAACCTTGTACAAACACTAAAAAAGATATGTTGCATGGCCTAGGCTTGTCTAATACATAGTTAAGTAAAACCATTACAAGATACGCCCTTACCAATTTCAAAACATTACAAAGAACGTAAATAACATGTAACTAAGGTGGGGGACTTGTATGCTTCTCTGGATCTCATCATTCCCTCTCTCTTGAAAAG
The DNA here is from genome assembly GCA_036186865.1 of Eustoma russellianum. Taxonomy (NCBI): domain Eukaryota; kingdom Viridiplantae; phylum Streptophyta; class Magnoliopsida; order Gentianales; family Gentianaceae; genus Eustoma; species Eustoma russellianum. The sequence goes on along the minus strand of AP025063.1, from coordinate 13,030,875 downwards.
GATTCGTCCATAATCAATTTATGAATACAAGAGAAGGAAATTTCCACCAAGTATCATGTTAGCCACAAACTTACAAAGATGTGAAATGCTTTCTTCCTTACATGTTTAGGATGTTGTAGGATCTGCAAGGCACCACTAGAAGAGGGGGTTGAATAGTTGGTGCGGAAAGTGTGGTTTTTAAAATTTGTTTAAAACCAAACAACTCAACTTCTAAAAACAGATTCTGTTTTCAGGACCAGTTTTAAAACATTTTTAAAACTAGATTTTAGGTCTTCAAAAATTCTGAAATTTTGAGAGAATTTAGCCTCAGATGTTATGAGTGTCATCTAAAAATTTTAGACTTAAATTCAACCTTTAACCCCTTCAAAAACCGTTGGTGGTCAGATTGCGCGAATGTGCCAGAAACGGTAGACCGTTTTAAAAAATTTATTCCTATTTGTTCTTAACTCCAATTGCTCTGAAATTTTAACCACTAACGCCTTATATGTTGTATTTAAATGGGTTGAAACAGTTTTAAAGAATTCTTTCGGGAAGTTAGTCAAATACACTCAAAGTCTCAACCTTTGCAAGCCTGAAAATCAGACTGCACTAGTTTCAGAACTTTGGATGTTTGAGTGACTTATACTTATCCAAAAGGGTTAAAACTTGTGCCAAATTAACCCTAATACGTGTGGCTATGTTTCTAGAAATTTTTGTAATTTTTGAAAATCGGTTACTATTTTTACAAACGCAAACAAAAAGAATAAACAGTGTAGAAACAGAATATAAGTGCTGAAAGTAAATGACACTGAGAATTTTATACTGGTTCAGTTATAAACAACCTACTCCAGTCTTCGAGGAACACCTTCCTCGGTTCACACTAGTCACACACGCAAGTACACCTTACCACAGGGTTGATGGAGTTACACACCAACTCCAACCCTTTACAAACCTTGTACGATGAATACAATTCACACGAACACCACCACCTAGCAAGATTGAAGATTGATCACACCTTGATCAATCTTTTACAAAGATATAGAGTATTTGGTGGTATATTACAAGACTATTCAAGAATAAGAATATCAGTACAATAGGCTTTCAAGAAGAAGAAAGAAAGAGAGTGTAGAAGAAGAGAAGGGTTGGCGTTTTTGATCACTCAATTTGCAATGCTTGTTCTTTTTTTTTGCTCTTCTCCTTTCCATTTATGCTTATGGCCGTCCCCCCCTAGGTGCTTTCCCCTCTTGAAAATTGTCTTCTAAGTCATTGGGAGAATGTGCGGCATCATTGTGACATGATCTTGCTTACTTGGCACCTTCTTATTGGATGATCATTTAACCTTTGCTTACTTGGCACTTCATGATTGGTTGGATGTTGTCATCATTTGATAACTTGGGAAATCTGAATATTTCACTAAAAACATGTGCCAAAATCATCATAGAATAATTACCATAATTCATAAGATTATCATCTAAATCAAGCAAGACAAAATTTCTCCACACAAGGTAAACATTTCGGCCATAATGAGGAGTTAACATGTGGAAATTTCAGCATGTGATACATGGCTCCTTAATTCAAATTATTTTCAATTTTCTTTCATTTTTCTTTTTAAAATAAATCACCAATTTGTAGCAAATATTCACATCATTTTGGAAATGAAATTTGGACGATAATAAGGCCTAGAATTCGGCCAAGGTTCATTCCACACATGCTGAAAAATTTTAGCATGTGTGATATTCAAGATATCACACTTTATGGCTTTGTATCTTATTCAAATTACTTCCATTTCTTCTTCCAATTGACCACATGTTTCAAGACACCAATTATATGCTCATTAATCCAAAAAATCGGCCAGCTATATCTTCCACATGCTCAAAATTTCAGCATGTGTTTCAAATGAGATAAAGTTTGAAACCTTACCTTTTGTAGCTTCTTTCTTTAAATAACTAACATTGTATGATTGATTCTTGACCAATCAATATGCCAAAAAGGCTCCACATATGCTCCATCTCAGCTGTAGGGGCGTGTATACATGTATATGCATGTGCTGAATTTCATTTTTGCTAACTTTGTAAAATAGTGCACATTTAATAATACACACATGTTATATTCCAATCGGCCCTTAATTTTAATGTTCTAGAACACTTTAAGATGTATGACATATGTAAAAAAGTGTCTAGATATGTGTCGTATGATGTGCCAAAAATGTTACATGAGTTGTGTACGTAGAAAACTGAATTTTCGATGTTTATCGATTACCCGATTTTTCTCTTGTTGAATCCCAAGTTTTTGCACATGTTATATACATTATGTTACACATAATATATATAATATAAAACTTTAATTATCAGCACTTAGCTGGTCTAAAGTGGCGCCATTAACATGTGACAAAATTGAAATTGGAATCTCCACAATTTGGCCTTAATGTGGGGTGATTTGTGTGTGCCAACATGGAATGATTTTATGGCTGGAAATATCATCATATGCACGAAATTAATAATGATTTTTGAGGTTTAGGGGCTGACCATCTATTTATGACAAGTACGTGACACGTTGGCGAAGTTTCGGCATTCGCCCGGTACGACAATTTTTGGTTTAGAACCTTTTAACGTGTCGTATTTAATTTTTCATCTCCATGACTTATATCATATGATATAAGACCTGAATATACTCATAAATATGATTTAAGTATGATGGTGTGACGTTAATGTACGTACGTAATATATAATGTGTCGGTAGTACGTTGGAATACATATGTATGTGCCTTTTTTCAAAAAATCAGAAAATATATATTTATATATGTATGTAGGCGTGCCATAAGGTGAGAGGAGGAGGAGGAGACTTTCCTTTCTTAGCTTTGTTGCCTTTGTGCCTTGTTTAAATGTAGCTTCCTTTAATGAACTACTTAGTTTAATTAACTAAGTACTTCACTTAATGAACTAGTTTAGTTCATTAATGGTGGCACCTGAAAATAGTATAAACACAACAAATGTTTGCCATTTGATGTAAGCTTTAAAGCTTCATGGCTTGTTAGTACGACAACATTATATATGAAATATATAAGGCAAGTAATACGCAATATATCATGCACATTTATCTCATGCTCGTTTTTATGCACATTTAAATCATATATTTTGAAATCACTCAAACCCCTTTTTCTCTACCGATCATTAGTTTCATAAAACATGATCAATGTAGTAGCATCTCATAACATGAAAAAACACATCATTCAACATCTTTAGACCCAGAATAAGATAGATGTCTTCAATGCACAAGACTAGAGCATTTTCATGCTGTAAGAATAAGACATCTAGCTTATCATTCATGCAACATTTAAACCTTAAACTTTTGAACGCTAACGCATAACCTCTAGGGTCATACACATAAGTGATCCTAATTAATGTAATCATCAAACATATCACAATCACAACATTATCACACGTTAAATAAGCATAAAAAGTAGAATAACATGATGTGACAATGTTTTCATCCAAGGTTTGCCCTTCCAGCAAGTCATGAATGAATCTTTTGGGCTGTTTTTCTTTTCTACTTTGCATGTGTGAGTATATTTCAAATATGCCATAGAAATGATAAGTATCACACACAAATGTTGGCCAAAGTAAAGATTCACTTTTCATTCCATGTATATCATAGTGTAAAGCTTCCTCATTCTTAATCAAAATCTGATTATCAACAAATGCATCTTCTTCCACATTCAAATCAAGTTCACTAAGATCTTCAGAGATTGTGCAGATTGTAAACCAAGAACTTCAATAAGATCATTAAGTGAATCATCAAGCAATGCATTTAATTCATCAATAATTTCAAGTTCTTTATCCTCTTACATTTCTTGCACACAAGAATAGTTATCATTTAATTTCTTTTATGTGTGGATAGTTATTTTAGAATTAGCAACAAGAACATGTTTATCACGCATTTCTTTAGCAACAAGGGTTGTCTTTTCAAGAATTTTCTTTATTTTTCAATGCAAGCTAAGAATTTTTTCTCAAGTTCTCTTTCTATAGGATCATTATGGTTATTTTTCATTCTTCTCTTATCTTGAAGCACTTTCTTAAGATGTAAGGCGTGAAACTTGAATAACTTGTTGTTGTACTTGAATCAATACATGTTCAGATGACCATCATATGTAATGCTTCTATCATATTGCCATGGTCGACCTAAAATGATATGACAACTTCATCTTTGTAACCTCCAATGGATAATGAAACTATAACACGTTTAGAAACGTGCAACTCGCCATCATTATTTAATCAAGAGAGTTTATATGGTTGTGGGTGGTTAACCAATGGTAAACTTGGCTTCCTAACAAGTTCAGTGCTGGCCAGATTAGTGCATGATCCATAATCAATTATCAAGTTACAAATCTTATCTTCTATCATGCAATGAATGTAAAAGACATTATGATTATGTTCAGCATGATCCACAGATTCAGGGTTGTGTTAAGGACTCTTCTAACTACTAAGAACTCTTTAGATGTAAGATTATCATCCTCACCATCAATTTGCTCACATTCTTCGTTTTAGGGTCTTTTTCATTCTTAGTTTCTTCCTCATCTTTATCAGTGATATACTCATCTAATTCCTCAATGAACATGACTCGTTCAAGGTTAGGCCATTGTCTTGCCATGTGGCCTTTTCCTTGGCATTTAAAACATTGAATATCTCCATTCCTAGTATTTGGATTAGAAGCATTACCTTCCACGACCCTTTGTTTGACGTCTTTGAGTTGGTTGTGTCCTTTCTTGTACATCTTGTTGGCCATGGCTTTGATAAGAGTTTTGCCAAGGCCTCAAATCACTTGTTGACCTAGGTTGCATTCTTGTACTAGAAGAAGTGTTAGGTTTAAAAACAAAAGAAGAGATGGGTGATTTTACCTAAAGTTTCCATTCAATCTTCTCTGCTAAATGCACCAATGTTGGCAAATCTGCATAGTACCCTAGCTCAACTTTGTTAGCTACCTCCCTATTCAGCCCAGATAAGAATCTCGCCATGGTGGCTTCATGGGGTTCTTCTATGTTGGCCCTAATCATCAGAAGCTCCAATTCCTTAATGTATTCATCTACACTTCGGGTTCCTTGGATATTGCTTTGTAGCTTTTGGTAGATGTCTCTCTCATAATGCTAGGGAAAGAATCTTTTCCTTATTTCTCTTTTTAAATCATCCCAAGAAGAGATGGTTGGCTCACGGGCTTTCCTTCTAAGGTTTTGGTTCTGATCCCACCATACTAAAGCATACTCAGCAAATTCCATTACTGCATAATGTACCTTAGCCTATTCTGAGTAGTTGGTACAATCATAGATGAGGTCAACCTTTTTCTCCTACTCCCAATATCCTTCAGGGTCACTTCTACTATAAAATGTGGGAATGTTCATTTTAGTATTAAAGAATCCCTCTTCTTGTTGGTTAAGCCTAGGTATCCTATGGTTTTGAGGTGTATGGTAGAGTTCTTCATCGTATTTGGGGTAGTCATAGGTAGGTTCTTCTTCATGGGGTCTAAAAAGTACATTAGAATGGTTTGCTCTTCTTTTCTTAGGGGGGGTACTTGGCTATAGACCTCTTGTCTTTCAGAATGTTCTCTCCTACCTTTGATTGAACTCTCCCCTTTGGTGGGTTGATCAGTTTATTGCTTTTGAAGATCTTCAACATCACTTCTTAACATTTCATTATCATTTATTATCTTCTTTAAGATGTGCACAATTTATGCCATGCTTGGTTCCATTCTTTCCTCCTCTAAGGGTCGGCTGGATAGTGTTTGTGGTGTTCTTTCCATTGTGATCTGAAATAAAACAAGCAAAGAAAAAGAAAACAAACACAAAGACAAAAGAGGGTTGTTACGTTGGTTAAATGAAAATAGTGTTTGCTCTCCCTCTCTCTTTTGTGATTACTCAATTCCATGTGTTTTCTTGAAAATCTGAAGCTAGAAACAACCAAAACGACAACCAAGTGAACACTCTCAAAATATGAAATCTTGCGCACCAAACTTCAAATTTCAGCTTGCAACTCATTTACTCTAAATAGCCACAAATCCAAATATGTTAAACAACAATCTCGACTATTCTAGAAATCAAAAAAGGTAGAAACCGAAAATGATGTCAACGGCTGAGTCAAGAAAAGGTAAGAGGTTGCTCTGGGCAATTCTTAACTTACATTAAGCCTTATGTAATTTAAATGCAAGAATGAATGAAAGTAGAAGCAAACAAGTGTTCAAGGTTCTTTTAGGATCTATTTGCCTTTTGTTCTTTGTAAATAAGAAACGTTTATTTCCTTGCGCTTAGTACGGTTTTGTTTGCAAGTTTTCTCTTTGTACACCTTTTGCCTTTTTCTTTTGAACTTTGGTGTGAGTTTGGCTTTTCAAATTGAAGTTTCCTTTTGCTCAAAATTCGTACAAGGCCGCATGTGTCTACAAGCTGTTTTGGCCTTTTTTTGGAGGATATGAACTTGGCAAAGGTAGATTATCGTAGCTTCATTCAAGATGAACAAAGTATAGCCTTTGCTTGATGAAAAATGTCTAAACAAATATGAACACAAGGTATGCCACTAAATTCAATCAAACAAGAAAGTAAATATACACAAAGTCTTTAAAGCAAGCTAAGAGCTTCGAATACAACAAGAATGTAGTAAAGACTTTGGTAGCAATATAATCAAATGGACTGCAATCTAAGTAAAGCTGAAATGAACTCTAAACTAAGAACTTAAAGTCCAAGAAGAGCATTTAAGCAATTGAAATCCAATCCAAAGTATTTGCAAGCGTTCAGCCAACGTTGAAGCATATTGTATTAACCGTACAATTACTTTTAGTTCTAAGGTTTTTGTCATATCTTAGTTGTTTAATTGTCCTCCAACCTTATACCATCAAGTTATGTCAAAGCTTCAGCTAACCTCGAAGCATGTTGCATTAGCCATTAACCATATAATTCCTTTCCGTTCCAAGGGTTTTATCAGGTCTTAATTGTCCAATAGTCTTGAGATGTTAAACGTTCAGCCAACATGAATCATTTAACCACCGACCTTATTTCTCCAAGGTGTACGATAAGCTTTTAACTTTGAACAGATTTAACAACTTTGCAACTTAAGAGAGGCACGCGGCTGAAATCAATGATAAACAAATTTGTTTTTTGTGTTTTTGGCTTTATAACATGAACAACAAACAAAAAGACACATGGAATTTTAGCTAGAAATGGGAAATACAAACTATTTTTGTTGGTTTTTGATTAATGACACAAAGAAAGTAAAAACAATCCCACGACTTTGGAATAGAAACGCAAGAATAGAATTTTCCTTGTAGTTTTCGGACTTAATGACAAAGAACAATGAAAATATGAATCAACAAAAATATTCACATTTCTTAAGGATAGATTGAATGATACTAGAGATGAGAAGAAGAGAAAAAACAAAAGTTGACACAAAATAAAATAGATATGTGAGTTAAAGAGGAACCTGAGCTCAGATACCGATTGATACAAGACTCCATACAGGCTAGATCTTTCTTTAACTCTCAAGGATCTCCTTCCTCAAGATGGTTTAGGCACAAGTAGCTTACAGCTCCCTTTGCTTCCGTTTTGATGAAGAATGATTTGATTTTTGAACAAACTCGACTAAAAGGATCCACATATTCAATAAACTCTCACCTGATTGTTTCCCCTCTTAGTGAGCACTCCCCAAAAGGTTGTTTAAGCCTTGATTGAGCTTAGCCTTGATTCTAAGAAGAAATCTAGAAAACAGCAAAGGTTTCTCAAAGAAACTTGTTTGAAATTTGGATATAAAAGTGTTGAGATTTTACAAAGGGTTTGAGACCTATTTATGGTCTAAACTACACATTAAAACAAAGTTTCTAACCTAACTATTACCAATGAAAATATTGCCTTGTAATGAAAAAAAGCTAACAATGAAGAAAGCTTGAAAAAGCTATTCTCGGCAGTTTTGCGCAACCTAGAGTGAACTTGTGCAAGTTGATTTAAGCATCTTCAATTTGATTGGTCCAAACTGTTTCACGTTGAATGAAGCCCTTCCACTCTGGTTCAACCAATCTTGTCTACATGAAAGTTGTAGATAAGTTTGGGCTTTTGGATCATCCGATTTGGAGCTGGGGGAGGGAGATATGACATCGAAAAGTTTTAGCTACTTATGGACGAAGCAGGCTGCTGACTCAGCTGCTTCAACTTCATAGTGTTTTGAGCTTGATAATGACTTAATCAGAAGAAGTGAAAAACACAAAACTTGTATCTTAATCTGTTTGCCTGAAGCCCCAATAATCTGAAGAACTAAAAAACGCCAAAGTTGTATCTTAATCTCTTATCTTAAAGCTCGAACTGGAACCAAGTGTGTTACGGCCAAAAAAAAGGAAAAAAGGAATAGTAATAAAATGAAGAATAAAGATAAATACAAATTAAATGGTAAGTAGAGTTACTAGGAAACCTAAACCAAAATCTAATGAGAAACCTAAAATCTATCCTAAATCCCACCACCATACATATACATATACACGCATAACACTATAAAAAAACCCCACCCAGCCGCTCAGCACACACACACGCACACTCAAGGAAAAAAAGAAAAAAAAAGAGAAGAGAGAAAAAAGAGAGAAGAAGAAGGCAGGCGAGGCCCCGAACCCAAGTTTTAATCCGTTGAATTTATTCGTGTTATCATCAATCGAGGTAGGTGCCTCTTCCCCCCTTCAACCGGGTATAATCCATGCATGCTTTGATGGTATATTTATGCGATTCATTGTTTTTTGTTTGTTTAAGATATTAATTCTGTATATGTTTTATATGACAAAGCATGAGATGATTTGTTTATTGTTGATACGTGCGTGTATGTGTATGGATTTGCTGGTATGATTGGATTAGATTAAAAATACCCTCGAATTAATCCAAAAGATTAGAAATTTTCATACTTGTAGTTGTTTAAAATGGCGTTTCGTCCTTAGAATAGGTTCATCTAGCCCAGAATAGGTTGGGATTGAGTTGGAAGTCGAAAAACGGGTCTGACGGACGCGTTTCAGGGGGTAACACATGGGGCCCACGTGCGACCTCTGATGGCGCGTCCAGACATGTGCTAATGTGTACACTTACAAAAGATGTGTCGCGTTATAACGAGTCCAACGCAACTGGTTTGAGGTCAATCGGAGTTAAAACGAAGATTTTATTGAGGTTTGAAGGAAATAGGAATTAATTAAAAAATAAAAAAAACGTAATTTCCAGGTCAGTCGGGTCAGGCCGACCCGGATTTCTGGTTTGACCCGCCAGGCTGACCCGGTTTCTAGCCTGGGTTGGTCTGAAAATTTTAAAAAAAACAAAAAAAAAAGAGGAGGGAAGGAATGGACCGGACCTGGCTACCGCATCGGGCCAGATGCCCAATGGACAGGACCAGGACAGCAGGTCGTGCCCAAAATTGAATTTAATTTAAAAAAATAAATTCTGCAAATTAATTTCTGAAATGATTAAATAATAAATAATTAATTAAAATTAGTTTAAAATTACAGAAAAAATATATTTAATTATCAGAAAATTCTAAATAAATTCCATAAAATATAAAATGTTAAAACTAAATTATTTCCATTTAATTTCTGAATTTTAGAAATTTTAAGTAATTAAAAATAAATAGTAATAAATAGAATTAAATAAGAGAAAATAGGGAAAATAGTAGAAAATTCTAGGAAATTAATACAAGCTAAGGAAAAATAAAAATGGTGATAAATAACAACTTTCTAATATTTGAAAAATTTACGTAACTAAATATTGAGTGACGGAGGTGGTGAGGATGGGCGTACGGGCCCCAGGCGACTTTGTTGTTGCATTCATGGCACGTGCATTTGCATTTGGAATGGGTTGAGATGTACGAGTCTCAGACGCTCGAGAGGAGTGGATCATGGTGTACGGGCCATGAGTATTCGACTATGGTAGATCATGGTGTATGGGCCATGAGTATTCAGTTATAGTGGATCATGATGTGCAGACATGGGCATTGGTTATGGTGAATCGTAGTGTACGGGCCATGGGCATCGGTCAGGGTGGATCGTGGTGTACGGGCCACGGGCATCCGTCAGGGTGGATTGTAGTGTATGGGTTACAAGCATCCAGTCAATCCCGGGATCATGCATTGCATATAGGTCTAGGGGCATATTGCATGACATGATTCTGTTGCGTGTGACACGTGGATTGAGCATACATCACGTACTTGCGCATTTTATGTGGAGTGCATTACTTATCGCGTTTACTTTATCTTATGCATGTTATATCATGTTTATGTGCTATGTGGTTATATCATTTTGGTATGTGCGTTTTGTATTTGTTTGAGGCGGACATCTACTAGATGTTTTTATATCACTCACCCCTACTTCCTAGGTGAGCCGGATGAGGACTGCGAGCACATATTTGTTGATGATGGAACGGACATAGCGGAGTGGGCCGGTTGAGAGCTGCAGCTAGGATAGGAAGGGACTCTGCAGTCGTTTTGTTCTTAGTTATCTTTTGCGGGTTTTCAAAGAATTCTTTATTGTTTTATTATCAGATTTCTTTTTATTTAGTGATGTAATAACAATTATTCGAGTTTAATTTAAGTTATGATTTATGTTACCGCGAGAAAAATTTCTACGTCATTTCTGACATGTAAGAGATTGATTCGACGCCTTGTATTCTCCTTAGCGAGATATGGTGGACGCACTGTTCCCGATGTTAGGGCTCGGGAGCGGGGCGTCACAGGTGGTATCAGAGCCCAGGCTTTAGATAAGCCTCAAAAACGCAGGATTAATTAGAACACTTAGACATAAGTTACGATTTTACACCTAATAAACAAAGTAGACTTAAGCATTGATCTTAGACCTAAGTTATGATCGGGTTATGGGGATATCCGAGAGAGAATGTTGACCAGTCTGATTGAGGGCTTCTAGATTCATGATGATGGTAGCATCTGGCACCAAGGAAGGTTTTGTGTGCCTGATGTGGAGAATCTGAAGAATGAGCTATTGAAAGAAGCACACAATTCGAAGTTGTCAATTCATCCAGGTGCTACGAAGATGTATAATGATCTAAAGAAACATTACTGGTGGAGTGGGATGAAGAGATACATCGCTGAGTTCATTGAGAGATGCCTTGTTTGTTAGCAAGTTCAGGCAGAGCATCAGAGGCTAGGAGGTTGATGTTGCCATTGGAGATACCAGAGCGGAAGTGGGATCATGTGACGATGGACTTTGTAGTAGGACTCCATAAAACAAGAAACAGCAACGACATGATCTGGGTGATCGTTGATTGATTGACGAAGTCTGCTCACTTCTTACCTATGCTGGGTGCTGTGACCTTGGAGAGGTTAGTGACGTTGTACATCGATGATATTGTCAGTCTTTATGGGGTCCCAGTCAGCATCGTTTTGGACCAAGATCCGAGATTCACATCCAGATTTTGGTCAGCATGTCAGAGAAGGTTGGGGATGGAGCTACGATTGAGTACCGCCTTTCATCCACAGACCGATGGTTAGTTAGAGAGGACCATTCGGACTTTAGAGGATATGTTGAGAGCGTGCGCATTGGACTTTAAGGGGAACTGGGATAGTATGATCAAGTTAATTGAGTTCTGCTATAACATTAGCCATCACAGTGCCATCGGCATGGCACCCTTTGTGGCGCTTTATGGACGTAAGTGCAGGTCCCCTGTTCATTAGGATGATGTTGGCGAGCGCGTTATGACCGGTCCTGAGTTGGTTGAGCAGACTAGGGAGAAATTGAAAATGATACGTGATAGACTCAAGGTTTCTCAAGACAAAAGCAAGAGCTGGGCTGATTCAAAGAGGCGTCCTCTAGAGTTCGCTGTGGGCGGAAGGTTTACTAGAGGGTGTCTTCTCGATTTGGTTTGAAGGGTAAATTGAGGCCTCGCTATTTTGGCTCTTATGAGATACTCGAGAGGGTCGGTACCTTAGCCTACCAGTTAGCGTTACCCCCTACCTTGGCCTAGGTGCATATCGTATTTCACGTTTCTCAGTTGAGGAGATATGTTCTGGATCCGAGCCATGTTCTAAATGCACCACCGTTGAGGATTCGACCAGACACGACATATGAAGAGACCCCTATCAGGATCGTAGACCGCAAGGACCAAGTGCTGAGACACCGAGTCATCCCTTATGTCAGAGTGCAGTGGACCAATCATACGGAGCCCGAAGCGACATGTGAGTTGGAGGAGCAGATGTGAGAATGCTACCCCTACCTCTTCGAATAAGGTACGTCAAGTTTCGAGGACAAAACTTCTTGTAAGGTGGGTAGGATGTTACGGCCGAAAAAAAAGAAAAAGAAAGGAATAGTAATAAAATGAAGGATAGAGATAAATACAGATTAAATGATAAGTAGAGTTACACTAGGAAACCTAAACCAAAATCTAATGGGAAACCTAAAACCTACCCTAACTCCCCCACCATATATATACATATACACGCATAACACTACAAAAAAACCCCATCCAGCCGCTCAACACACACACACACGCTCAAGGAAAAAAAAGCAAAAAAAGAAGAGAGAAAAAGAGAGAAGAAGAAGGCAGGCGAGGCCCCAAACCCAAGTTTTAATCTGTTGAATTTATTCGTGTTATCGTCAATCGAGGTAGGTGCTTCTTCCTTCCTGAAACGAGTATAATCCATGCATGCTTTGATGATATATTTATGTGATTCGTTGTTTTTGTTTGTTTAAGATATTAATTTTTCATATGGTTTATACGACAAAGCATGAGATGATTTGTTTATTGTTGATACGTACGTGTATGTGTATGGATTTGCAGGTATGATTGGTTTAGATTAAAAATACCCTCAAATTAATCAAAAAGATTAGAAATTTTCATACTTGTAGTTGTTTAAAATGGTGTTTTGTCCTTAGAATAGGTTTACCTAGCCTGGAATGGGTTGGGATTGGGTTGGAAGTCGAAAAAACGGGTCTGACGGAAGCATTTCAAGGGGTGGCGCGTGGGGCCCACGCGCAGCCCCTGACGGTGCGTCCGAACACGCGCTGACGTGTCCACTTCTAAAAGATGCGTCGCATTATAACGAGTCCAACGCAACTGGTTTGAGGTCAATCGGAGTTAAAACGAAGATTTATTGAGGTTTGAAGGAAATATGAATTAATTGAAAAAAAAACGTAATTTACAGGTCAGTCGGGTCAGGCCGACCCAGATTTCTGGTCTGACCCGCTAGGCTGACCCGGTTTCTGGTCTGGGTTGGTCCGAAAATTTTAAAAAATCAAAACAAAGAGGAGGGAAGGAATGGACCGGACCTTGCTGTCGGACTGGGCCAGATGGCCAGCGGACCGGACCAGGGCAGCAGGTCGGGCCCAAAATCGAATTTAATTTTAAAAAAAAAAAGAAATTCTAGAAATTAATTTTTGAAATGATTAAATAATAAATAATTAATTAAATTAATTAAAATGAGTTTAAAAATCTAGAAAAATATATTTAATTATCAGAAAATTCTAAATAAATTTAAGAAAATATAAAGTGTTAAAATTAAATTATTTCTATTTAATTTCTTAATTTTGGAAATTTTAAGTAATTAAAAATAAATAGTAATTAATAGAATTAAATAAGAAAAATAGGGAAAATAGTAGAAAATTCTACGAAATTAATACAAGCTAAGGAAAAATAAAAGTGATGATAAATAACAACTTTCCAATATTCAAAAAATTTACGTAACCAAATATTGAATGCCGAAGGTGGTGAGGATGGGCGTATGGGCCCCAGACGACTTTGTTGTTGCATTCATGGCACGTGCATTTGCATTTGGAGTGGGTTGAGATGTACGAGTCTTAGACGCTCGGGAGTAGTAGATCATGCTGTACGAGCCATGAGTATTCGACTATGGTGGATCATGGTGCACGGGCCATGAGTATTCGGTTATGGTGGATCATGGTGCACAGGCCATGGGCATCGGTGATGGTGGATCGTGGTGTACGGGCTACGGGCATCTGTCAGGGTGGATCGGGGTGTACGGACCACGGGTATCCGTCAGGACAGATTGTAGTGTACGAGCTACAGGCATCCAGTCAATCTCGGGATCATGCATTGCATATAGGTCTAGGGGGCATATTACATGGCATGATTCTTGTTGTGTGTGATACGTGGATTGAGCATACATCACGTACTTGCGCTTTTTATGTGGAGTGCTTTACTTACCGCGTTTACTTTATCTTATGAATGTTATATTATATTTATGTGCTATGTGGTTATATCATTTCGGTATGTATGTTTTGTATTTGTTTGAGGCGGGCATCTACTGGGTGATTTTTTGTCACTCACCCCTACTTTACAGGTGAGCCGGATGAGGGCTACGAGCACATCTTTGTTGAGGACGGGATGGACATAGCGGAGTGGGCCGGTTGAGAGCTGCAGCTAGGATAGGAGGGGACTCTGCAGCCGTTTTGTTCTTAGTGGTCTTTTGGGGGTTTTTACAGACTTCTTTATTGTTTTATTATCAGATTTCTTTTTATTCAATGATGTAATAGCAATTATTCGAGTTTAATTTAAGTTATGATTTATGTTTCTGCGAGAAAAATTTCCACATCATTTCGGACATGTAAGAGATTGATTCGACGCCTTGTATTCTCCTTAGCGAGATACGACAGGCGCATTGTTCCCGATGTTAGGCTCGGGAGCGGGGCGTCACAAAGTGAATCTAAGTTGTGGTTGAGGATATATGGGCGAAATACAAACACTGCACCAGCCTGATCCTGTCATCTGTTTCAGCTTTGTGTTTGCTTCATGTTATGGTTTCATTCTTCACTGAAATGACCTGTAATAACCTTGTACAAACACTAACAAAACATATAAAAGATATGTAGCATGCCCCAGGCTTGTCGAATACACAGTTAAGTACAACCATTACAAGATACGCCCTTAACCATTCTAAAACGTTACAAAGAATGTAAATAACATGTAACAAAGGTGCGGTAGGACTTGTATGCTTCTCTGGATCTCATCAATAACATTGTGTACATAGACATACTTTTGTACAACTTTAATTCGTTCTTGTTTTATGTTACTTTATTCTACTTTCACTTGTTTTTATTTGCTCATCTTTATCTTAAATATTGAAATATTTTTAATAAACATGCCCGTAAAAAAAATATACACAAATACTGACGTGTCATTTTATCTGAATATATTGACAAACAAATTATGTACTGAGTAAATGTTACGCTTATAGAAATTGGCACACACAAATGTAAAATTAATATTAAAAAGTAATTTTTTAAATAAAATAAACTGAAAAAGTCATATTGTTACATGGTGGTTCTTTCAAAACTGCCATGTTTCACACAGCGGTTGTGTCAAAACCTATCTTGTATACTTCTGGTTTACTTTCAAACCCACTATAAAAGTTGATTTTCTTAACAAAACTACTACAACAGCAACAACAATCATATCCAGCATATCCAAACAACAACAAAATCTCTACAGTCTGGGGAGGGATAGAGACAGACAAACAATACCTCCATCCTAAGGGATAGAGATATTGTTACTACAGAAGCCGGTTGTCATGATCTAGAGCGATGGAATATTTAATTTATCTTTCAATCATAGTTGTTGATTAAGTTGTGTCTTATCTAAATTCTAGTAATGCAAGAACATCATACTTTGATTTTGAGGAATCCACTGTCTCGGCCTTAATGAGCTTCGAGGATGTAAATCAGGAAAACCAGCAGAGTGGAGGTACTTACTTGGTACTCATAAGATGTTAAGCCCAGGTCTACTTCGGTATAAGAAGTTATCGGCAGAATTCTAACACTCACACTGTGGCTGTCAAGAGTCAAACTGACGATCTCTTGTAATTCAGTCTATCACACGAATAAAAATTGAGCTACGCCCTAAGACGTCTTATCTAAATTATGTATGGTTGGCGGCGTTGGCATCATTTCCAGCATGAGGAGTTTGTTAGAGGACTTCACCTCTTTGTTGAGATTAATTCGAGATACGTGTAATGCGCATCACATTGATAAAGTTTATACGAATTAATCATAAGGTGGACGTTATGTATGATAATATTATATGTCACATATGTCACTTAATAATATTAATTATTACGTAAAATATCCACACGTTAAGTGATCATCAGATGTGTTTGTGGATGTATAGTGTGGTCAAAATGGAAGCCCCGAATACGTAAAAAGTCATATAGTCAGAGACCGCGATGGATGGGCTCAAAGTGTTAAGAGCATGAAGTGTACGACATATGGTCCCCAAGGGGCGACAACCCACGTGTGGCTAGTAGATAATTTTTGGTACAATAATTAAATATTAAATAATATTCAATAATAATATTTATTATTAAATATTAGATAATATTTAATAAAGGAAGATAAGGTTGAGTTTTAAATTTTGAAATTTAAATTTAAGTTTAAAATTAAATACCTATCTGATTCTTCCATCTCTCTCTATATAAAGGAGGAGGCTTCACCTCCTCATAGCGTCAAGAAAACCAGCGGCCATATACAGTATTAGAGGGAGGGTGTGCTAAATTTTCTGTAAAGCCCACACTGCCTAGCCTCTCCATCGGTAAAGCAATGAATTATTGAAACCGGTGAAGGGGTGCATCAACAATTGGTGGGAGGTCATGAATCCTTGGAGCATGCCAGATTCTTCATCAGAGCAGTTGCAGCGTATGTGTTCAGATTAACAACAGCAACGGAGCAAGGTATGTTTTCGGCATTTTGTTACTTTGTCCATTGATTTGATTAAACGGTCCTATTCAGGGATTTTTCATTAAATCCAACAAGTGGTATCAGAGCATGCCTAATCGAATCATTATGTTAATATGTTCATGTTCGAAAAACAGAAATTTTTTGGAGTCAAAAACGTTTGTCCAGGAACCAATTTTGGTTAAGAAAAGCTTCTGTTTTCCCAGTATAAAACTCCTCTTTGTTTCTGAGAAAAAATTGACGCTGGCCAACCCTGCGAGTAAAAAGGTCCCGTGTTCAAAACTCTGGCCGTAATTTTAGGACCTTTCTTTTTTTGGAATTCTTGTTGTTTTTAATATAAAGTTAAGCTGCTCCATCTTCAAGCACAAAAGGCCTTCTGGCCTGGTGGGAACAGCGCCCCCCTCTCAGCTGCAGGTCTCAGGTTTGATCCTTGCAAAGGAAAAACCTGTTTCTTCTATCAGCAGGCTCCTGGCGGCAGATTGGGCTGGGAATCCGGCCTGGTTTGAATACATGGCTTCTGCGCAAAAGGCCAATTCAAAAAAAGGTTTCAGATTTTCAGGTGGACAGGGCAGGTCTGCATCCCTGAACCGGTTCAGGAAAGGGCTTCGGCCCAATTCGGTATTTAAGCAAAAATAATAAATAGGGAAAAACAGATTGGGCAAGGCGGGTTCTGACCGGACCCGACCCGCGCCCCAGCCTCTAGTTTATTTTTTTATTTTCTTTTATTTGTTTATTATTATTATTTTGGACAAAGTAAATAATAACAATAATTTTTATTATTATTATTTAAAATTTCTTATAAGAAAAATAGTAATAATAATAAACTGTTATTATTATTATTATTTTAAAGTTTCTTTTTTAAAGAAAATAATAAAAATAATGATGATAATTTAATTATTATTGTTGTTATTATTAAAGAAAAATAGTAATAATAATAAGTAATTTTTATTATTATTTTAAATTTCTTCTAAAGGAAAATAAAGTAAATAATAATTATAATAATTTGATTATTATTTTTATTATTTAAAGTTTATTAAGGAAATTAGTAATAATGATAATAAATTCTTCTTATTATTATTATTTTAAAGAAATCTAAAATAATAATAATTAAGTATTGAGTTTAATTTCTGGTTATTGCATTATTATATTTATATGCATGATTTAATTTTTTATTTATTTATGTCGTTTATGTTTATGCATGTTAATAAATAAATAAACAAATAAAGTTAAGGAACTTAACCCAATAAGGATCAGAATCTTGTTAGATCCGGTTTGACCGAGTTCAATCAAGTTAATTCGATGGGCTAAGTTTACTGTGTTGACCAATAATATCCGGACTTATCAATCAATGCGGTTTGAACTCATGATAGATGACTTATTCATTTGTGATAAATACAACGTACACATACTTCTGTCTAGAAAGTCGGTACTTAAGCGAGACCATTGTGAACTCCACCAGTGGCCTGGAAATTATGTGGAATGGCAATACACCCTTATGGCAAATGGGTATTACCGAATCGGTTCATTTCACAACTCAATATGGCTCATCATAAGGTTATATCACTTGTTAAATTAATTGATAAGATATTGTTTTCTTAACCCCTAAGGAGAATCAACCTTGGTTCAAAGTGGTTCTTATTTGAGCCGTAAAGGGAATCAAGCTAGTTCAAATTGGTTTAAACAAAACAAAAGGGTATATTTAAGGTCAAAGCATGCACGGTACGTACAAAAGGGTCAGTCAAGAAACTGCAGATCATTTAAAATCATAAAGTTACGCGACTTAGCAAATGTAGGGCTTTAATATGATCCCCTTAAAGTGCGACAATCATATTATCGCCACTTTGTTTGTTATGATTGTGAAGGACATGTATGTGTTGGAGGTAATCATTGACCGGTCAAAGGAAGGTGTGATTGTCGAAAACACATATGAGTATGGTAGTGGACCCAAATGGGCCCAGCAGCGAAGCTTTAAATACATAGGTTAACTCATCGGCCCAAAAGAAAGTGATTAACCCGTGCTTGGAGAGCCGTCATATTGACCACTACATCCAACTATTGGAAGGTACTGGGATGACTCCAAAAAGCCCTAATGCTAAAAGACAATTGGTAGATGGAATTAAGGTTCTATTTTGTATATTCAGATTTTATGCAGTTTAAATATTACACGTGTTTGTATTTAAGTCCGTTTCTTGTTTGCTTTTCAGCAACAGTGCCGTGGAAACGGTAGCATAAGGGAGTACATCCTAGAGATAACTCACATCGTTTCTCGATTGAGAACCATGACACTGGATGTCTTTGACGACATGCTAGTTTTCATGATTCTCAACTCCTTACCTCCAAAGTTCAAACACTTCCTCGTCAGTTACAACTGCCAAAAGGAAAAATGGGCAGTGAATGAACTTATCGCGCATTGCGTGCAAGAGTAGGAAAGTTTAATGAACGAGGGGCATGAGGTTATGAATGATGTTGCCAGCAAGTCCAGTGGAAAGAAATACAATACTGCGGAAAAGGTTACTGTGCAAAAGCCAAGTCGAAAGGAAAAAGGGGGAGCCTACTACTGACGCACTGAAAAGCATGGCTTGTTTCTTTTGCAATAAGGAAGGACATTTAAAAAAGAATTGCACCAGTTATATTTCTTGGCTCAAGAAAAAGGGTACGTTCTTAGTTTGTTCTGAAGTTAATTTTGTTTTTGATATAGCCACTTGATGGGTCGATACGGGAGCCACGACTCACCTATCTGTGACTATACAGGGTTGCCTAAGCCAAAGAAAATCAAGAGACGATGAAAGATACGTGTATTTGGGAAATGGCAGTGGCATAAAGGTTGAAGCCATCGGGCATTTCAGATTGCTGTTGACATCCGGTTTCTATCTAGATTTGCATGACACTTTTGTGGTACCATCGATTAAACAAAATCTTATTTTGTTTTATCAATTGGATAAAAGTGGATATTACGCTTATTTTGGAAATGGAAATTTCCAACATTATCATGCTTCTAGATTGATTGGTCACGGTATAATGTCCGAAATGGATAAACTTTATTCAATGAATGTCGCTTCAAATAAGGAAACTTGCATGTTGTAACCCGAAACGTTAAAGCAAAATTAACTCATGAGAATTCAGGATCACTTTGGCATCGACGTTTAGGACACGTGTCTAAAAACAGAATAGAACATCTTGTCAAAACAGAAGACTTAACCGACTTATATTCATGTGTGTTTTGTGCTAAAGGAAAACAAACTAAAATCCGAACATATGAAGCAAATCGTGCAAATAGTCCATTAAAGTTGATTCATACTGATATTAGTGGCCCATTTCATCCGATTACTCGAAATGGCCACTTTTATTTGTTGGACTGTGCACCTGCAATAAACACCACTAGAGGAAGGGTGAATAGTGGTTAGCAGAAATTACACTACAACCCTTTGTTAAAATCCCCTTTGAAAACAAAATCTGAGACCACCTCAGATTCAGAACTCGTTTTTGAAAAATTCGCAAATAATTATACACAACTTCAAAAATTATGAAATTTTCTATAATTGAACTTCAATGAGTTAACAAGACTCTGTCCAAAAATCAGACAAAAATAAGATCATTTGACCCTTCAAACAAATAAAACGATTCAGATGGTCAATCTGGACAGAATTGGACAGAATATTGCTGATTTTGCAAAACATGTTTCTCTTTGAATACTCAACCAAAAAGGTTGATCTTTATATCAAAACACTCCTTAAGATGTTTAGATGAATTTTACAAAAGGCCCTGACCTTAAACAACTCTTAAGAAATACAGAATTTAAGTTTTCTCAAAACTGGTCAGATTGCAGCCAGATTGGCGCAGTTATCTTGCAAAGACTAAAAGACTAACTTTCCCTTGCTCAAATCAAGTGATTCTTGTTGAAAATGAAAGCTAACAGTCTTAAGTATAACTCCACCAAAAATCACTAATTTTAAAAATGTTTAGCTGTTTTTTCAAATTGTGAGAATTTGTGTGAAAACTACAGTCAAAAACGGGCAAAAAACAGAAATAAAGAAACAAGAGAAGAACACCAAGGATTGATCCTGGTTCGGTCAATGTGACCTACTACTGGCCCAATGAACACCTTTCCTTGGATTTTACTATGAAATGAACACCTTACAACAAGAGCCAAGCTTGATCCTTGGGTTATACACCAACCCTACTCAAGACATGGATAATCACCTTCTAAGCAACACTTAGTTGCAACTCCTCTAAAACCTATTGATGTAACCTTACAAAGATGGCTAAACAATCTTACAAATGAAGCTCAATAGGCTTGTAGCTCACCACAATACAACAAGAACACCTTTGCTACAAAGTATAAAACAATAACAACAAGAAGATGAAGATGAAAGCTAGACAATTCAACAAATGCTTGTGAGCTTCAAGTGTGTTTCATCTTCTTCACCATTTCCTCTATTTATAGTGTGAAATGAGCCTTGAAGATAAGAATGCACATGTGTCACCATCTTCATCATCAATTCCAAATGTCTTCTCATCATTGGTTGGCTTTGTACACTTGGCAAAATAAAACACAATGATTGGTCCACCTTGGATGTCACCTTGGACGAAAATTGCAATAAAAAAATGACTTGAAATTGTCTTGAAAATGTGAAGATAATACCCAAAGATAATAGCCATAACAACTCCATTATCTTCTGAACTTTTTGGCACAAGAATAGGCATGTGGAATTTGAAGAATTCAAATGAAATTCAGCTCCAAAATCAGCCATGAAGTAGCCATTGGCTACTTTGAACTTTCCAAAAATATATTTTGATTTTATTTAATAAAACAAGAAAGGATAATACCACCAAATTATCCCCAACTTCAAGCACAATAATAGGACATGTGAGAGCTCCATTTGACTTCCAAAAATCTGCTGAAAATACCCAAGAAAGGTCTATAGCCGTTGGGTATATTTTTGAAATTTCCAAGTTGGCAATTTTGCCGACTAGCTCCTTTTTGGTTGGTCCACTTGTCTCCAACTCATAAAATGAATACCACATCATGTCCACCTGATTAAACACGTTTTTGGACATATCAATATGTGTATCAACTCAAATTTTTGAAGAAGAAATAGATAGATTACAATTGACAAGATTATGTCAACGTGTAACACCGAAATTCCCCAATATTTCTTTTTATATGTCAAGAACATTTCCACACCTTTGACACCTTTAATATATCTAAATAATAATAATAAATGTTCTCTTATAACATATATAAGAGGGTCTTCAAGAAAAAATAGAATGTGACATCTCAACTCGTCACATATCCAGCTATAGTCAATAATATCATCGGTTGAGAGAATAAGATATAAGATCACCATTTAATCTTCAAAATAATAATAACACAGCTCCAGAATGAAGATAATAATATGCTCAAGAGATTCATTGAGTGAAAATACCAAAAATACCCTTGGGGGTAAAATGACCAAAATACCCCTGGTATATGAAACCTTCAAAAATGACCCGGATGGTCATAAATACTCATGATATCACCTTTGTCATGATAAATAGGATGAGAATACATCCTTGAAATATTTTCATCATGTGATGTTCCTACAAAACTCAAAATACCAATTTTGCCCTTTTTGGTAAGTTGTAGAAACTTCCAAGGCACATTAGTCACAAGACAATAATAATCACCAAAAACACATAATAATCACATAATGAACATGTATAAATCATGTGCAAATGAAAACAATCATTTAATCACATTTTAGAAAAATATTCCTAAAAACCCTAGACATCGATCGATCGAAGTGCCTCAGCTTCAGAGATCGATGTATCATAGAAAGTTTCAGAGTTTTCCTCTGACCTACATCGATCGATCGAAGTGAAAGTTCGATGTACATCAATCGATCGATGTGTCTCAGGTTTAGAGATCGATGTCTCACAAAAAGGTCTTAAACTTTTCAGCCTTACATAGATCGATCGATGTGCAACAACCTGAGAGATCGATGTAAACTTTTTCAAATTTTTCAACTTTTAATCACATATAACACTATGTGTGACATTTTTAAGTATTCACCACTTAAAATCATGACTTTGAAAATTATCCAAACATATTTCTCAACGTTCTCCCCCTTTTGGATGATTTTCAAAATAACATAACATGATTTTAATGTCACAACTTATAACCAAAAATTTATTCAAATGTTTTCAACTTTTAAATAGTATGCTGCTCCCTCTCAACTCATACTCTCCCCCTTAACCTATGCTCCAACATTTATACCAATTAAAACTTAGCATGCATATGATACTTACCAACTAAAATATCCATGACTTCTTACCAACTAAAAGCATGTTCTTATTCTATCTCTCCCTTTATTTTGCAAATCATGCAAAAGATAGAACTATGCAATGGTATCATAAGTCATCATTCCTAATTTGGCTCGTAAGTTTTCAAAAGTGGCTTGATTAAGAGGTTTGGTGAAGATGTCAACAATTTGGTGATCAGTTCTTATGTGGTTTATCACTATATCCTCATTTTGAACATGATCGCGAAGAAAGTGGTATCGCACCTCAATGTGTTTGGCCTTAGAATGAAGCACCAGATTCCGAGAAAGATTGATTGCACTTGTCCTATCGCAGAAAATTGAAATCTTATTCATTTTGATGCCAAAATCACTAAGTTGTTGTTTAAGCTAAAGTATTTGGGTAGTACATAAACTCAAAGCGATATACTCGGCTTCAGTGGTATAAAGAGCTACACTAGCTTGCTTTTTAGAAAACCAAGAAATTCAAGTTGGTTCCTATGAATTGACAAGTACCGCTAGTGGATTTTCTATCTAACTTGCAAGCACCATAATCAGCATCACTATATGCGTGTAATTCCAACTTAGCGTTTCTATCATACCACAGTCCTAAGTGAGGTGTATGCTTAAGATATCTAAAGATCTTTTTCACTACATTGTAATGTGATACCTTGAGACAAGATTGAAACCTAGCACACATACACACACTAAACATGATATCAGGTCTTGATGTAGTTAAGTATAACAGTGATCCAATCATAGACCTATAGAGTGTGTCATCAAAAGGTTTACCATTTTCATCCTTATCAAGTTTGGTGCTAACACTCATGGGGGTAGTTGTAGGTTTCAACTCTTCAAAACCAAACTTGTAAATCATATCATTGACATACTTAAGTTAGCTAATATGAATTTATTGAGGGGTTTGTTTGATTTGAAGGCCTAAGAAGTAGTTCAATTCTCCTACCATTGACATTTCAATTCTGACTTCATACACTCTTCTAAGTCTTTTACCAAGGTAGGGTTGGTTGAACCAAAGATTATATCATCTACATATATTTGAACTATTAACAAATCATTATCTTTTCTTCTTAGGAATAATGTGTTGTCTATTGTTTCCCTTTGATAATTATTTGCAATAAGAAAGTTTGCAAATCTATCATACCAAGCTCTTGGAGCTTGTTTCAAACCATATAAAGCTTTCTTAAGCTTGTAAACATGGTTAGGATTCTTTGGATCTTTGAATCCATGGGGTTGTTTGACAAACACCTATTCTTGGATGTATCCATTCAAGAATGCACTCTTGACATCCATTTGGAAGAGCTTAATATTGCTTAGACTTGCAATTGCATGTAAAAATCTAATTGCATCTAGTCGTGCAACGGGTGCAAAGGTTTCTTCATAATCTATTCCTTCTTGTTGATTATAACCTTGTGCGACTAGTCTAGCCTTATTTCTTGTAATGTTTCCTTGTTCGTCCATCTTATTCCTAAACACCCATTTTGTTCCTATTTTTGACTTATTTTTGGGTTTAGGTACTAAGTCCCACACATTGTTCCTTGTGAATTGATTTAATTCCTCATGCATAGCATCTATCCAAGATATATCGCCTAAGGCTTCCTTTACGTTCTTAGGTTCTAATTGTGAGATTAAGCTATGTCCTTCAAGTTGACTTATATTTCTACGTGTTCAAACCCCAACACTTGGATCCCTAATGATTAATTCTCTAGGGTGCCACCAATTCCTAGATTGACTAGGTTCACCCTCATCTTGTTCAAATGTTTCATTAGTGTGAACATTATCATATGTAATTGGATCATTAATTACATTATCTTCCAATTGCAAAGTTTCTTCATTTATATCATCTAAGGGTTCATGCATGTCTTGTTCAGGGGGAGTTGGTTCTAGATGATCAAGTACATGCTCAAGTAATGCATCATCATCAAGCATATTTTCAACATTTGTTTCTTGTTTATGTTGATGTTTATCACTAGCTTCAAAGCATGCATTTTCATTTAATTTCACATGTATGGATTCAATTATCTTTCTAGATGCAGGATTATAACACCTATATGCTTGTGAGTTAGTAGAATAACCAACAAATATGCATTCAATAGACTTTTGTTCAAACTTATCTAGATTATCCTTAGTGTTTCACACAAAGCATTTACATCCAAATACTTTAAGATAATCTATTTTAGGTTTTCTATTGTTTAGCAATTCATAAGGCGTTTTATTTAATTTCTTTCTAATAATAAGCCTATTTATAATATAGCATGCTCAACTAACAGCTTCAGCCCATAAATATTTAAGTAATTTATTTTCACAAAGCATTGTCCTAGAACCTTCTTCAATCGTTCTATTTTTATGTTCAACAACTCCATTGAGTTGTGGTGTTCTAGGTGGTGAGAATTCATATTTTATTCCATGTAGTTCACAAAATTTGATTACGTCTTTATTTTTAAATTCTCCACCTCTATCACTTCTAATTCCTTTGACATTTTCTTCGTAAATGTTTTCAAGTTGCTTGATAAGGGTTTCGATTGCTAATGGAGCATCGTCTTTGTGTGTTAAGAACAATGTCCATGTGTAGCGTGAGTAATCATCTACTATGACACACACATAGTAGTGTCCACCTAGACTTCTTGTTCTACTTGGACCAAATAAGTCTAAGTGAAGCGATTCTAGTACATGACTAGTACTCACTTCATGTTTTGGTTTTAAGGTTTCTTTAATGTGTTTTCCCTTAATACATGTTTCACACATTTGAAAATTATCTAAGTCTAACTTAGGCATTCCTCTAATTAAATTCTTCTTAGACAATTTCTTAATAGTTGAAATTCCTATATGGCCTAATCTTCTACGACATAAATTTACATCTAAGTCATGTGATATTAGACACTTAACCTTAGCATCTAACATGTTATCTAAGGTAAGAGTATAAATATTTCCATCTCTATTTCCTTTTAAAACCGGTTCTCCTTTTTCATTTATTATATCACAAGAATTGGGAAGAAAGGAGACATTATAACCACAATCTATAAGTTGAGAAATACTAAGTAAATTATAAGATAGATCGCTTACTAATAACACATTTCGTATTTGAAATGTGTTAGGGTCCCCAATTGTTCCTTTTCCAACAAATTGTCATTTGTTGTTGTCACCGAATGTTACTTTTCCTCCATTCTTGATATGTTCCAATTCGATGAATAGTTTGGGGTTCCCCGTCATATGCCTCGAACATCCACTATCTAAAAACCATTTGGTTTTTAGATTCTTTGACTTTGTCTCCTTCTTGTATTCCTTGCGTTGTTCATTCAATGGAGACAAAGTTTTAGGTACCCTTTATTTGGGTCCTTAAATGTTAGGGGCATTATTCTTGTTTGGATAACCCTTAGGTATCCAAACTTGAACATACTTTTTAGGCACATTTTTAGTATGGTTAAAATAAGAAGGATAAGCATATAGATGATTATTCCACATAAGTGAACATGCATTGTTATACATGTTGCGCCATGGTTGATCACTACTATGTCTTGGCCGATTTTGGTAGTGTGTATAAGACATGTAATTTTGTTTCTGGAATGGCGCTATGTATGTATGTTCATATGCATTTCTATTAGATTTATATGAGTGTTGTCTATAATTAAGTTCATAATAAGTTGGATGCATATTATGTCTAGTTGCATTTGTATACATATAGGCATAGTTTCTAGGTTGTCTAGATGCAAAGTTTGGACTAGATGTATGTTTATGCGTGTGTGCTTTTACGGGTGTATGTTGCATTTTTTCCTTAGAATAAACAGAAGAAGAAGTAGAAGAAGATTTAGCAGGCAAAGTTATTTTTATATCTTTATAAGGCTGTTTAGTAGTTGAAGATACAAACCTAGTCTTTCTACCTACTTTGTCATCTTCTTCTTTGTAGCCTAAGCCGGTTTTATCATTTCCATACTTTTGTGATGAGATAAGCGTATCTAACATATTAGCTTCCGATTTAAATTGTTCTAACATTTTTTTCTAAGTTAAGCTCAGAAGACTTAAGTTGTACTATCTCATGTTCACAATTTTCCAACTTAGACTTTAACATATTATTTTCCATTTTTAACTTTTGTTCATCTTTCCTATATGATTCAATTTTATTCTCTAAAGAATCAAGAGTATTAGTAGACTCTTGTTTAAGAGATTCTAATTGATCGGAAAATTCCAAGTTGGACGTCTTCAACTTGTTATTTTCTTCAATTAGTTTCTTCTTTTCTTTAGAGAGCCTCTTACAGTGAGCATGCATTCTTAAGAACTCTTCACACATTTCATCAAATGTCATGTCACTATCAGAATCACTATCAGATGAAGAACATACCTCGTTTGATACGAAGCAGACTTGAGCTTCCTCAGTTTCGGATTCTGAGTCGGATGAGTCGCTCCATGTGCTCACCTTCATTGCTCGTTTCCCTTTCCTTGCCTTAGACTCCTTTGTCTTTGTCGTTTGTGCCTCCTTGTCCTTGACTTGTTTATTATTGTTGTTGTTATTATTTTTCTTCGTGGGACAATCGTATGAAATATGTCCTTTTTGACCGCATTCATAACACTTTAATTCTTTATTATACCATTTATTTGTGTTATTTTTCCTAGGTTGAGAAGAAGAAGAAGAAGAAGTAGAAGAACGTTATCTATTCCTATTAGGATGCCTGAAAAACTTCCTAAGTTTTCTTGCTATTAATATCAAGTCATCATCTAATTCAGTATCACTATTACTGTCATCATTATTTGTATGTGTTTCAGTTGTTTTGAAGGCTAATGACTTACTTGATGATTTAGATGACTCGGACTTCCGTTGATTTAACTTTACGTCATAGACTTTAAGAGACCTGATCAATTCATTCATCTTGGTGATTGACTTTATCTCCTCGATTGCAGTCACCTTTGGATCCCATTCAGCAGGAAGACTTCGTAGCACCTTTTGAACGTTTTTATTATTGGAAATTGACTTCATTAAAGCTTCAAGGGCATTGAAAATATTAGTAATCCTCAAATCCATAGATGTTATGGATTCGTTCGGCAACATTTTGAAAGTCTCTAATTCAGTCATAAGCATGTTTATTTTTGACTCTTTAACACCACTAGTACCTTCATGCTTTAATACAAGTGATTTCCATATATCGTGTGCGCTTGTGAAATTTGACACATATCCTGCTTCAGAAGTTGTAAGTCCATTCAAAAGTAATTGCATAGATTTAGCATTCATGAACATTTTCTTTTTATCATCGGATGACCATTCACTTTTATATTTTTCAACCTCTTGAGTAACTCCACTAACTTGTACAACTTTCATTGGAATGTACGTCTCATCTTCAACTGTAGACCATAAATTGATCTCTATAGCCATTAAGAATAGCCTCATTCTTAGTTTTCAATGAACAAAATTATTGCCATCAAAAAGATGAGGGCATTGTGTAGACATACCTTCCAACACACCTTTGTGAGAAACAACAGCCATTGTATATACCTTGGATTTGAGACAAGCAGTATATAATGAATTGTTGTTTCTTAGCCTTGTATTGTTCGTATGGTGTTGAATCTTGCCTCTTTTGAGTGGTGTTGGTCTGGTTCTGATACCAAATGTTGGACCGTGCACCTGCAATAAACACCACTAGAGGGGGGTGAATAGTGGTTAGCGGAAATTACACTATAACCCTTTGTTAAAATCCCCTTTGAAAACAAAATCTGAGACACCTCAGATTCATAACTCTTTTTTAAAAAATTCACAAATAATTGTATCCAACTCCAAAAATTATGAAACTTTCCATAATTGAACTTCAATGAGTTATCAAGACTCTATCCAAAAATCAGACAAAAATAAGATCGTTTGACCGTTCTAACAAATAAAAAGATTCAGATAGTCAATCTGGATAGAATTGGACAGAATGTTGCTGATTTTGCAAAACGTGTTTCTCTTTGAAGACTCAACCAAAAAGGTTGATCTTTATATCAAAACACTCCTTAAGATGTGTAGATGAAGTTTACAAAAAGCACTAACCTTAAACAATTCTTAAAAAATACAGAATTTAAGTTTTCTCAAAACTGGTCAGATTGCAGCCAGATTGGAGCAGTTATCTTGCAAAGACTGAAATACTAACTTTCCCTTGCTAAAATCAAGCGATTCTTGTTGTAAATGAAAGATAACAGTCTGAAATATAACTCCACCAAAAATAACGAATTTTGAAAATGTTTAGCTATTTTTTCAAATTGTGAGAAGTTGTGTGAAAACTGCAGCCAAAAACGGGCAAAAAACAGAAATAAAGAAACAAGAGAAGAACACCAAGGATTTATCCTGGTTCGGTCAATGTGACCTACTCCAGTCCCAAGGAACACAATTCCTTGGATTTTACTATTAAATGAACACCTTACAACAAGAGCCAAGCTTTATTCTTGGGTTATACACCAACCCTACTCAAGACTTGGATAATCACCTTCTAAGCAACACTTAGTTGCAACTCCTCTAACACCTATTGATGTAGCCTTATAAAGATGGCTAAACAATCTTACAAATGAAGCTCAAGAGGCTTGTAGCTCACCACAATACAACAAGAACACATTTGCTACAATGAATAAAACAATAACAACAAGAAGATGAAGATGAAAGCTAGACAATTCAACAAATGCTTGTGAGCTTCAAGTGTGTTTCATCTTCTTCACCATTGCCTCTATTTATAGTGTGAAATGAGCTTTGAAGATAAGAATGCACATGTGTCACCATCTTCATCATCAATTCCAAATCTTTTCTCATTATTGGTTGGCTTTGTACACTTGGCAAAATAAAACACAATGATTGGTCCACCTTGGATGTCACCTTGGACGAAAATTTCAACAAAAAATGACTTGGAATTGTCTTGAAAATGTGAAGATAATACCCAAAGATAATAGCCATAACAACTCCATTATCTTCTCAACTTTTTAGCACAAGAATAGGCATATGGACTTTGAAGAATTCAAATGATATTCAGCTCCAAAATCAGCCATTAAGTAGCCGTTGGCTACTTTGAACTTTACCAAAAATATATTTTGATTTTCTTTAATAAAATAAGAAAGGATAATACCACCAAATTATCCCCAACTTCAAGCACAATAATAGGAATGTGAGAACTCCGTTTGACTTCCAAAAATCTGCTGAAAATACCCAAGAAAGGTCTATAGCCGTTGGGTATATTTTTGAAATTTCCAGGTTGGCAATTTTGCCAACTAGCTCCTTTTTGGTTGCTCCACTTGTCTCCAATCAGTTGGCACTTATTCATTCCGTCACATAAAAGTCCTGTCTGCAGAGAATATTTAGGGTAAGCTAAAGCTTTTAATGATGTCCTATATCTTGATACATCAAGTGGAGTATGGCAGAATACTCTTGATAGGAATCACCTATGTAAGTATGAAGTGGGGCTGCTTCTATGAGAAGTCTGGGAGGCAAGATTTCTCTAAAACACTTTCTGAAAACAGGTTGTTCATGGCCAAAACGAACACAACCATGAGAACCAAAAGGGTGTTAAAGAAAATGTTGTGTGAGTATCATTGTCTAGGTTCACAACAAAGGCTGACTGGTTCAAGACATCAAGTCACTAATTAGCCGAGTGAATCCGATGATACATCATTATGAAAGGTTCAAAGCCAGAAGCTACCTCTTCTGATGCAATATTTTCTTGTCTGACTTCTCCTTAGAGTTTGCATCTGTATTTGCATTAATTTCCATTCATGTGGTTTGTTGAAGAATTAAAAGTTTGGGATTAAAAGTTTGGGCTTTGGCCCATTAAGGAAGGTTGCAAACTTGGTTGAGCAACATACTTTGAGCTTAATTATGATAAGTTTCCGATAATTAAAATCGAAAACTAATGGGTTCTTAATTATCTATGTAACGAGTAGTTAATTTTAGGCTTTGGAATCACTCAATTACGATACCAGGTGAATGAGAAATTAATGCTCAAAGTGGATGGAAAACATTGTTAATGGGTGACGTGTCCTATTCTTAGGAATCCACGTCACCCTTATGGAGGAATACCACATTGGACACTTTAGGTGTACCCTTGGGGCGTGAGAAATTTCTGACCGGAGGAAAGACATAGTTCGTTCTATGTAAAGTACATCGATCGATCATATCGATCGATCGATGTAATCGATCGAAGCCGGACAGAAAGCTTCAAGATCATTCTGCCTTACATCGATCGATCACATCAATCGAAGCTAGACAGAAAGTTCATAATCATTCTGACGTACATCGATCGATTATCGATCGATCGATGTCACTTCGATCGATCGATGTGATCGATCGAAGCTGGACAGCGGACAGAATTTTTCTTGCTAAGCGGTTGCGATTCAAACATGAATCAAACGGTATCCTCCGGTATGCGATAAGATCAATCACTTTTGATCTAGTGGTGGCGGAAAAGGCAGCTTTGATCTAACGGCCGAGATTTAAACTGAGGTAACCGCCCAACCGAATGTGGTTTCCATCTAACGTTCCAGGTTTAATCATACGAATCAGTTTTCAATCTAAAGGCTGAGATTTAAACCTTCCATATCCGCTTGGAGGTTTTAATCTGACGGCTCTAATCGATCTACGGTTATGATCCTATGGTCACGATTCCATCTGCGAAAACCGACTTTTAACCGACTCTCCTATATAAAAAAACCAAGGGGTGTGATCTAGACACACACTTGCTCTAGCATCCGTAGCATATAGCATTCATAGCATTCAAGTTTTTGCATCACGTCCAGGAGAAGTCAGGACATTCGAAGGTTCGCAGTAGTTCAAGTTCAGCAGTGCCGCTCAACTGAACAGGTACCCGCTGTATTCTGGGAGACGGTTGCTAACGCCGGTTAGGCACAGTATACCGGAGCAATACGTCTTAAGGACAGAGTCCTCGACTTGCCCCGGGTTTGTGTTATTTTACTGTTTCATACGCACACATTGTACGTTTGCGTCTTGGTACAGGATTGATTGTTTCCAACAATATCTTCTACGGTATTTCATTAATTGTTTTTATGGTCAGACGAGGCAAAAATCAAGCCGTTCTTAGAACCGCCAAGTGTATTCAGCTCGGTTTGCTACTTCAGGTCGGTATGCTCTTCAGGTCACCCTACTTTTTCAGGTTGATCTACTACCTTTCGTCGGTCTATTACCTCATATCGACTTACTACCTTAGGACGGTCACGATAGTGTCTACATAGAAACTAAGCCAAGCCACCTCAGCATAAGCAAGGCAACTTCCTCGTACATAGCAATAGGTAGCGCCAGATCATCGACACTTCGTCAACATATATAAGCCAGCGAGAACACGTGACAACACCTGATAGTCCCTAGCATCCACTGATCAGTCAAAGCATATAAAAGTAATTAGTACTACCAACCATAAAAAGAAAGGGGAACGAGGATTCAATAAAGAGACATGTTTCTCTATATTTCAGCATATATTAAATGTCAAAAATGGAATGACGCGTAACTGACTTGAGCATTGAAGGGTTTTCTCTAGAATAACAACACTGGATCCTCTAACGCTGCTGATTCTTGTAGGTTTTAACAATAGATTCATAACCTACGCAGATCGAACTTTCGATCCGGTGAAATCCCAAGTTCGTCATGGTCGATGCGGGACGGCTTACGAAAACTGCAGGCAAAATCAAAGCCATGGCCTCCAAGCCCCTCGAGCGTAAAACATATTCAGTAAAACCAGATTATCCACTGAAAATATGGAGACTAAGAGAATCTCAGAGAGCACCTAATGCATCTGAACATAGGCTCGCCCAGATCTGTAACAAACCTATTGTGGAAGCATTTGGTTATGTGCAGAGAACTGCTCTCAAGGAGAGGGCTGTTCTCTTGGATTTGGACATCTCATAGTTGAGTCCATCCGAAGGTTACGAAGTTGGAGGATAATTTGGAAAACATTTGTAAATGGATTTGTATGAAGTTGATGACCAACCTACTTTGAGCTTAATTATTTGATCTTAATTATGATTAGCGTCTTTTTTTCTCTTTTTTTCAAAATCGTCGAACGTAACACTATCTTAGGCCGGTCATGATAGTATCTACATAGAAACTAAGACAAGCCACCTCAGCATAAGCAAGGCAGCTACCCCGTGCATAGCAATAGGTTGCGTCGGATCATCGGCACTTCACCAACATATATAAGCCGGCGAGAACACGTGACAACACCTGATAGTCTTTAACATCCACTGACCAGTCAAAACATATAAAAGTAATTAGTACTACCAAACAGAAAATAGAAGGTGGAACGAGGATTCAACAAAGAGACATGTTTCTCTATATTCCAGTATATATTAAATGTCAAAAATGGAACGACGCGTAACTGACTTGAACATTGGAAGGTTTTCTCTAGAATAACAACACTGGATCCTCTAACACGGCTGATTCTTGTAGGTTTTAACACTAGATTCATAACCTACGCGGATCGACCTTTCGATCCGGTGAAATCCCGTGTTCGTCATGGTCGCTGCGGGACGGCTTACGAAAACTGCAGGCAAAATCAAAGCCATGGCTTCCAAGCCCCACGAGCGTAAAACATGTTCAGTAAAACCATATTATCAGCTGAAAATATGGAGACTAAGAGAATCTCAGAGAGCACCTAATGCATCTGAACATAGGCTCGCCCAGATCTGTAAGAAACCTCTTGTGGAAGCATTTCGTTATGTGCAGAGAACTGCTCCCAAGGAGAGGGCTGTTCTCTTGGATGTGGACATCTAAAAGTCGAGTCCATCCGAAGGTTACATTTGTTGGAGGATAATTTGGAAAAAATTTGAAAATGTGTTTGTCCAAAGTTGATGACCAACATACTTTGAGCTTAATTATGATTAGTGTCTGTTAATCAAAAATAGAAACTAATGAGTCCTAAATTGTCTACGTAATGAGTAGACGACTTTAGATTTTTGAATCACTCAATTACGGTATTAGGTGAATGAGAAATTAATGCTCAAAGTAGAAGTAAAAATTGGTTGAAAATTGAAAAAATGATAATGTGGCTTCATGAGAAGTGAACATATCATTATTTTGCAAATATACAACATTGGTCAATTGAGTTGAAGTTGACCCCTTATATATTTTCAGGAGAGGCACTTTAGATGTGTCCTAAGGGTAAGAGAATTTTTAACCGGAGAGAAGACGCAGATGGCTGCCACACGTGAACTCCACCCGTCCGGCCAGCTCGGCTTGGGTCAGGCTCGTGGATTTGTACCTTTTTGGACAAATTTTCTTTTAAATTTTTTCAGAAAAATAATTTACTGAACCTACGGCTATGATTAAATCTGATGATCAAACGGTTCACATTTAAATTGCAGCGTAGTCGTTAATCTGATGGTTACCATTGCAATCCAATGGCTCCAGATTTAATATTATCACCAGTTGAAATCCAACGGCTACGAGTTAATCTGAGCAATTGGTTTTCTGATGCAATGACTACGGTTTAAACCGCCAGAAGTTTTGATCCAACTATGGAGATTTAAACTGCTTGATCCAACAGCTCTGATTCGATATTAACTTCCAAAACCGATTTTTCATTTACATAAACAGAGACAAGGTTCTATCTGAACGTATGCTTTGTCCTGCATTCCCTCATTCCTTGCATACGACACTTTCTCTTATGCATTCTGTATGCGTTCTGCTTGCGTTCATCAACTTCGAGAAGTCCGAACACTTCACAGGTTCATAGAGTTCTTACGTTGCTGTGCTGCTCATTTGAACCGATATCAATTGTATATTGGGAGACGTTTGCTACATCAGATAGTATATTGGAACAATTCCTCTTAAGGACAGAGTCCTGGACTCGCCTCGGTTTGTATGTTGTTTTGTTCTGTTTACACAAACACATACTGTTACAGCCCAAAAAATTCGTTATGTCGTAACAACCTCCAATACCGTAAACATAATCTCGTAGGTGTACGATTCATTAGCAAATATATCATAAATGTTTGAATCTACACAATAAAAATATTCAAATTAAATTAGTTAGTAATAACTTAAACTATTAGTATAAATTAAATCAAAAAGAAATACAAGACACAACAATTTTATACTACTTTAGAAAATAAAATACATACATGAAAGAAAAAGAAAAGGAAAATGAAAAGGAAGGTGAAGACAACTTGTCTTACACTTTAAACATTTAGCATAAAAAAATTAGCATGCTTAGGAATCTTGTCATAAAACTCATTCCTTACACCCATACTTGTCTAAAGGTTTTCTTCCACCCCATCTCTCCTCATGCTTGGCCGCCCCCACCTCTAGTAAAGAAGAAATTTTTATTTCTTCTTCAACCCCTCAAATAATACATCTTCAAATCAACTAATTTCATCCTATCTCCAAGAAGAACTCAAGAACACTCCAACACCCTCTCCCCTCCCTCTTGGCCGAAACTTCACTCTCCATAAGGACAAGATTTTCTTTTCCTTTCTTCACACTAACATAACTCAAATCAATTACCTTAAAACTCCATCAACTAAGAAGGATTCAAGAAGGTTGTAGCATCTAGAATCAAAGGAAATCAAGGTAAGAACTTTATAAAGTTTAAGTTTGATTCTTCTATATAATTAGTTTCATAAGTTGCTCACTAACCCTCCTTTTAAACCCTCAAAACCATGTATACCTAGGAAGGAAGGAATAAGAACTCTCTTCCAAACCAAGTGAAGGAACCATCTTCTAAGTGTAAGAAAGGTGAACCAAGGCAAGTACTCTTCCTGGATCCTTCATGGCTTTGAATATTTAATATTTATGTTCATATAAAAAAATGGGATCATCATGTAGTATGTTCAAGTTTTGTCATAAGAATATGAAAGATCTATGATTGTAAGTGTTATAAATATATAAATATATGTAAATATACATATAAAAGGCTATATATATATAACTGCAACATATACACATATGGTTAATTATATATATATATATATATATATATATATATAGAGGTGCATACCTACGGTTATGTATGTATATATATATATATAGCTATAAACTTTGAACAAATGATATGAAATGAAGAATCTTAAGAAAGTGTACAAAGAATACAACTCTGTTGTTTTGATTATGTTTTCTTTTGTGATGATCATCATGTTTGTATTTTATGTATTTTAGTGTTCATGTGTTTCAAGATCATGTCGTTAACATGTTTGTGTATGCATCATAAGCATGATATATATACATGGTCTCTATGGTTGTTGTTGATCAACATCTTCATTATACACCCACCTATACACGGCTAAATGGCCTATTTGGGTACTCCACTTGAGCTTCATCATTCCATCTTCAAGATGTGTCTTTAGATGATGACTATGGCTCAATGAGTACATTTTTTTATGATTTGCATTATGTTTATGCTCATGTGTTTCCCTAAGATCATAACTATAGAATGAATTTAAAAGGAAAGAAGACAATATATACATGTTAAATATAGAAATATATAAACAGAATAGGTACATACATGAAAAGGAAGAAGAAAGAAAATATGAAATATGAAGGTGCATTATAATGGCCAAAATTTTGGCCTTACAATTGTAGCATAAAAAATGAAAGACATGTTAAAGAAATATATTTAAACATGATCCTATATATATAAACAAGGACCACTAATGTATTAGAAATACATGTTACCTTATATAGAATATATATATATATAGGCATAAAAATGTATTACTATGAAATGTGTATATATATACAAGTGTGTATATATATACATTCGGCCTTAAGGCCATTTAAGAACTCAAAAATGTTTCTTAAGTTAAATGTTATGTACACTTATATGTAAAAAGTGTGGTAATGAATAAAGTATGGTATAAGTTGAAGTATTGGTATGTGGGAAGTTAAAGGAATTAGGAATTGAAGGTTAACCCCCTTAAGTGTTGGAATATGAGTTGTAATTGGAAATACAAATTAAGAAAGTGGTGATGGATGAAAAATGAGGTAAAATGGGCTGTTTTGGTTGCATGGCCGAATGACCACCTTGGATGGTCAAAGTGGGAATTTCTTTAAGTTATGATATGTAGGAGGAAAATAAGTAAGTGATGTTATAAGATGTAGTTTACCATAACATTTCATATGAACAAGTCTCATGTTGTATGAAAATAACGTTTGAAAATTGTTTTGTACATATCATGTTTTAAAAGTTTATATGCATGTGAATAATAAACATGAGACGATTGATTTCATTGACACGTGATATGTTATGTTATGTTCATGATTATGACTATGTTATGTTCGCCGGAGTGACATCGGTACCGGAGTGTTAGATGTCAGGGGCGTATGATTACATATATGGCCGAGTGTAACACCGGGTCTGGGACACGTGATCTCCGTCATAGCGCGTCACCGTTAGTACATGTATATATGTTTATGAAGTTTTATGTCGTACATGCGCTATATAGGAAATCAATCGCTATGTCGTGTGTTATTATTCTTATAAAAAGTGCTATAGCCAATGATGAAAATGTTATGTCTTCATGTTATGAAAATGTCATGTTATGCAAGTTATGAATATGTCATTTTACGCAAGTTATGAAAATCATGTCAAGTTATGAAATGTCATGTTTATGAAAAGTCATGTTTACGAAAAGTCATGTTTACGAAAAGTCATTTTATGAAAAGCCATGTTTACGAAAAGCCATTTTATGAAAAGTCATGTTTTATGCATCACGTCATGATCATGTCCCTTAGGTGGTGATTAGTGTATTTGTACAATCATGATGCCTTAAGATGACTAAGGAAGATTATGCACGTAGAAGTGATGATTGTAAGTTATGACCTTAGTATAAGATGGATTAGTGTTCAAGTATGGAAGATAGGCTAAAGATATGCTGAGGAAGAATGATATGACCCATAAGGTATGATGCAAAATCTTATGTTCTGTTTTATTCCTATATATAATGCTATCAATTGTAAATGGAGATGTAATTATGTATGTTGTTACTTTATTACTACTTGTCTTCCCATGTATGATCCACATGAAGTATCTATAAAGAATACTTGCTGAGCGATTAAAAGATGGTGGCTATCGCTCATACTTGCCTTTTAACATTTCAGAGAACAGGAACCCTGATGCCGTGTTCATTGAGGAAGAACCCCAGATAGAGTATCCATGAGCGGAGATGTAGGCTGAAGCTATGTACTTGTTGTGTGAGCTTTATTTCATTGTGATGTAATAAGACTATCGTAAGAAGCTGTATTTGTGGTTTGTGTGGATTTGAACGTTTTGTATTATTAGTATGCATGTCGTGAGCTTATTTTAAGTTGCTTCCAATATATCGATTACGATTCATGTTGACATGCACATGTATAGTATCGACGCCTTGTACTCTATAGAGTAGAGTATGGGGGTGCACTGAGCCGGAACCCTTGTTTCGGGCCGGGCGCTACAGTTGGTATCAGAGCAGAGGCTCTAGATCAAAGCGGAAACAGTAAAGTAAGCACTTAGAAAATTAAGTGATGATCCTAGAACTTAAGTTATGATCTTAGACCAAGAGGGATACCTTTAGATTAGGATCCTTAGAATGGTTAGGGATAGTTAGATGAAATTTGAAATTTTACTTGGATTATTAAGTCCTCAATAAAAAAAATGCTAATTTTACAAATTCTGAACTAAGCAGGAAGACAAATTGATTTTTTGTAAATTATTACTAATGATACCATTTTCGATAGGATGTCTTCACGACCTAGAGGTAGACCGCGCGCTAACAGACCTGCACAGTTACTCCCTCCTCCACCGCCACATATACCTCCGCAGACAGGACCAGTTCCACTTTACACGGAGCATGTGCCTCTACCCCCACAGCAGCAGGGCCAGGGACATTTTCAGCATGCTGTCCTGCAAGCTTTGGTATAGATAGGACAGACGGTAGGTAACAACGGCCACCAGAATCATGCGACACCACCACCGCCACCACCTTCACCACAGCATGGTACTCGTTTCCTTTACGGAGAAATAAAGAAGGCCCGCATCCCCAACTTTGAAGGTGGATCTGACCCTGATATAGTCGAGAAATGGCTAAAAGAAGTACAGAATAATTTTGAGCTGATTCAAGTACCAGAGGAGATAAAAGCTCATGTTATCAAGCCTTTTCTGACTGGTGAAGCCGATCAATGGTGGACCACTAATTTGCATCATTTGCCAACTCCCATTACTTGGGAGCGATTTCTGAGAGAGTTCCGCAAATTCTATATTCCACCATCAGTTACCTTACAGAAGATAGGGATGTTTGAGTCTTTGATCCAGACTTCTGGTATGACAGTGGCCGACTATGCTAACCGATTTATTGCATTGGGAAGATATGTTCCAGCGATTATGAGGGATGAACAACTGAAGATGATTAAGTTTGAGAGAGGACTGAACCCACACATTCACACATGGATTGTGAATGCCAACCCAAGAGATTTTGGTGAATTACTGGATGCCTGCTATCAGGTAGAGAGAGACATCATTAGACGTGATGCTGATACCCAGGGCAAGAGGCCTCATGAGTTTGGAGATGGACAATTTGGTAAAGGGACTAAGACTGCCAGAGGAGGCGATGGACGTGCAGGTCAGCAGAATTATCAGCAGCAGCCACAGCAGCAACGTCCACCACAGGCGAATCTGATTCCGAGATGCCCTAATTGTCAGAAACATCATACAGGAGCATGTTTGCTGAAGATTGGAGCTTGCTTTAACTATGGCAAGATTGGCCACATGATCAAAGACTGTCCTGAGCCCAGGAAGGGACCCCAGAAGGCCGCACCTCAACAGAGAGATGGACCAAGAGCCAATGCCAGAGTACATGTGATGACAGATGAGGAGGTTCTGGATGCTCCAGGCGTTGTGACAGGTATATTTCATGTTGAAAAGTTAATGATATTAGTTGTTTAATTGGGAATTGCATATTTGAATTATGAATTGCTTCAGGTGTTATATTAACAAACAACATACCTGTCAACGTATTATTTGATAGTGGTGCAAGCCACTCCTTTGTATCGAAAAGGTTTGTTAAGAATCTTGATAGTTGTCCGACTTGGCTGGATACGCCTTATCGCGTTCAAGCAGCTGGTGATCAGGTGATTATTTCACATCATATATATAAGAATTGCGAGATAGAAATGGGAGGACAGAAGTTCGAAACTACCCTAATTCCTATACAGATTGGGGACTTTGACATTATTCTAGGCATGGATTGGTTGTTCAAACACCATGCCTACAATGATTGTCTTGGTAAGCGTGTGATGATTAAAGATCCAATGCGAGAAGAAGTGATTTATCAAGGGAACTTCAAGATGAAAAAGATACCACAGAATATTTATCTGACGGTAGCAAAAGCGTTTCGATCACTGAAGAAGGGTAGCGAAGGAATCCTTGTGTATGCTCTCGGCAAGGATTCTGAGATCCCATCAATCGACAATATTCCGGTAGTCAAAGAGTTCACAGATGTATTTTCAGATGACCTACCAGGCTTGCCTCCGGACAGAGAAATTAAATTTGAGATTAATATCGTTCCAGGAACTGAATCAATCTCAAAGGCGCCGTACAGAATGGCCCCAGCCGAATTGAAGGAATTTAAATCACAATTGCAAGAGTTAATAGATAAGAAGTTCATACGGCTAAGTGTATCACCATGGGGAGCTCTAGTGTTGTTCGTTAAGAAGAAGGATGGCAGCATGCGACTCTGCATCGATTATCGGGAGCTGAATAAGATCGCTATCAAAAATTAGATATCCACTACCCCGAATCGACGACTTGTTCGATCAATTAAGAGGTGCTAAAGTGTTCAGCAAGATTGACCTTCGCTCTGGTTACCATCAGTTGAAGATCAAGTCGGAAGATATCGCTAAGACTGCTTTTCGTACAAGATATGGACATTATGAGTTCTTAGTGATGCCGTTTGGACTAACCCATGCACTCGCAGCATTTATGGATCTGATGAACACAGTATTTTGGGATCAGTTAGATAAGTTCGTGGTGGTATTTATTGACGATATTCTGATATACTCACCAGATGAAGAGACCCATGCAGAGCATCTAAGAATAACAATGAATGTATTAAGAAAGAAGCACCTATATGCTAAACTCAACAAGTGCGAATTTTGGCTCCATAGTGTTGCATTTTTGGGTCATGTTGTGTCTAAGGATGGTATCTCAGTAGACCCGAAAAAGATTGAGGCTATTACGGAATGGCCGAGGCCAACAAATGTGACTGAGGTCAGGAGTTTCTTAGGACTTGCAGGTTATTATCGGAAGTTTGTTGAGGGATTCTCACGGATTGCAGTCCATTAACTCGATTGACGCAGAAAAAGACGTGATATGATTGGACTTCTGATTGTGAACAGAGCTTCACCGAACTTAAGAAGAAATTGACATCGGCACCGGTATTAGCACGACCGATCTCAGGAGAGAGATTCGTGGTATATAGCGATGCTTCGAAGAATGGACTAGGTTGTGTGTTAATGCAGAAGGAACGAGTAATCACATATGCATCAAGACAGTTGAAACCCTATGAACAGAATTACCCCACCCATGATCTGGCATTAGCGGCAGTTGTATTTGCACTTAAGATATGGAGACATTATGTATATGGAGAGAGATGCGAAATCTACACGGATCACAAGAGTTTGAAATATCTTTTCACCCAAAAGGAACTAAACATGAGGCAACAAAGATGGTTGGAGTTGATGAAAGACTATGATCTTGCTATCCATTATCATCCGGGTAAGGTGAATAAGGTGGCAAATGCATTGAGTAGGAAGTCAAGTCATGCTAGGAAGACGCCTCTAGAGAGAGAGATAGCCGAGTTTGGATTGGATGTGGTTGACTCGACTGCAAATATTCTGGCTAAATTGATGATCACTCCCACTTTAATTGATAGGATTAAAGAGGAGCAAAAACATGATTCTGAGTTAATGATCATTGTCAAGCAGTTTGAAGAACGACCGGTGAAGGATTTTCAGTTGCATAATGATGGCAGTCTTTGGTTCAAAGAGAGATTGTGTGTGCCAAACATTGATGGAATTAAAAGAGAGATCATGACGGAAGCTCACAACTCGCGGTTATCTATACATCCGGGAGCAACAAAGATGTACCAGGATCTTAAAAGAAATTATTGGTGGAACAGCATGAAGCATCACATTGTGAAATTTGTGGAGAGATGTCATACTTGTCAACAAGTTAAAGCAGAACATCAGAGGCCGGCAGGACTATTACATCCATTAGAGATTCCAGAGTAGAAATGGGAGCATATTACGATGGATTTTGTTACCGGACTTCCTAAGACTCGAAATGGTAATGATACGATTTGGGTAATCGTGGATCGTCTCACTAAATCGGCACATTTCTTATCCATGTCAATCCAGACATCCATAGAAAAGCTGGTGAGTATGTATATGAATGAGATAGTCAGCCTACATGGAACATCTGTCAGCATTGTGTGCGATAGAGATCCACGTTTTAATTCACGATTCTAGAGAGCTTACCAAAATGCGATGGGTACCGAACTCCGGATGAGTACAGCATTTCATCCGCAGACCGATGGACAGTCAGAATGTACCATACAAACATTGGAAGATATGCTACGAACTTGCACTTTGGATTTCAAGGTTAGCTGGGACAAATCAGTGAAGTTAATTGAGTTCTCTTACAGTAACAGCTATCACAGTTCTATTGGTATGGCACCCTTTGAAGCATTATATGGAAGGAAGTGTCGATCTCCATTATATTGGGATGAAGTTAGCAAGAGAACTATTATGGGTCCGGAACTGGTAGAGCAGACTCTGGAAAAGATCAAGGTGATACTTGATAGATTTAAAGCTGCTCAAGACCGTAGTAAAAGCTGGACAGATACAAAAAGACGACCGATTGAGTTTGAAGTAGGCGAGAAAGTATATTTGCGGGTTTCACTGACCAAGGGCGTGATTAGATTTGAGATTA
This sequence comes from Eustoma russellianum, assembly GCA_036186865.1. Taxonomy (NCBI): domain Eukaryota; kingdom Viridiplantae; phylum Streptophyta; class Magnoliopsida; order Gentianales; family Gentianaceae; genus Eustoma; species Eustoma russellianum. Next base: position 12,988,007 of record AP025063.1, on the reverse strand, counting down.
AAGGAAAACTGAGCCCTAAATTTATTGGCCCTTATGAGATACTAGAGAAAGTTAGAGCTGTTGCTTATCGGTTGGCCCTACCTCCTACATTATCCCAGGTACATAATGTGTTTCATGTATCTCAGTTGCGGCGATATGTACACAATCCGGATCATATACTAAAGTAGCAGCCCGTAACTATTAAGAATGACGGTACGTATAAAGAAGTTCCTATACGGATCGTGGACCGTAAAGAACAGGTGCTGAGGAAACGGACAATTCCCTTCGTGAAAGTACAGTGGAGTAATCATACGGAACGAGAAGCGACTTGGGAGCCGGTACAGCAAATGCAGAAGTAATATCCACAACTTTTCGTATGAGGTACGTAAGTTTTGAGGACGAAACTTTCTATAAGGGGGGGAGAATGTTACAGCCCGAAAAATTCGTTATGCCGTAACAACCGCCAATACCGTAAACATAATCTCGTAGGTGTACGATTCATTAGCAAATATATCATAAACGTTTAATCTACACAATAAAAAATTCAAATTAAATTAGTTAGTTACAACTTAAACTATTAGTATAAATTAAATCAAAAAGAAATACAAGACACAACAATTTTATATTACTTTAAATAAAAGAAAATAAAATACATACATGAAAGAAAAAGAGAAGGAAGGTGAAGACAACTTGTCTTACACTTTAAACATTTAGCATAAAAAAATAGCATGCTTAGGAATCTTGTCATAAAACACATTCATTACACCCATACTTGTCTAAAGGTTGTCTTCCACCCCATCACTCCCCATGCTTGGCCGCCCCCCGCCTCTAGTAAAGAAGAAATTTTTATTTCTTCTATGACCCCTCAAATAATACATCTTCAAATAAACTAATTTCATCCTATCTCCAAGAAGAACTCAAGAACACTCCAACACCCTCTCCCCTCCCTCTTAGCCGAAACTTCACTCTCCATAAGGAGAAGATTTTCTTCTCCTTTCTTCACACCAACATCACTCAAATCAAGTACCATAAAGACTCCATCAACTAAGAAGGATTCAAGAAGGTTGTAGCATCTAGAATCAAAGGAAATCAATGTAAGAACTTTATAAAGTTTAAGTTTGATTCTTCTATATAATTAGTTTCATAGGTTGCTCACTAACCCTCCTTTTAAACCTTAAAAACCGTGTATACCTAGGAAGGAAGGAAGAAGAACTCTCTTCCAAACCAAGTGAAGGAACCATCTTCTAAGTGTAAGAAAGGTGAACCAAGGCAAGTACTCTTCCTAGATCCTTCATGGCTTTCAGTATTTAATATTTATGTTCATATAAAAAAATGGGATCATCATGTAGTATGTTCAAGTTTTGTCATAAGAATATGAAAGATCTATGATTGTAAGTGTTATAAATATACATATAAAAGGCTATATATATATATATAAATGCAACATATACATATACGGTTAATTATATATATTTACGTAAGGAATAATCCTCCTCCTCAGCTCTTGATCCTTCCGGTCAAGAATTCTGATTGGTACTTCTTCATAGGAAGCATCGGGCCTGATCTTCAGTGGTTGCGCATCTAGAACGTGACTAGGGTCGGGTATATACTTCCTCAACTGGGAGACGTGGAACACATTGTGCACTTGAGCCAACATCGGAGGTAGTGCCAACTTGTATGCTAAATCTCCAACCTTTTCGAGTATTTCATAAGGTCCAATATAACGAGGCTTCAACTTCCCTTTAACTCCAAACCGTGTCACACCCTTCATGGGTGACACTTTAAGATAGACTTTTTCTCCCTCCTCGAATTCCAAAGGTCGTCTCCTCGTGTCAGCCCAACTTTTGCTTCTGTCCTGAGCCGTTTTAAGACGTTCACGAATTAGTTTCACCTTCTCTTTAGTTTGATCGATTATTTCGGGGGCCGTCAACCTATGTTCACCAACTTCGTCCCAGTGAATAGGTGACCTACACTTTCGTCCATATAAGCCTCGAAGGGTGCCATGCCTATGGCACCGTGGTGGCTGTTATTGTAAGAGAACTCTATCAACTTGAGCATGCTGTCCAAATTTCCTTTAAAATCCAATGCGCACGCCCTTAACATGTCCTCCAGGATCTGAATGGTCCTCTCAGATTGACCATCGGTTTGAGGGTGAAAAGCAGTGCCCAGTCGTAACTCAGTCCCCATCTTCTTCTGGCACGCTGCCCAGAACTGAGACGTAAACTTGGGATCACGGTCGGATATTATGCTGACTGGCACTCCATGGAGGCAAACAATGTTATCAATGTACATAGTTACCAACCTCTCCATAGTAAGTCCGGTGGGAATGGCAAGAAATGAGCGGACTTAGTCAATCGATCTACAATTACCCATATCACATCATTCCCATTTCTTGTCTTCGGGAGTCCAACCACAAAGTCCATTGTCACATGCTCCCACTTCCATTCGGGTATCTTTAGAGGTCGCATCAGTCCACCCGGTCTTTGGTGTTCCGCCTTAACTTGCTGGCAAACGAGGCACCTTTCCACGAACTCAGCAATATGCCTCTTCATGCCATTCCACCAATGATGCCTCTTTAGATCATTGTACATTTTCGTGGCACCAGGGTGAATAGACAGTCTCGAATTATGTGCCTCTCTCAACAACTCCCTCCTGAGTTCCTCAACATCCGGTACGCACAACCTTCCTTGGTACCATATACTGCCATCATCATGAACTTGAAATCCATCCACTTGGCTGGTTAGCATTCTTTTTCGCGTCTCTTTAATTGTTGCATCATTCTTCTGGGCTTCCTTAATCTGGTCTACCAAGGTAGGGGTGATAATTAGCGCGGCCAAGATATCTGTAGTAGAATCTACAAGGTCCAAATCAAATTCCGCCATCTCTTTTTCTAGAGTAGCCTGCCGTGCATGGGTCGACTTCCTACTTAAGGCATCAGCAACTCGATTGGCCTTCCCTGGATGATAGCTGATGGTCAAGTCATAATCTTTCAACAACTCTAACCATCTCCTTTGGCGCATGTTCAGCTCCTTTTGCGTGAACAGAGACTTAAGACTTTTATGATCAGTGAACATCTCGCACTTCACTCCATATAGATAGTGACGCCAGATTTTCAGTGCGAACACCACCGCTGCTAGTTTCGCTGCAGTTCACGTTCGTTTTTTCGGTTGTGTATGCGAAGCAAACGTCTTTGTTACGTCGCCCCCTTTGGAACTCCTTATGTGATTTCGCAGGCTCTTCTGCTCTTCCCTGGTTACTTGGTGGTGATTTTAATACATTTCGGGAGCTTGATGACCATGGAGGCCGTTCCCATCCATCGTTGACTACCTTGCAGGATTTTAACGACTGTATCGAGACTTGTGCACTTATGGCACCGTCATATCAGGGGTCTAGATTTACTTGGGCTGATGGCAGAGGTTTAGGTCATGTTCGTCGCAGATTGGACTGGTTGTTTATAAACTCAGATTTTCAAGATGTTTTTGAAGGCATTCAATTAACGCATCTTCCACGAGTTACTTCGGACCACTGCCCGCTTTTATTTGTCTGCCGGATTACTACAGTATCTGGCCCACGCTCTTTTCGTTTCTTGGATTCCTGGCTGCTTCATCCTGACTTTCATTCTTATATGCAGCATGCATGGTTATCCTATCCCACTACAGGGGGAATGCATGGTTTTTACTCAAAGTTATTCTCACTGCGACGTGACATTCAACGATGGAATAAGGATATATTTGGTAATATATTCATCAATCTACAGCATGCAGAAACTCACCTAAATCATGTTGAGTCTAGTTGGGAGGCAGATCCAACTGAAGTGACACGTGAGGCATACCAGCGTGCCAAAGCTGAATACCGCCAGGCATCTGCTTATGAGCTACATTTCTGGAAGCAAAAAGCGAGAGTAAAATGGCTTACGGAGGGTGACGCAAATACCCGCTTTTTCCATTCTATTGTTAAAGGACGACGAGCTAATCTGCGTATACAGCAAATACGCTCATCAAATGGCGTAGTCCTTACATCCACCGCAGATATAATGTCAGAAGCTGTTTCCTTCTATACAGACTTATTCGCTCGGGAATCTACACATAATCATTCGCCTATTTTATCCCATATACCATGTCTAATAACAGCTGAGGATAATCTTATGCTAACGCAATTACCATCGGCAGCTGAGGTTAAGGATGCAGTATGGCAGTTAGACTCACAGAGTGTGGCAGGACCAGATGGATTCCATGGACACTTCTATCGCTCGTGTTGGACGGTTATACATTCAGATGTGATCAAAGCTGTGCAAGAGTTTTTTCTTGGGGTACCTCAACCATCAGTCATGGCAAGTGCGCTGATAACTTTAATCCCCAAGACTCGGTCTCCACACACTTTCAGTGACTTTCGTCCGATTTGTTTGACGAACTTTCTGAGTAAAGTTTGTACGCGGATAATTGCTACGCGTTTAAGCACCTTGTTGCCTAAATTAATTTCTCCTGAACAGACAGGCTTCTTGCCTGGCCATGATATTTCTTCTCAAGTTCTCATGGCCCGAGAGATGATTCATATGCTTGACAAAGGTGGGTCCCAGTTATGCTTGAAATTAGATATGATGAAAGCATTTGACCGGGTTAGCTGGGAGTATTTGGAATTGCTACTGCAGCACTTCGGTTTCTCCCCCTTCTTCATTCGCATCATTCTAAATCACTTGCGTGCTACTAAACTATCGGTTTTGATTAATGGCCAATCTTCGACATCCTTCAGGCCATACAGAGGTGTCAAGCAAGGTGACCCACTGTCACCACTACTATTCATTCTGTCTTCTGAGGGTTTTAGCAGGGGAATCAAAAATTTAGTTGACTCTGGAGATCTCCAGCCGTTTCGTCTGGGTCGCGTACCATTTACCATCACTCATCTGGCATATGCAGATGATTTGCTAATTTTTTTACGTGGTACAAAACGCAATTTACGGAGGTTTCATTCTTTTCTAACTTTGTATGAAACTGCGTCAGGACAAAAAATAAACTTTCAGAAGAGTAGTTTCATACCATCAGCAAGCATTTCCCCTAAACAATGTCGCTCTTTTGAGACAATATTAGGCATGCGGAGCACTGTTTTACCATTCCGGTATCTTGGATCATATTTGCATAAGGGTATCAATCGTGCAAGATATTGCACAACCCTACTGCAGCATATTGATGCTCGCTTACAAGGCTGGCATTCCCGTCTTCTATCAACAGCAGGCCGTTTGGTGCTTTTACGATCAGTAATTGCCTCTCTCCCCCTGCATATTCTAGCCATAGGAGGTTTGCCCAAGTCTGTTATTAAAGTCATTGAAAGGAGAATGTCATCCTTTTATTGGGGTAATCGGTATCATTGGGTTTCTTGGTCTTCCATCACGATGCCAGCTGACGAAGGTGGCTTAGGGCTGCGAAACCTTAGGAGTTTACAACTTGCATATCACAGCCGTATATGGTGGTCGTATCATCGCCAGGATACTTTATGGAGTAAATATATGCAGGTCAAGTATGGTGCTCGTGGTGATTATCGCCCACGCCTTCCGGACTCACCAGTTTGGAAGCTCATTTGCAGAATTCATACTCACTGCATTGCTCAGACGGAGGGCTCTGGACATCACCTCACATGGAAGCCGTCGGTGTCTGGAGAGTTTACCTTACAATCTGCTTATGATTGTTGCCGTGTTGCAAGGCCCACATTACTCTCTACTAAATTTATCTGGTATAAACATCATTCCCCTGCTACCAAATTATTGTTATGGCGCATTTTCAATAACGCGTTGCCGTTTGAGGATTATATCCGCAAGTATTCTATGGCTCGCCCCACACAATGTCCATTTTGTAAGCAACACTCTGCTACGGTGGACCACATTTTTATATATTGCAGCCCCATACGGACAATTTGGACTTTTTTTGCAGCTGAATTACACGGCCCTTTGCCAAACTCCCTGCCCCTGCGGCAATATTTGCTTTCTTGGTGGTATCGATCGTCATTTTCTTCACTTTTTGGAGTTTTCTTCAACTCATGGCGTGCCTATACAGCACTGTTCTATGGGACTTCGACATCATTCTCTCCTGCAACATTTCGGGCATCCATCCACTATGATATTGACATGTGGGCCAAATATATGAAAGGATCAAAACTTGCGGTAGGGCCCCCTTTACGTTTGTCATGGGTTCCAAGCATACAATCCCCCCGTCTTCAGATAGTCCGATGGAAAACGCCACCATCTGGTAGGCTAAAGTTAAATATCGATGCATCAGGTGGACGTCGCAATGCCTCTGGTGGAGCAATCTTGCGTACTCACCTTGGAGTCTGTGTGGCTGCAATTTCCTTTTGGCTTCCGCATTGTCCTCCACTCACAGCTGAGATTCAGACCGCAGTATTTGGCTTGCTACATTTCCTTCCCCTTTATCGCAATATTATCCTAGAATCAGACTGTGCGCAATTGATCTCAAGACTAAGACAGCCGCAACCAGTTTTTGGGAATTACCACCTTCGGTTGTTATGGCAATTAGTGCGTCAAAATGCCCTCGATTATGTTCATGTATATAGAGAAGCAAACATGGCAGCACATTATCTAGCTCAGCATGCGATGAGGATCCCACAAACTCGGACATATTCGCACAATAGTCTACCATCACTTGTCCGTAGTGCCCTAACTTTGGACCTCTGGCCTGGTATGATCTTCGTTCATTTAGTCCCAGACATTCTTTGCTGTTACTTTTATTTCTTACATCTTTACAATGCTTTTTGCGGATTTATGCATGCTGGCACGAGGTCAATAACGCAGCAGTTACATTGCTTCCATGCGTCACAAGTCTTCCACATGGATTGGCAATTTTTTGATACATCTGCCTGTGCCATACTTGGTGTAGGCAGGCCGGGTATGATTTTCTCCCGATTTGGCTCGCGAATTTCTATCTGTTTCATTTTGTTTCATCACTTAGCAGTATATTTCTTCTGTGCATGTATGAGAACATGGCTAATCTTCGCTGGATCCGACATCAATTTGTTACGTGCGGCAGAGACAGCGGACATTCATCACAGGACAACCATTCCATGGAATCCAGTTTGTTTGGTTCACATAGACATTTCTTTGTATTGTAATTTTCTTACAGACGGTCATGCATATCAATACTCCATTTATATAAATATGTACGCTTTTTCCTTCGCCAAGGTTTTATCCACAAGGGTGGTTTTACTTGGCAAGGTTTTAATGCGGCATATCATATATATTTTGGATGTTGATAATCGTATGCTTCATTTTTCGTCATACTTTTATTCTCTGTAATATGGTTTTCCTCCACCACAAGTGAGGGCATTTACTAATAAAATTCGTTTTCACAAAAAAAATACATATAGAGGTGCATACTTGGCAAGGTTTTAATGCGGCATATCATATATAATATGGATGTTGATAATCATCTACTGCTACTATCATCATTTTTGCTTTTGATGTAATAAGGTTTTCCTCTGCCATAAGTGAGGGTTTACATTAATAAAAGATCATTTCAAAAAAACATATATAGGTGCATGCCTACGGTAATGTATGTGTGTGTGTGTGTGTATATATATAGCTATAAACTTTGAACAAATGATATGAAATAAAGAATCTTAAGAAAGTGTACAAAGAATACAACTCTGTTGTTTTGATTATGTTTTCTTTTGTGATGATCATCATGTTTGTATTTTATGTATTTTAGTGTTCATGTGTTTCAAGATCATGTCGTTAACATGTTTGTGTATGCATCATAAGCATGATATATATGCATGGTCTCTATGGTTGTTGTTGATCAACATCTTCATTATACACCCACCTATACACGGCTAAATGGCCTATTTGGGTACTCCACTTGAGCTTCATCATTCCATCTTCAAGATGTGTCTTTAGATGATGACTATGGCTCAATGAGTACATTTTTTTATGATTTGCATTATGTTTATGCTCATGTGTTTCCCTAAGATCATAACTATAGAATGAATTTAAAAGGAAAGAAGACAATATATACATGTTAAATATAGAAATATATAAACCAGAATAGGTACATACATGAAAAGGAAGAAGAAAGAAAATATGAAATATGAAGGTGCATTATAATGGCCAAAATTTTGGCCTTACAATTGTAGCATAAAAAATGAAAGACATGTTAAAGAAATATATTTAAACATGATCCTATATATATAAACAAGGACCACTAATGTATTAGAAATACATGTTACCTTATATAGAATATATATATATATAGGCATAAAAATGTATTACTATGAAATGTGTATATATATACAAGTGTGTATATATATACATTCGGCCTTAAGGCCATTTAAGAACTCAAAAATGTTTCTTAAGTTAAATGTTATGTACACTTATATGTAAAAAGTGTGGTAATGAATAAAGTATGGTATAAGTTGAAGTATTGGTATGTGGGAAGTTAAAGGAATTAGGAATTGAAGGTTAACGCCCTTAAGTGTTGGAATATGAGTTGTAATTGGAAATACAAATTAAGAAAGTGGTGATGGATGAAAAATGAGGTAAAATGGGCTGTTTTGGTTGCATGGCCGAATGACCACCTTGGATGGTCAAAGTGGGAATTTCTTTAAGTTATGATATGTAGGAGGAAAATAAGTAAGTGATGTTATAAGATGTAGTTTACCATAACATTTCATATGAACAAGTCTCATGTTGTATGAAAATAACGTTTGAAAGTTGTTTTGCACATATCATGTTTTAAAAGTTTATATGCATGTGAATAATAAACATGAGACGATTGATTTCATTGACACGTGATATGTTATGTTATGTTCATGATTATGACTATGTTATGTTCGCCGGAGTGACATCGGTACCGGAGTGTTAGATGTCAGGGGCGTATGATTACATATATGGCCGAGTGTAACACCGGGTCTGGGACACGTGATCTCTGTCATAGCGCGTCACCGTTAGTACATGTATATATGTTTATGAAGTTTTATGTCGTACATGCGCTATATAGGAAATCAATCGCTATGTCGTGTGTTATTATTCTTATAAAAAGTGCTATAGCCAATGATGAAAATGTTATGTCTTCATGTTATGAAAATGTCATGTTATGCAAGTTATGAATATGTCATTTTACGCAAGTTATGAAAATCATGTCAAGTTATGAAATGTCATGTTTATGAAAAGTCATGTTTAGGAAAAGTCATGTTTACGAAAAGTCATTTTATGAAAAGTCATGTTTACGAAAAGCCATTTTATGAAAAGTCATGTTTTATGCATCATGTCATGATCATGTCCCTTAGGTGGTGATTAGTGTATTTGTACAATCATGATGCCTTAAGATGACTAAGGAAGATTATACACGTAGAAGTGATGATTGTAAGTTATGACCTTAGTATAAGATGGATTAGTGTTCATGTATGGAAGATAGGCTAAAGATATGCTGAGGAAGAATGATATGACCCATAAGGTATGATGCAAAATCTTATGTTCTGTTTTATTCCTATATATAATGCTATCAATTGTAAATGGAGATGTAATTATGTATGTTGTTACTTTATTACTACTTGTCTTCCCATGTATGATCCACATGAAGTATCTATAAAGAATACTTGCTGAGCGATTAAAAGATGGTGGTTATCGCCCATACTTGCCTCTTAACATTTCAGAGAACAGGAACCCTGATGCCGTGTTGATTGAGGAAGAACCCCAGATAGAGTATCCGTGAGCGGAGATGTAGGCTGAAGCTATGTACCTGTTGTGTGAGCTTTATTTCATTGTGATGTAATAAGACTATCGTGAGAAGCTGTACTTGTGGTTTGTGTGGATTTGAACGGTTTGTATTATTATTATGCATGTCGTGAGCTTATTTTAGGTTGCTTCCGCTATATCGATTACGATTCATGTTGACATGCACATGTATAGTATCGACGCCTTGTACTCTATGGAGTAGATTATGGCGGGTGCACTGAGCCGGAACCCTGGTTTCGGGCGGGGCACTACACATACCGTACAGATTCTATATTATTTCCTTTTTAACAATCTTAAGACGAAATTATATATATTTTTGTTGATTCTGTACTGGTTTGCCTCTGATCGCAACCAGATTCTGTATATTGTGTCGTGCTCTTTCTGTTTCTTTTCCGAAATAAACTGAGTTCAACGTCCTGTTTCTACACTTCACAGAAACTGAGATATGATGGAAAACGAAATTTCCAATTCGTTTAATGCTGTGCATGTGGGTTCTCAGGAACATAACAGTGCTGTTCCAGTCGCACCTGCGGCTGCTACACCTGTTCCTGTTCCTGTTCCTGCTGCTGGACGCGTTGAGAAGCCGGAGAAGTTTGGAGGCAGTTTCTTCAAATGCTGGTAGCAAAAGATGTTATTTTTCTTGAGAACGTTGGGCTTGGCAAAGATGCTGACCGAGGATCCTCCGGAGGTATTTCTGGTTGAAGATCAGAATCTGAACATGCAGAATAATCTGATGTCTCAAGCGTGGAATACAATAATTATGTTTGCTTGAGTCATATTTTAAGCTGTTTAGATCATTCTCTGTATGGATTGTGCTGTACCTTTAAAACTGCAAAGTCACTGTGGATGACCTTAGATAAGAAGTACCACATGGAGGATGTCAGTACAAAGAAATTTATAATCCGTAAATTTCTTGATTTTAAAGTGTCAAATTCCAAGACTATTGTTTCTCACTGCAGATGTTAGTGGCCGAAATAGAAGAAGAGGACATGTCGTTCAGTGACTCTTTTCAAGTGGCTGCTGTGATTGAGAAGCTACCTCTTTCGTGTAATGAATTTAGAAGCTATCTCAAACACAAGCGAAAGGAGATGACGATGGAGGATCTGATTGTCCGACTGCGTGTAGAGGAGGACAACCGGAGATATGAGAAAAGGCCAAGTTCCAGTTCTGGTCATGCTAAAGCTCATGTCGCTAAGACGACAAAAAGGAAAAAAGGAAATCATGTCGGAGTGAACCATATAGGCAAGAAAGTTGTCAAAAGGTTCACTGGAAAATGTTATAATTGTGGGATTCAGAGGCACCACAGTGTTGATTGCCATAAGCCCAAGAAAAAACAAGAAAAAGCAAAAAAAAGCCAACCTTGTCAGTTCGATGCATGATTTGGATTTGTGCTGTTGTTTCTGAGTACAATGTTGTAGGAAATGCTCGTGAATGGTGGGTGGACACTAGAGCCACTTGACACGTTTGCGCCAACAAGGCGATGTTCAGAGACTACTCCCCGGCGAATAATAATAAAAAGCTGTACATGGGGATATCTGACAGCTCGAAGATTGATAGTTTGGGCAATGTGATTCTGAAAATGACTTAAAGGAAGGAATTGAGTCTGCGAGATGTGCTGCACGTTCCCGACATCAACAAGAACTTAGTTTCTGGAGCTTTACTAGTCATTTATGGATTTAGACTAGTATTTAATTGTAACAAATATATTCTGAGCAAGAATGGGATTTTTCTGTAGAAGTGGTACTTGACAGACAATATGTTCAAACTTAGTGCAATGACTGTTGTACCTAAGAAAATTTCATCAGAAGAAGCTAATAAGAATGTTTCTACTTCTGCTTAGATGCTTGATTCTTCTTGTTTATGGCATTTTTATTTGGGACATGTTAATTACAAGTAAATACAAAGAATGATTAATCTTGACTTATTACCCAAACTGAACACTAATAAAGAAAAATGTCAAGTGTGTGTTGAAGTAAAAATGACAAAGACGCCGTTTCCTTGAATTGAAAGAAACACTGAAGTTTTAGATTTAATTCTTACATATGTGTGTGATTTAAAATTGGTGCAAACAAGATGTGGTAAAAAGTACTTTGTAACTTTTATCGACGATTGCACTTAATACTGTTATGTATATTTGCTAAGCAGCAAAGTTGAGGCCGTTGATATTTTTAAAGATTATAAAAATGAAGTTGAGAATCAACTTAGGAAACGAATTAAGACAATTTGTAGTGATAGAATTGGTGAATATGATGCCCCGTTTAATGAATTTTTTTCACAACATGGAATTATTCATCAAACAACTGTACCATATTCATCTCAATCCAATGGTGTTACTGAACGCAAAAACCAGACTCTAAAAGAGATGATGAATACTATGTTTATAAGTTCGCGTTTACCTCAGAACTTGTGGGCGGAAGCAATTCTTTCCGTCAACGTCATTTTAAATAGAATTCTATCTGAAAAGATAGATAAACCCCGTATGAACTTTGAAAAGGCCATAAGCGTAGCTACAAATACTTGAAAGTGTGGAGGTGTCTGGCGAAGGTTGTTGTACCTAAAACAAGACAAGTTAGAATTGGGTCTAACACAATTGATTGCATATTCATAGGATATGCAACTAATAGTAGTGCATATCGATTCTTAGTGCATAAGTCGGACATTTCTGACATACATGAGAACATTGTCGTGGAATCAAGGAATGCTGTGTTCTTTGAAGATGTCTTTCCAAAGAAAGACAAAAAAATGAAGAAGCAAGCACTAGTTAGCGAGTGCGTGAGACGACCCCTCAAGTAGTTGAGGAACCTCGTCAAAGTAAACGACCCAGAATACCAACGTCCTTTGGACCATATTTTTATTAGACCGTGTACCTTCAATAAACACCACTAAAGGGAGGTGAATAGTGGTTAACGAAAATTACACTACTACCCTTGATTAAAAATCCCTTTGAAAACAGAATCTGAGATAACCTCAAATTCAGAATCCGTTTTTGAAAAATTCAAAACTAAATGTACACAACTTCAAAAATTATGAAACTTTCCATAATTTAACTTCAATGTGTTAACTAGACTTTTTCTAAAAATCAGACAAAAATAAGATTGTTTGACCTTTCAAACAAATAAAAAGATTCAGATGGTCAATTTTGACAGAATTGGACAGAATGTTGCTGATTGTGAAAAATGTGTTTCTCTTTGAATACTCAACTAAAAAGGTTGATCTTTATGTCAAAACACTCCTTAGGATGTTTAGTAGATGTTTTCAAAAGGCCTTGACCTTCAAAAATTCTTGATTAATACAGAATTCATGTTTTCTCAAAACTGGTCAGATTGTAGCCAGATTGGAGCAATTATCTTGTAAAGACTGAAATACTAACTTTCCCTTACTCAAATCAAGTGATTCTTGTTGCAAATGAAATCTAACAGTCAGAAGTATAACTCCACCAAAGGTCACAAATTTTGAAAGTGTTTAGCTATTTTTACAAATTGTGAGAAGCTGTTTGAAAACTGCAGTAAAAACGTACAAAAAAACAGAAAGGTAAAAACAAGACAAGAACACCGAGAATTTATCCTGGTTTGGTCAATGTGACCTATTCTAGTCCCAAGGAACACCTGTCCTTGGATTTCACTATGATATGAATCACCTTACAATAAGAACCAAGCTTGATCCTTGGGTTATACACCAACCATATTCAAGACTTGGATGAACACCTTCTATGCAACACTTAGCTTCATCACCTCTACCTCCTATTGAAGTAGCCTTATAGAATTGGCTAATCAATCTTACAAATGAAGCTCAAGAGGCTTATATCTCAACAAATACAACAAGAACATCTTTGCTACAAAGAATGAAACAAGAACAAGAAGAAGAAGATGATAGCTAGACAAATAAACAAATGCTTTCAAGTGAGCTTCAAGTGTGTTTCATCTTCTTCACCATTGCCTCCTATTTATAGTGTGAAGTTGAGCCTTGGAGATAACAATGCACATGTGTCACCATCTTCATCATCAAGTCCAAGTGTCTTCTCATCTTTGGTTGGCCATGTACACTTGGCAAAATAAGACAACATAATTGGTCCACCTTGGCATCACTTTATTGGCCGATTTTTACACCTTGGAGTTGTCTTGATTTATCCTTAGCAAAATAGAGATAATTCCACAAATAAACCCTCAACTTCTTGGCATAAACATAGGACATGTGAGGCTGACTTTTCTTGGATAAAAACAACTCAAATTCAGCTCCATTCAAAGTGTAGTAGCCGTTGGCTACTTATCATATTTTTCAATAAAAATAGCCTTGATTATCCTTTGTAAATTGAAGATAATAAGAGAGGATAATACAACTAAAATACCCTCAACTTCAAGCAAAATAATAGGGCATGTGAAGTCTTCATTTTGACTCAAACAATCTTCCATAAACAACCATATAGCCGTTGGGTTCAAAGTTGAAATATCCTAGTTGGCAATTTTTGCCAACTAGCTCTTTTTTGATTGGTCCACTTGTTACCAAGTCATAAAATGAATAATATATCATCTACACCTGAATATTCACGTTTTTTGACATATATATATGTATATCATCTCAAATTTTTAAAGAATAAATCACCAAATAATAATTGATAAGATTATGTCAACGTGTAACACAAAAATTCCCAATATTTCTTCTTGAATGCAGTGATCACTTCCACACCTTTAACACCTTTGATATCTCTGCATAATGATTATAAATATGCTCTCATAACATATATAAGAGGGTCTTCAAGAAAGAAATAGAATGTGACATCTCAAATCGTCGCATATCCCGCTATAGTCAATAATACCATCATTTGAGAGAATAAGATAAAGAATCACGAAATAATCTTCAAGATAATAACAACTCAACTCCAGAATGAAGATAATAATATGTTCAAGTGATTCCTTGAGTGAAAATACCAAAAATACCATTGGGATAAAATGACCAAAATACCCCTGGTATGTGAAAATTTCTGAAATGACTCGGATGGTCTGAAATAATCATGGTATCACCTTTGTCATGATAAATAGTATAAGAATACATCCTTGAAATATTTTCACCATGTGATGCTCCTACAAGACTCAAAATTCCAATTTTACCCTTTTTGGTAAGCTCTAGAAACTTCCAAGGCACGTTAGATCACAATACATTTAAAATCATTAAAAACGCATAAGATTAACACAATGAACATGTATAAATCATATACAAATGAAAACAACCATTTTATCGCATTTTAGAAAATTATTTCTAAAAACCCTAAACATCGATCGATCGAAGTGCCTCAGCTTCAAAGATCGATGTCTCACCGTCAGTTTAAGAATTTGTCTCTGACCTACATCGATCAATTGAAGTGAGGGTTCGATGTAAGTCTCAGGTTTAGAGATTGATGTTTCACCGTACGGTCTTGAACATTCACTGCCTTACATGGATCGATCGATGTGAGAGATCTACGTACATAGATCGATCGATGTGCAACAACCTGAGAGATCGATGTCAACGTTTTCAACTTTTAAACACATATATCATCATGTATGTTATTTTTATGTATTTACCACTTAAAATCATGAATTTGAAAATTATCCAAACATATTTCTCAACATTGTCCCCCTTTTGGATGATTTTCAAAATAACCTAACATGATTTTAATGTCACAACTTATAACCAATTGTTTATCATAAATCTATCAATTGTTTCACCAAATTTGTACCAATTGTTTTAGAAACTAATCTCCAACCAATTACCAATTGTTTTCACATTGTTTATAAATTCAGAACTCTCATGTATTCATATGCTCCTCAAATTACACTCTCCCCCTTAACCAATGCTCAACTTATGCCAATTGAAACTTAGCATGTTAGCATATTATTCAATCAACCAAATTATGACTTACCAACTAAAATCATGTTCTTATTCTATCTCCCCCTTTATTTTGCAAATCATGCAAAAGATAGAACTACGCAATGGTATCGTAAGTCATGATGCCTAACTTGGCTCGTAAGTTTTCAAAAGTGGCTTGATTAAGGGGTTTAGTAAAGATATCAGCTATTTAGTGATCAGTTCTTATATGGTTTATAACTATATCCTTACTTTGAACATGATCTCAAAGGAATGGTACCTTACTGCAATGTGTTTGGCCTTAGAATGAAGCACCGGATTCTGAGAAAGATTGATCGCACTTGTGCTATCACAGAAAATTAGAATCTTATTCATTTTAATGCCAAAATCACTAAGTTGTTGTTTAAGCCAAAGTATTTGGGTAGTACATAAACTTAAGGCAATATACTCAGCTTCAGTGGTAGAAAGAGCAACACTAGCTTGCTTTTTTGAAAACCAAGAGATCAAGTTGGTTCCTATGAATCGACACGTACCGCTAGTGGATTTTCTATCTAATTTGCAACCACCATAATCAGCATCACTATATGCGTGTAATTCCAACTTAGCGTTTCTATCATACCAAGATTCTAATTGAGGTGTGTGTTTAAGGTATCTAAAGATCTTTTTCACTGCATTGTAATGTGATACCTTAGGACAAGATTGAAACCTGACACACATACACACACTAAATATGATATCAGGTCTTGATGCAGTTAGGTATAACAGTGATCCAATCATAGACCTATAAAGTGTGTCATCAAAAGGTTTTCCATTTTCATCCTTATCTATTTTGGTGCTAACACTCATGGGTGCAGGTGTTTGGTTTCAACTCCTCAAAGCCAAACTTCTTAATCATATCATTGACATACTTAAGTTGACTAATGTAAATTCCTTGAGGGGTTTGTTTGATTTACAGTCCTAAGAAATAATTCAACTCTCCTACCACTGACATTTCAAATTCTGACTTCATACACTATTCGAAGTCTTTTACTAAGGTAGGGTTGGTTGAACCAAAGATTATATCATCTACTTATATTTGAACTATTAATAAATCATTATCTTTTCTTCTTAGAAATAATGTGTTGTCTATGGTTCCCCTTTCATAATTATTTGCAATAAGAAAGTTTGCAAATCTATCATACCAAGCTCTTGGATCTTATTTCAAACCATATAAAGCTTTCTTAAGCCTGTACACATGGTTAGGATTCTTTGGATCTTCGAATCTAGGGGGTTGTTTCACAAACACCTCTTCTTGGATGCATCCATTCAAGAATGCACTCTTGACATCCATTTGGAAGAGTTTAATATTTCATAGACTTGCAATCGCAAGTAGCAATCTAATTGCTTCTAGTCGTGCAACGGGTGCAAAGGTTTCTTCATAATCTATTCCTTCTTGTTGATTATAACCTTGTGCGACTAGCCTAGCCTTATTTCTTGTAATATTTCCTTGTTCATCCATGTTATTCCTAAAGACCCATTTAGTTCCTATTATAGATTTGTCTTCAGGTTTATGTACTAAGTCCCACACATTGTTCCTTGTAAATTGATTTAACTCCTCATGTATGGCATCTATCCATGATATGTCACTTAAGGCTTCCTTAACATTCTTAGGTTCTATGTGTGAGACTAAGCTATGTCCTTCAAATTGACTTATGTTTCTACGTGTTCTAACCCCAACACTTGGATTCCCAATGATTAATTCTTTAGGATGCCGCCAATTAATAGATTGACTAGGTTCATCTTCATCTTGTTCAAATGTTTCATTAGTGTGAACATTGTCGTATACAAATGCCTCAACTTGTAAGTTAGTTGTATTATCTTCCAATTGCAAAATCTCTTCATTTATTTCATCTAAGGGTTCATGCATGTCTTGTTCAGGGAGAGTTGGTTCTAGATGATCAATTACGGGCTCAAGTAATACATCATCATCATGAAACATATTTTCAACATTATTCTCATGTTTATGTTGAGTTTTATCACTAACTTCAAAGCATGCATTTTTATTGAATTTCACATGTATAAATTCAATTTTTTTTTCTAGATGCAGGATTAACACCTATATGCTCTTGAATTACTTTAATAACCAACAAATATTCATTCAATAGATTTTTCTTCAAACTTGTCCAGATTATCCTTAGTGTTCAACACAATACACTTACATCCAAATAATCTAATATAATCTATCTTAGGTTATCTATTGTTTAACAATTCATGAGGTGTTTTATTTAATTTCTTTCTAATAGAAAGCCTATTTATTATATAGCATGGACAGCTAACAGCTTCAGCCTATAAATACTTTGGTAATTTATTTTCACATAACATTGTTCTAGCAACTTCTTCAATTGTTCTATTTTTACGTTCAACAACTCCATTGAGTTGTGGTATTCTAGGTAGTGAGAATTCATGTTTGATTCCATGTTGTTCACAAAATTTGATTACATCTTTGTTTTTAAATTCTCCACCTCTATCACTTCTAATTCTCTTAACATTTTCTTCGTATGTATTTTCAAGTTGCTTAGTAAGAGTTTCGATTGCTAATGGAGCATCGTCTTTGTGTGTTAAGAACAATGTCCATGTGTAGTGTGAGTAATCATCTACTATGACACACACATAGTAGTGTCCACCTAGACTTCTTGTCCTACTTGCACCAAATAAGTCTAAGTGAAGCAATTCTAGTACATGACTAGTACTCCATGTTTCGGTTTTAATGTTTCTTTAATGTGTTTTCCTTTAATATATGTTTCACACATTTGAAAAATTATCTAAGCCTAACTTAGGCATTCCTCTAATTAAATTCTTTTAGATAATTTCTTAGTGGTTGAAATTCCTGTATGGCCTAATCTTTTATGCCATAAATTCACATCTAAGTCATGTGATATTAAACATTTAACCTTAGCATCTAACAAGTTATTTAGTGATAGTGTGTAAATCTTACCATCTCTATTTCCTTTTAATACAATTTCTCATTTTTCATTTATTATATCACAAGAATTTGGAAGAAAAGAAATATTATATCCACAATTTATAAGTTGAGAAATACTTATTAAATTGTATGAAAGATTACTTACAACACATTCCGTATTTGAAATGTGTTAGGATCCCCATTGTTCCTTTTCCAACAACTCTTCTTTTGTTGTTGTCATCGAAAGTCACCTTTCCTCCATTCTCGATATATTCCGACTCGGTGAATAGTTTAGGGTTGCCCGTCATATGCCTTTAAATCCACTATCTAAAAACCATTTAGTTTTTATAGTCTTTGACTTTGCCTCCTTCTTGCATTCCTTGCGATTTTCCTACAGTAGAGACAAAGTTTTAGGTACCCTTTATTTGGGTCCTTAAATTTTAGGAGCACCATCCTTGTTTAGATATCCCTTAGGTATCCAAACTTGGACATACCTTCTAGGCACATTTTTGACATAGGTTGAATATAAAAGATTAACATATGTTTGACCATTCCAAAAAGATGTTGCATTGTCATACATGTTATATCTTGGTTGATAAGCACTATGTCTTGGCCGATTTTGATAGTGTGTATAAGGCATGTAATTTTGTTTTCTTGAATGGCGCTATGTATGTATGTTCATATGCATTTCTATAAGACTTATATGAGTGTTGCATATACTTAGGTTCATAATAAGTTGGATGCATTTTATTAGGTCTAGATGCATTTGTTGGACCGTGCACCTGCAATAAACACCACAAGAGGGGGGGGTGAATAGTGGTTAGCGGAAATTACACTACAACCCTTTATTAAAATCCTATTTGAAAACAGAATCTGAGACCACCTCAGATTCAGAACCCGTTTTTCAAAAATTCACAAATAATTGTACACAACTCCAAAAATTATGAAACTTTTCAGAATTTAACTTCAATGAGTTAACAAGACTCTGTCCAAAAATCAGACAACAATAAGATCGTTTGACCTTTCAAACAAATAAAAAGATTCAGATGGTCAATCTGGACAGAATTGGACAGAATGTTTCTGATTTGGCAAACAGTGTTTCTCTTTGAATACGCAACCAAAAAGGTTGATCTTTATATCAAAACACTCCTTAGGATGTGTAGATGAAGTTTCCAAAAGGCCCTGACCTTAAACAATTCTTGAAAAATACAGAATTTAAGTTTTCTCAAAACTGGTCAGATTGCAGCCAGATTGGAGCAGTTATCTTGCAAAGACTGAAAGACTAACTTTTCCTTGCTCAAATCAAGTGATTCTTATTGAAAATGAAAGATAACAGTCTGAAGTATTACTCCACCAAAAATCACGAATTTTGAAAATGTTTAGCTATTTTTTCAAATTGTGTTAAGTTGGGTGAAAACTGCAGTCAAAAACGGGCAGAAAACAGAAATAAAGAAACAAGAGAAGAACACCGAGGATTTATCCTAGTTCGGTCAATGTGACCTACTCCAGTCCCAGGGAACACCTTTCCTTGGATTTCACTATGAAATGAACACCTTACAACAAGAGACAAGCTTGATCCTTGGGTTATACACCAACCCTACTCAAGACTTGGATAATCACCTTCTAAGCAACACTTAGTTGCAAATCCTCTAACACCTATTGATGTAGCCTTATAATGATGGCTAATCAATCTTACAAATGAAGCTCAAGAGGCTTGTAGCACAACAAAAATATCAAGAACACCTTTGCTACAACAAAATACAACAACAAGAACAAGAAGATGAATATGAAAGCTATAGAATGCTTGTGAGCTTCAAGTGTGTTTCATCTTCTTCACCAATGCCTCTATTTATAGTGTGATTTGAGCCTTGAAGATAAGAATGCCAATGTGTCATCATCTTCATCATCAACTCCAAATGTCTTCTCATCATTGGTTGGCTTTGTACGCTTGGCAAAATAAAACAACATGATTGGTCCACCTTAGATGCCACTTTGGCCGAAATGATAAGCTTCAAAAATGACTTGGAATTTGTTTGATTTATCCTTAGCAAAATGGAGATAATTCCCTCAACTTCTTGGTACAAGAATAGGCATGTGACCAATTACCAATTCAAAGTCAAAATTCAGCTCCATTTTGTATGTAGTAGCCGTTGCTACATTTTTTATTTTCCAAAAATAATTTTGTTTTTTCCTTAATTAAAATAAGGAAGGATATTATCACTAAATTATCTCCAACTTCAAGAACCATAATAGGACATGTGAAGTCTTCATTTGACTTCAAAAATCTGCTGAAAATACACCAAGAAAAGCCATAAGCGTTGAGCACTTTTTGAAATTTCCAAGTTGGCATTTTTGCCAACTAGCTCCTTTTTTGTTGGTCCACTTGTCTCAAACTCATAAAATGAACTCCACATCATATCCACATTATCAATCACGTTTTTCCACATATATATAAGTGTAGCAACTCAGATTTTTGAAGAAGAAATAAATAAATAACAATTGACAAGATTATGCCAATGTGTAACACCGAAATTCCCCAATATTTCTTCTTATATGTGAAGAACATTTCCACACCTTTGACACCTTTAATATCTCTGAATAATGATGATAAATATTCTCTTATAACATATATAAGAGGGTCTTCAAGAAAAAATAGAATGTGACATCTCAAATCGTCACATATCCAGCTATAGTCAATAATATCATCGGTTGAGAGAATAAGATATAAGATCACCATATAATCTTCAAACTAACAATAACACAGCTCCAGAATAAAGATAATAATATGCTCAAGAGATTCCTTGAGTGAAAATAGCAAAAATACCCTCGGGGGTAAAATGACCAAAATACCCCTGGTGTGAGAAAACTCCAGAAATGATCCCGATGGTCAGAAATAATCATGATAC
The DNA here is from genome assembly GCA_036186865.1 of Eustoma russellianum. NCBI lineage: Eukaryota > Viridiplantae > Streptophyta > Magnoliopsida > Gentianales > Gentianaceae > Eustoma > Eustoma russellianum. Next base: position 12,966,607 of record AP025063.1, on the reverse strand, counting down.
CAACTTAGTCATGATAAATAGTATAAGAATGTGCTCTTGAAATATTTCCACCATATCATGTTCCTACAAAACTCAAAATACCAATTTTGCCCTTTTTGGTAAGTTGTAGAAACTTCTAAGGCACGTTAGTCACAAGACAATAATAATCACTAAAAACACATAATAAGCACATAATGAACATGTATAAATCATGTACAAATGAAAACAACCATTTTATCACATTTTAGAAAATTATTTCTAAAAACCTTAGACATCGATCGATGTGCAACAACCTGAGAGACCGATGTCAACTTTTTCAACTTTTAATCACATATAACACCATGGATGACATTTTTAAGTATTAACCACTTAAAATCATGACTTTGAAAATTATCCAAACATATTTCTCAACATTCTTCCCCTTTTGGATGATTTTCAAAATAACCTAACATGATTTTAATGTCACAACTTATAATTAAAAATTTAACCAAATGTTTTCAACTTTTAACTAGTATGTTGCTCCCCCTCAACTCATACTCTCCCCCTTAACCTATGCTCCAAAACTTATACCAGTCAAAACTTAGCATATGATTAACATGACTTACCAACTAAAATCATGTACTTATTCTATCTCCTCCTTTATTTTGCAAATCATGCAAAAGATATGCAATGGTATCATAACTCATCATGCCTAATTTGGCTCGTAAGTTTTCAAAAGTGGCTTGATTAAGGGGTTTGGTAAAGATATCAGCGATTTGGGTGATCAGTTCTTATATGGTTTATCACTATGTCCTCATTTTGAACATGGTCGCGAAGAAAGTGGTATCGCACCTCAATGTGTTTGGCCTTAGAATGAAGCACCGGATTCCGGAAAAGATTGATTGCACTTGTGCTATCGCAGAAAATTGGAATCTTTTTCATTTAATGCCAAAATCACTAAGTTGCTGTTTAAGCCAAAGTATTTGGGTAGTACATAAACTCAAAGCAATATACTCGGCTTCAGTGGTAGAAAGAGCTACACTAGCTTGCTTTTTAGAAAACCAGGAGATCAAATTGGTTCCTATGAATTGACATGTGCCGCTAGTGGATTTTCTATCTAACTTGCAACCACCATAACCAGCATCCTATATGCGTGTAATTCCAACTTAGCGTTTCTATCATACCATAGTCCTAAGTGAGGTGTATGCTTAAGATATCTAAAGATCTTTTTCACTGCATTGTAATGTGATATCTTAGGACAAGATTGAAACCTAGCACACATACACACACTAAACATAATATCAGGTCTTGATGCAGTTAAGTATAATAGTGATCCAATCATAGACCTATAGAGAGTGTCATCAAAAGGTTTACCATTTTCATCCTTATCAAGTTTAGTACTAACACTCATGGGGGTAGTTGTAGGTTCCAATTCTTCAAAACCAAACTTTTTAATCATATCATTGACATACTTAAGTTGGCTAATGTGAATTCCTTGAGGGGTTTGTTTGATTTGAAGTCCTAAGAAATAATTCAACTCTCCTACCATTGACATTTCAAACTCTGACTTCATACATTCTTCGAAGTCTTTTACTAAGGTAGGGTTGGTTGAACCAAAGATGATATCGTCAACGTATATTTGAACTATTAACAAATCATTGCCTTTTCTTTTTAGGAATAATGTGCTGTCTATAGTTCCCCTTTGATAATTATTTGCAATAAGAAAGTTTGCAAATCTATCATACCAAGTTCTTGGAGCTTGTTTCAAACCATATAAAGCTTTCTTAAGCTTGTACATATGGATAGGATTCTTTGGATCTTCGAATCCAGGGGGTTGTTTGACAAACACCTCTTCTTGGATGTATCCATTCAGGAATGCACTCTTGACATCCATTTTAAAGAGCTTAATATTGCTAAGACTTGCAATTGCAAGTAATAATCTAATTGCTTCTAGTCGTGCAACGGGTGCAAAGGTTTCTTCATAATCTATACCTTCTTGTTGATTATAACCTTGTGCGACTAGCCTAGCCTTATTCCTTTTAATATTTCCTTGTTCATCCATTTTATTCCTAAAGACCCATTTTGTTCCTATTATTGACTTGTTTTCGGGTTTAGGTACTAAGTCCCACACATTGTTCCTTGTGAATTGATTTAATTCCTCATGCATAGCATCTATCCACGATATATCACCTAAGGATTCCTTTACATTCTTAGGTTCTAAGTGTGAGATTAAGATATATCCTTCAAGTTGACTTATATTTCTACGTGTTCTAACCCCAACACTTGGATCCCCAATGATTAATTCTCTAGGATGCCACCAATTCCTAGATTGACTAGGTTCACCCTCATCTTGTTCAAAAGTTTCATTAGTGTGAACATTATCATATGTAATTGGATCATTAGTTACATCATCTTCCAATTGCAATGTTTCTTCATTTATATCATCTAAGGGTTCATGCATGTCTTGTTCAGGGGGAGTTGTTTCTAGATGATCAAGTACAGGCTCAAGTAATACATCATCATCAAACATATTTTCAACATTTGTTTCTTGTTTATGTTGATATTTATCACTAACTTCAAAGCATGCATTTTCATTGAATTTCACATGTATGGATTCAATTATTTTTCTAGATGCAGGATTATAACACCTATATGCTCTTGAGTTAGTTGAATACCCAACAAATATGCATTCAATAGACTTTTGTTCAAATTTATCTAGATTATCCTTACTGTTTAGCACACAACATTTACATCCAAATACTTTAAGATAATCTATTTTAGGTTGTCTATTGTTTAGCAATTCATAAGGCGTTTTATTTAATTTCTTTCTAATAGTGAGCCTATTTATAATATAGCATGCACAACTAACAGCTTCAGCCAATAAATATTTAGGTAATTTATTTTCACACAGCATTGTCCTAGCAACTTCTTGAATCGTTTTATTTTTACGTTCAACGACTCCATTGAGTTGTGGTGTTCTAGGTGGTGAGAATTCATGTTTTATTCCATGTAGTTCACAAAAGTTGATTACGTCTTTATTTTTAAATTCTCCACCTCTATCACTTCTAATTCTTTTGACATTTTCTTCATAAATGTTTTCAAGTTGCTTGATAAGGGTTTCGATTGCTAATGGAGCATCGTCTTTGTGTGTTAAGAACAATGTCTATGTGTAGCGTGAGTAATCATCTACTATGACACACACATAGTAATGTCCACCTAGACTTCTTGTCCTACTTGGACCAAATAAGTCTAAGTGAAGCAATTCTAGTACATGACTAGTACTCACTTCATGTTTCGGTTTTAAAGTTTCTTTAATGTGTTTTCCCTTAATACATGTTTCAAACATTTGAAAATTATCTAAGTCTAACTTAGGCATGCCTCTAATTAAATTCTTTTTAGATAATTTCCTAATGGTTGAAATTCCTATATGGCCTAATCTTCTATGCCATAAATTCACATCTAAGTCATGTGATATTAGACACTTAACCTTAGCATCTAACATGTTATCTAAGGTAAGAGTATAAATATTACCATCTCTATTTCCTTGTAATACTATTTCTCCCTTTTTATTTATTATATAACAAGAATTGGGAAGAAAGGAGACATTATAACCACAATCTATAAGTTGAGAAATACTAAGTAAATTATAGGATAGATTGCTTACTAATAACACATTTCGTATTTGAAATGTGTTAGGGTCCCCGATTGTTCCTCTTCCAACAACTTTTCCTTTGTTGTTGTCACCGAATGTCACCTTTCCACCATCAATATGTTCAAGTTCAGTGAATAGTTTGGGGTTCCCCGTCATATGCCTCGAACATCCACTATCTAACAACCATTTGGTTTTCAGATTCTTTGACTTTGCCTCCTTCTTGCATTCCTTGCGTTTTTCCTACAATGGAGACAAAGTTTTAGGTACCCTTTATTTGGGTCCTTGAATGTTAGGGGCATTATTCTTGTTTAGATAACCCTTAGGTATCCAAACATGAATATACCTTCTAGGCACATTTTTAGCATGGTTAAAATAAGAAGGATAAGCATATACATGATTATTCCACATAAGTGAAGATGCATTATTATACATGTTGTGCCATGGTTGATAATCATTATAGGATGGCCGAATTTTATAATGTGCATAAGGCATGCAATTTTGTTTCTTGAATGGCGCAGTATAAGTGTGTTCATAGGCATTTCTATAAGACTTATAAGAGTCTTGCCTATACTTAGGTTCATAATAAGTTGGATGCTTTTTATTATGTCTAGTTGCATTTGTATACATATAGGCATATTTTCTAGGTTGTCTAGATGCAAAGTTTGGCCTAGATGTATGTTTATGCGTGTGTGCTTTTATGGGTGTATGTTACATTTTTGCCTTGATATTAGTAGAAAAAGGTGTAGAAGAAGATGTAGCAGGCAAAGTTGATTTTATTGTATTATATGGCAACTTTGTACTAGATGAAACAAACTTAGTCTTTTTATTCACTTTTTCATTTTCTTCTTTATAGCCTAAGTCAGTTTTATCATTTCCATACTTTTGTGAAGAGATGAGTGTGTCTAACATGTTTGCACCAGATTTAAATTGTTCTATCATTTTTTCTAAGGTAAATTTAGAAGACTTAAGTTGCCCTATTTCATTTTCACAACTTTCTAACTTGGATTTTAACATTTTATTTTCCATTTGTAACTTTTGTTCATCTTTCCTATATGATTCAATTTTATTCTCTAAAGAATCAAGAGTATTAGAAGACTCTTGTTTAAGAGATTCTAGTTGATCGGAAAATTCCAAGTTGGACGTCTTCAACTTGTTATTTTCTTCAACTAGTTTCTTCTTTTCTTTAGAGAGCCTCTTACAGTGAGCATGCATTCTTAGAAATTCTTCATACATTTCATCAAATGTCATGTCACTATCAGAATCACTATCAGAAGAAGAACATACCTCGTTGGACACGAAGCAGACTTGAGCTTCCTCAGTTTCGGATTCTGAGTCGGATGAGTCGCTCCATGTGCTCACCTTCATTGCTCGTTTCCCTTTTCTTGCCTTAGACTCCTTTGTCTTTGTCGTTTGAGCCTCCTTGTCCTTGACTTGTTTATTATTGTTGTGGTTATTATTATTTTTCTTCGTGGGACAGTCGTATGAAATATGTCCTTTTTGACCGCATTCATAACACTTTAATTCTTTATTATACCATTTGTTTGTGTTATTCTTCCTAGGTTGAGAAGAAGAAGAAGAATTACGTTGTCTATTCATGTTTGGACGTTTGAAAAACTTTCTAAGTTTTCTAGCAATCAATATCAAGTCATCGTCTAATTCAGTATCACTATTGCTATCATCGTTACTGGCATGTGTTTGGGTTGTTTTGAAAGCTATTGACTTACCAGATGACTTAGAAGATTCAGACTTTCGTTGGTTCAGTTTTACCTCATAGACTTTAAGAGACCCGATCAATTCATCCATTTTAGTGATTGACTTTGTCTCCTCGATTGCCGTCACCTTTGGATCCCATTCAGCAGGGAGGCTTCGTAGCAGCTTTTGAACCTTTTCACTGTTCAAAAATGACTTCCCTAAAGCTTCAAGGGCATTGAAAATATTAGTAATCCTCAAATCCATAGATGTTATGGATTCATTTGGCAACATATTGAAAGTCTCTAATTCAGTCATAAGCATGTTTATTTTTGACTCTTTAACACCACTAGTACCTTCATGCTTTAATACAAGTGATTTCCACATGTCGTGTGCGCTTGTGCAATTTGACACATATCCTGCTTCAGAAGTTGTAAGTCCATTTAAAAGTAATTGCATAGCTTTAGCATTCATGGACATTTTCTTTTTATCATCCGATGACCATTCACTTTTATATTTTTCAACCTCTTGAGTTACTCCACTAACTTGTATAACTTTCATTGGAATGTACGGCCCATCTTCAACTATAGACCATAAATCGATGTCTATAGCCATTAAGAATAGCCTCATTCTTAGTTTCCAATGAACAAAATTATTGCCATCAAAAAGAGGAGGGTGTTGTGTGGACATACCTTCCAACTCACCTTTGTTAGAAACAATAGCCATAGTATGTACCTTTGAATTGAGATAAGCAGTATATTATGAATTGTTGTTTCTTAGCCTTGTATTGTTCGTACGGTGTTGAATCTTGCTTCTTTTGAGTGATGTTCGGATGGCTCTGATACCAAATATTAGACCGTGCATCTGCAATAAACACCACTAGAGGGGGGATGAATAGTGGTTAGCGGAAATTACACTACAACCCTTTATTAAAATCCTATTTGAAAACAGAATCTGAGACCACCTCAGATTCAGAACCCGTTTTTCAAAAATTCACAAATAATTGTACACAACTCCAAAAATTATGAAACTTTCCAGAATTTAACTTCAATGTGTTAGAAAGACTCTGTCCAAAAACCAGACACAAATAAGATCGTTTGTCCTTTTAAACAAATAAAAAGATTCACATGGTCAATCTAGACAGAATTGGACAGAATGTTGCTGATTTTGCAAACCGTGTTTATCTTTGAATACTCAACCAAAAAGGTTGATATTTATATCAAAACACTCCTTAGGATGTCTAGATGAAGTTTCCAAAAGGCCTTGACCTTAAACAATTCTTGAAAAATACAGAATATAAGTTTTCTCAAAACTGGCCAGATTGCAGCCATATTGGAGCAGTTATCTTGCAAAGACTAAAAGACTAACTTTCCCTTGCTCAAATCAAGTGATTCTTGTTGCAAATGAAAGATAACAGTCGGAAGTATAACTCCACCAAAAATCACGAATTTTGAAAATGTTTAGCTATTTTTTCAAATTGTGTGAAGTTGGGTGAAAACTGCAGTCAAAAACGGGCAGAAAACAGAAATAAAGAAACAAGAGAAGAACACCGAGGATTTATCCTGGTTCGGTCAATGTGACCTACTCCAGTTCCAAGGAACACCTTTCCTTGGATTTCACTATGAAATGAACACCTTACAACAAGAGACAAGCTTGATCCTTGGGTTATACACCAACCCTACTCAAGACTTGGATAATCATCTTCTAAGCAACACTTAGTTGCAAATCCTCTAACACCTATTGATGTAGCCTTATAAAGATGGCTAATCAATCTTACAAATGAAGCTCAAGAGGCTTGTAGCACAACAAAAATATCAAGAACACCTTTGCTACAACAAAATACAACAACAAGAACAAGAAGATGAATATGAAAGCTATAGAATGCTTGTGAGCTTCAAGTGTGTTTCATCTTCTTCACCAATGCCTCTATTTATAGTGTGATTTGAGCCTTGAAGATAAGAATGCCAATGTGTCATCATCTTCATCATCAACTGCAAATGTCTTCTCATCATTGGTTGGCTTTGTACACTTGGCAAAATAAAACAACATGATTGGTCCACCTTGGATGCCACTTTGGCTGAAATGATAAGCTTCAAAAATGACTTGGAATTTGTTTGATTTATCCTTAGCAAAATGGAGATAATTCCCTCAACTTCTTGGCACAAGAATAGGCATGTGACCAATTACCAATTCAAAGTCAAAATTCAGCTCCATTTTGTATGTAGTAGCCGTTGCTACATTTTTCATTTTCCAAAAATAATTTTGTTTTTTCCTTATTTAAAATAAGGAAGGATATTATCACCAAATTATCTCCAACTTCAAGCACCATAATAGGACATGTGAAGTCTTCATTTGACTTCAAAAATCTGCTGAAAATACACCAAGAAAAGCCATAGCCGTTGAGCACTTTTTGAAATTTCCAAGTTGGCATTTTTGCCAACTAGCTCCTTTTTGGTTGGTCCACTTGTCTCCAACTTATAAAATGAAATCCACATCATATACACCTTATCAATCACGTTTTTCCACATATATATAAGTGTAGCAACTCAGATTTTTGAAGAAGAAATAAATAAATAACAATTGACAAGATTATGCCAATGTGTAACACCGAAATTCTCCAATATTTTTTCTTATATGTCAAGAACATTTCCACACCTTTGACACCTTTAATATCTCTGAATAATGATGATAAATATTCTCTTATAACATATATAAGAGGTTCTTCAAGAAAAAATAGAATGTGACATCTCAAATCGTCACATATCCAGCTATAGTCAATAATATCATCGGTTGAGAGAAAAAGATATAAGATCACCATATAATCTTCAAACTAACAATAACACAGCTCCAGATTGAAGATAATAATATGCTCAAGAGATTCCTTGAGTGAAAATACCAAAAATACCCTCGGGGGTAAAATGACCAAAATACCCCTGGTGTGAGAAAACTCCAGAAATGATCCCGATGGTCAGAACTCAAAATATCATGTTCCTACAAAACTCAAAATATCAATTTTGCCCTTTTTGGTAAGTTGTAGAAACTTCCAAGGCACGTTAGTCACAAGGCAATAATAATCACCAAAAACACATAATAAGCACATAATAAACATGTATAAATCATGTACAAATGAAAACAACCATTTTATCACATTTTAGAAAATTATTTCTAAAAACCCTAGACATCAATCGATGTGCAACAACCTGAGAGGCCAATGTCAACTTTTTCTACTTTCAATCACATATAACACCATGTATGACATTTTTAAGTATTAACCACTTAAAATCATGACTTTAAAAATTATCCAAACATATTTCTCAACAGCATTTGTATACATGTAGGCATAATTTCTAGGTTGTTTAGATGCAAAGTTTTGCGTAGATGTACATTTATACGTGTGTATATTTGTGGGTGTGTGTTGTATTTTTGCCTTGATATAAGTAGAAGAAGGTGTAGAAGAAGATGTAGCAGACAAAGTTGATTTTGTTGTATTATATGGCAATTTTGTACTAGATGAGACAGACTTAGTCTTTTTTCTACTTTTACATTTTCTTCTTTATAGCCTAACCCGGTTTTATCATTTCCATACTTTTGTGATTATATTAGTGTATCTAACATATTAGCACCCAATTTAAATTGTTCTAACATTTTTTCTAAGTTTAGTTTAGAAGACTTAAGTTGTACTATATCATTTTCACAACTTTCTAACTTAGACTTTGACATACTATTTTTAGTTTTTAATGTATGTTCATTTTTCCTATATGATTCAATTTTATTTTGTAAAGAACCAAGAGTATTAGTAGACTCCTGTTTAAAAGATTCTAATTGATCAGAAAATTCCAAGTTGGACGCCTTCAACTTGTCATTTTCTTCAGTTAGTTTCTTCTTTTCTTTTGAGAGCCTCTTACAGTGAGCATGCATTCTTAAAAACTCTTCATAAATTTCATCAAATGTCATGTCATTATCGGAATCATCAGAAGAAGAAGAACTTACCTCGTTGGATACGAAGCAGATTTGAGCTTCCTCAGTTTCGGATTATGAGACGGTTGAGTCGCTCCATGTGCTCACCTTCATTGCTCGTTTGTCTTTCCTTGGCTTGGTCTCCTTTGCCCGTATCGTTCGTGCCTCATTGTCCTTGGCTTATTGGTTGTTGTTGTTATTATTATTATTTTTCTTTGTTGTACAATCATATGAAATATGTCCTTTTTGACCACACTCGTAGCACTTTAAATCTTTATTGTACCATTTATTGTTGTTAGAGTTATTTTTCTTAGGTTGAGAAGAAGAAGAAGAAGAAGAACGTTGTCTATTCCTATTAGGACGTTTGGAAAACTTTCTAATTTTTCTTGCTATCAATATCAAGTCATCGTCTAATTCATTATCACTATGACTATCATCATTACTAGCATGTGTTTCAGTTGTTTTGAAAGCTATTGACTTATCGGATGACTTAGACGATTCAGACTTTCGTTGGTTTAATTTTACCTCGTATACTTTGAGTGAGCCTATCAATTCGTCCATTTTTGTGATTGATTTCGTCTCTTCAATTTCCATGACCTTTGGATCCCATTCAGCAGGAAGGATTCGCAGTACCTTTTGAACCTTTTCATTATTTGTGAATGATTTGCCTACAGCTTCAAGACCATTGAAAATGTTAGTAATCCTCAAATCCATAGATGTTATGGATTCGTTTGGAAACATTTGAAAGATTCAAGTTCAGTCATAAGCATGTTTATTTTCGGCTCTTTTACACCGCTTGTACCTTCATGCTTCAATACTAGAGATTTCCACATGTCTGTGCACTTGTGTAATTTGACACATATCCTAATTCAGAAGTTGTAAGTCCATTCAAAAGTAATTGCATAGCTTTAGCATTCAGGGACATTTTATTTTTATCTTCCAATGACCATTCACTTTTATATTTTTCAACATCTTGTGTGACTCCACTAACTTGTACAACTTTCATTAGAATTTACGGTCCATCTTCAACTATATACTATAAATTGATGTATATAGCCATTAAGAATAGCCTCATTCTAAGTTTCCAATGAATAAAATTATTACCATCAAAAAGAGGAAGACGTTGTGTAGACATACCTTCCAACTCACCTTTGTGAGAACTATGGCCATTGTATGTACCTTTAATCTGGGATTAGCAGGATACAAAGAGTTATTGTTTCTTGGCTTTGTGTTGTTTGTACGGTGTTGAATCATGCTTCTTTGAGTGGTGTAGATCTCACTTTGAATCAATTTTTGGATCGTGCACCTGCAATAAACACCAATAGAGGGGAGTGAATAGTGGTTAGCAGAAATTACACTACTACCCTTGATTAAAAACCCCTTTGAAAACACAATCTGAGACCACTTCAGATTCAGACCCTGTTTTTGAAAAATTCAAAAATAAATATACACAACTTCAAAAATTATGAAACTTTCCAGAATTTAACTTCAATGTGTTAGAAAGACTCTGTCCAAAAACCAGACACAAATAAGATCGTTTGTCCTTTTAAACAAATAAAAAGATTCACATGGTCAATTTGGACAGAATTGGACAGAATGTTGCTGACTTTGAAAAATGTTTTTCCCTTTGAATACTCAACCAAAAAGGTTGATCTTTATATCAAAACACTCCTTAGGATGTTTAATTGATGTTTTCAAAAGGACTAACCTTGAAAAATTCTTGATTAATACAGAATTCAAGTTTTCTCAAAACTGGTCAGATTGAAGCCAGATTGGAGCAGTTATCTTGTAAAGACTGAAAGACTAACTTTCCCTTACTCAAATCAAGCGATTCTTGTTGCAAATGAAAGCTAACAGTCTGAAGTATAACTCCACCAAAAGTCACAAATTTTGAAAGTGTTTAGCAATTTTTCCAAAATGTGAGAAGTTGTGTTAAAACTGCAGTAAAAATGGGCGAAAAACAGAAAGGTAGAAACAAGACAAGAACACTGAGAATTTATCCTGGTTCGGTTAATCTAACCTACTACAGTCCCAAAAAAACCTTTCCTTGGATTTCAATATGATGGAATCACCTTACAACAAGAACCAAGCTTGATCATTGGGTTATACACCAACCCTATTCAAGACTTGGATGAACACCTCTTATGAAACACTTAGTTGCAACACCTCTACCTCCTATTGATGTAGCCGTATAGAATAGGCTAATCAATCTTAAAAATGAAGCTCAAGAGGCTTGTAGCTCAACAAATACAACAAGAACACCTTTGCTACAAAGAATGAAACAAGAACAACAAGAAGAAGATGATAGCTAGACAAATCAACAAATGCTTTCAAGTGAGCTTCAAGTGTGTTTCATCTTCTACGCCATTGCCTCCTATTTATAGTTTGAAGTTGAGCCTTAGAGATAAGAATGCACATGTATCACCATCTTCATCATCAATTCCAAGTGTCTTCTCGTGATTGGTTGGCCTTGTACACTTGGCAAAATGAGACAACATAATTGGTCCACCTTTACATCACTTTGTTGGCTGATTTTTACACCTTGGAGGTGTCTTGATTTATCCTTAGAAAAATAGAGATAATTCCACAAATAAACCCTCAACTTCTTGGCATAAACATAGGACATGTGAGGCTGACTTTTCTTGGATAAAAACAACTCAAATTCAGCTCCATTCAAAGTGTAGTAGCCGTTGGCTACTTACCAAATATTTCAATAAAAACAGCCTTGATTATCCTTTGTAAATTGAAGATAATATGAGAGGATAATACCACCAAAACACCCTCAACTTCAAGCTCAAGAATAAGGCATGTGAAATCTTCATTTTGAATCAAAAAATCTGTCATACACAACCATATAGCCGTTGGGTTCAAAGTTGAAACATCCTAGTTGGCAATTTTTGCCAACCAGCTTCTCTTTGATTGGTCGACTTGTTACCAAGTCATAAAATGAATAATGTATCACCTCCACCTGAATATTCACGTTTTTGGACATATGTATATGTATATCATCGCAAATTTTTAAAGAAGAAATCACCAAATAATAATTGACAAGATTATGTCAACGTGTAACACCAAAATTCCCAATATTTCTTCTTGAATGTAGTGATCATTTCCACACGTTTAACACCTTTGATATCTCTTAATAATGATGATAAATATGCTCTCATAACATACATAAGAGGGTCTTCAAGAAAGAAATAGAATATGACATCTCAAATCGTTACATATCTCGCTATAGTCAATAATATCATCATTTGAGAGAATAAGATAAAGAATCACCAAATAATCTTCAAGATAATAATAACTCAATTCCAGAATGAAGATAATAATATGCTCAAGAGGTTCCTTGAGTGAAAATACCAAAAATGCCCTTGGGGTTAAAATGACCAAAATACCCCTGGTATGTGAAAATTCCAAAAATGACCCAGATGGAAGAAATAATCATGATATCACCTTTGTCATGATAAATACTATAAGAATACATCCTTGAAATATTTTCACCATGTGATGTTCCTACAAGACTCAAAATTCCAATTTTGCCCTTTTTGGTAAGTTGTAGAAACTTCCAAGGCACGTTAGATCACAATACATTAAAATCATCAAAAACACGTAAGATTCACACAATGAACATGTATAAATCATATACAAATGAAAACAACCATTTTATCACATTTTAGAAAATTATTTCTAAAAACCATAGACATCGATCGATCGAAGTGCCTCAGCTTCAGAGATCGATGTCTCACCGTAAGTTTCAGAATTTGTCTCTAACCTACATCAATCGATCAAAGTGAGGGTTCAATGTACATCGATCGATCAATGTGTCTTAGGTTTAAAGATTGATGTCTCACCAAAAGGTCTTGAACATTCACTGCCTTACATGGATCGATCAATGTGAGAGATCTATGTACATAGATCGATCGATGTGCAACAACCTGAGAGATCGATGTCAACTTTTTCAACTTTTAAACACATATATCATCATGTATGATATTTTTATGTATTTACCACTTAAAATCATGACTTTGAAAATTATCCAAACATATTTCTCAACAATTTTCTTACATACTTGGTAGAAAATGATCCAAGAACCTTTTCTGAGGCTATGTCAACTCCAGAAGCTCCCTTCTGGAAAAAGGCAGTGAACAGTGAGATAGAGTGATTCTTCAAAATCACACGTGGGAGCTGGTTGATCTTCCACAAGGAAGTAAACCACTTGGATGCAAGTGGATTTTTAAGAAAAACTAAAAGAGGATGGGTCTATTGACAAGTACAAGGATCGGTTGGTAGCTAAGGGCTATCGACAAAAAGATGTTTTTGACTTTTTTTGATACCTGCTCATCAATAACTAGAATCACTTCCATAAGGATGCTAGTTGCTATTGTTGCAGTCTACGACTTAGAAATCCATGAAATGGATGTGAAGACTACCTTCCTGAATGGTAAGTTAGAAGCAGAAGTTTATATCGAGGAACCTGAAGGGTTTGTTGTACTAGGGCAAGAAAAGAAAGTGTGTACACTTGTTAAGTCTTTGTACAAACGTAAACAAGCACCCAAAGAGTGGCATTTAAAGCTTGATGAGGCAATGTTATCAAATGGCTTCAGGATCAACGAGTGTGACAAGTGTGTGTACATCAAGAATACATCAAACGCCTATGTGATAGTATGTCTTTATGTAGATGACATGCTTATCATGGGCAGTACTCATGACATCATCTTAAATACAAAGAAGATGTTAACACAAAATTTTGATGTGAAGGATATAGGGGTGGCCAATGTTATTCTACGAATTAAAATTTCTCGGGCAACTGAAGGACTAGTCATGTCGCAAATCCATTATATTGAGTCTGTTCTCAAAAGATTCAATATGTTTGATACAAAACCAATAAAGATCCCACTTGACTCAAGTATACATTTAAGAAAAAACGAGGCGAACATGTAGCTCAATTGAAGTACTCGCAGGTGATTGGGAGTCTTATGCACATAACAAACTGTACAAGACCAGACTTAGCATGTTCAGTAAACAAATAGAGCAGGTTTACCAGTAATCCAAGTGAATATCACTGGAAAGCTCTAAATAGAGTGATGAGGTACCTCAAATACACAAACCTTGGATTACATTACACAAGATATCAAGCAGTATTGGAAGGATACTGTGATGCAAATTGGATATCAGATAGTAAGGATTCTAAGTCCACCAATGAATACTTATTCACTGTTGGTGATGGTGCTACGTCATGGAAGTCCACAAAGCAAACATGCATAGCTCGATCCACTATGGAAGCTGAGTTTATAGCATTGGATAAAGCTGTGGAAGAGGCTGAATGTCTTTGAAATTTCCTAGACAATGTTCCATGTTGTCCTAAGCCAATTGCTCATATACTATGATAGTCAGTCTGCTATAGGACGAGCACAAAACATCATCTACAATGGTAAGTCACGATATATACATCATAGACATAACACCATTAAGTAATTGATCTCTAATAGTGTGATTTCCATTGATTACATAAAATCAAAGGAGAATCTTGCGTATCTGATTACAAAAGGCATGCCTAGAGATCAGATGTCAAAACTGACAAATGGAATGGGACTTAAGCCTACAATGCAAGAATCTTTGTAATGGTAACCCAACCATGTTGATTTGAGATCCCAGAATCTTGGTTCAATGGGACAACTAAGTTGTGAAGTTTCAGTATAACACTTACACATTCCGTTACAAAAGACCTGTCTGCAGAGAATACTTAGGATAAGTTAAAGCTTTCAATGATGTCCTATATCTAGATACATCAAGTGGGGTATGGCAGAATGTTCCTGACATGAATCATCTAAGTGTGAAGTGGGTCGCTTTTTTGAGAATTCTGAGTGGCAAGAATTCTCTAAAACACTTTCTGAAACCAGGTTGTTTATACCCAAAAAGAACACAACCATAAGAACCAAAAGGGTGTTAAAATAAATGTCGTGTGAGTATTGTTGTCTAGGTTCACAGCAAAGGCTGACTAGTTCAAGACATCAAGTTACTAAGCCAAGTGGATCCGATGGTACATCACTATGAAAGATTCAAAGCCAGAAGCTACCTCTTCTGATGCAGTAT
This sequence comes from Eustoma russellianum, assembly GCA_036186865.1. Classification (NCBI taxonomy): domain Eukaryota; kingdom Viridiplantae; phylum Streptophyta; class Magnoliopsida; order Gentianales; family Gentianaceae; genus Eustoma; species Eustoma russellianum. Next base: position 12,951,258 of record AP025063.1, on the reverse strand, counting down.
TTTCTTGTTTGACTTCTCGTTAGAGTATGCATCTTCATTTGCATTAATTTTCATTCATGTGGGAGATTGTTGGAGGATAATTTGGAAAAAAAATTGGAAATGGGTTTGTCCAAAGTTGATGACCAACATGTTTTGATCTTAATTATGATTAGTGTCCGTTAATCAAAAATGAAAACTAATAAATCCTAAATTATCTATGTAATGAGTAGAAGACTTTAGCTTTTGAATCACTCAATTACGTTACTGGGTGAAAATAATACTCAAAGTAGAATTAAAAATGTTTGAGAACTGGAAAAATGATGATGTGGCTTCATGAGGAGTGAACACATCATCGTTTTGCAAATATACCACATTGGCCAATTGAGTTGAATTTGTCACCTTATATATTGCTACGAGAGACACTTTAGATGTGCCCTAAGGGCAAGAGAATTTTTGACCGGAGGGACGCAGATGGCTGCCACGTGCGCGCGTGGGCCGCTGCCACCCGCTTTCCTGGCTGGCTCGGGCTTGGGCATGGGGTTCTTATCTTTTTAGACAAATTTTCTTTTAAATTTTTCCAAAAAAATAATTTACTGATCCTATGGCTATATTAAATATGATGATCTAACAACTGACATTTAAACTGCAGTGCAGTTGTTAATCTGACTGCTCCAAATTTAATCTGATGGTTGCCGTTGCAATCCAATGGCTCCAGATTTAATCTTATCCAATCGGTTTTCTGATCCAATGGCTACGGTTTAAACTGCCAGAAACTGCTTATCTGAAGACTCTGATTCGATCTGACATTAACTTCCAAAACCAAATTTTCCTTTACATAAACAAAGGCAAGGCTCTGTCTGAACGACTGCTTCATCCTGCATTCCCTCATTCCTTGTATACTAAACTTTCTCTTCTGCATTCTATATACATTCTGCTTGCGTTCAACAACTTCGAAAAGTTAGAACACTTCACCGGTTCATACAGTTCTTACACTGCTGTACCGCTCGTCTGAACTAATATCCGTTGTATCCTGGGAGACGTTTGCTACATCTGGTTTGACACAATACATCGGAGCAATTCGTCTTAAGGACAGAGTCCTGGACTCGCCTCAATTTACATGTTGTTTTGTTTCTGTATACACAAACACACTGTACAGATTCTATATTATTTCCGTTTTAACAATAGTGATGACTACGCCCGGTTTATATGGGGATGGAGACTAATGACTGACAAAGAGGGATTTTTTGGTGACGAGGCAATCTTGTTATTACAGAAAGGTCGGCATGACAGGGATTGTTTTTATGAATGTATGCAATCTTGAGGTAGGCATTATGATTGCTGTTGTGATCCTGAATATGGGTGACGAATGGGGGCTTCACTTCAAAACCTTTGCTACAATGGCCTTATTTGAGTATTTTATAAAAGAATCTTCCATGCGGAAAAGTTTGAGGGACATGAAGAGTCTGTAAGCTTCAAGTTCAGATGGTTTCCCTACTATTAACACTGTAGCGCCACATTCCCGAACCCTAGCATAGGGAACAGTGCACCCGCCGTAGTCTACTACGAGAACTACAAGGCGTCGTTCAAACTTCTTACATGTCAAAGATAACGTAGAAATTTTTCACGGAAACGATAATTAGAAATTCAAATTTTGTTTATAAATAATTCCAATACGAAAATAAATCGAATGTTTATGGCTGACGAAACCCGATACATCAAATGAAATCTAAAATTCTGGCATAAAAGGAACAAATCTGATAATCTATCAAGTGTCTCCCAAGTAAACCTTGCAGCTTCACTCTCCCCAACTAGCCTGGTCGGACCCGTTCTCAATGAAGATATAATCAAAGTTCTGCTCACCTGGAGTGGGAGGGGGGAGAAGTATCGGTGAATAATATGATGTCACTCAGTAGGTATCCATCTCTGTTCCATGCGGAACAAGCATACAACATTGGTATATACACATAATTACATAGCACGGAAACATAAAGCAAATAACTGCATAAAGTAAGTCACTCCACATAAAGATACGCAACTTCATGATGCATGTCCCTACTTTTACATGTCACACGCAATCTAGATTATGTCATGCAATATGTCCATAACTACCGTGCAATGCATGATCCCCCAGGATTGTTGGGTGCTTGTAGCTCTTCCACTGTAGTCAACCGTTCCAGAGTACTACTGTAGCTCTTCCACTACAGTCCAATCTGGAATTTCTGGGTGCCGCTGTACCTCTTCCACTGCAGCTTACCATGAGTGCTGTTGTAGCTCTTCACTACAACCCACTATTTCTTTTCTCTTTTTTTCTCTTTTCTAGGTGCTACTGTAGGTCTTGGCTACATCCCATCATCACACGCCTCTTAGGCAAAATGCAATGCACTTGCCATGAATGCAATGCAAATTTCACTTTTTGGTCTTTCGTGTCGTTCCTACTTTTTCTCATATTTTCCATATTTGTTCCGAATTTATTTTCCACTTGCTGAATTTATTTCTCATCCAATTCTTTTACTTTAATTATTGAGAATGTCATAAAAATATTATTTTCCATCACTTATATTTCTAGCTTATATTAATTTTTCTGGGACTTTATACTGTTTTTCTCATTTTTTCTTTATTATTTACTATTTATTATAATTCTCTAGATTAATTATAACATTGATAAAAAAATCCTTTATTTTCACCATTCTATAATTTTTGGAATTTATTGTTAATTTTTCTATAATTAATTTCTATTTTTTGGAATTTTAAAACTATTTCTACTATTTATCATATTTAGTTAAATTAGTTATAAATTTAGAAAAATAACAAAAATATTTTATTTTTATGTTTATATTTTCTGGAGTTAATTATAAATTTCTGGAATTTAATCTATTTTTGTTGATAAATACTTTATTATTTTAATATTTATTATATTCTGAAATTAATTTATTAATTATTATTTATTTATTTTAAAAAGGCAAGTTAGCCGGAGCAAATTCTTGTCGGACCAGCCTGACCTGACCTGGTCCAGCCCACGGTCAACTCTGATATACGGATCAAACCGGGTCAACCTGACCCGCCTGACTTGGAATTTAATTATTTTTTATTTTTTCTTTTTTTTCTAACCTCGATAAAATCTTCGTTTTAACTCCGATTTGCCTCAGACCAATTGCATTTGACTCTGTTTAATGCGATGCATCTTATGGAAGTGGACACGTCAGCGCATGTACGGACGCGCTGTCAAGGGCCACGCGTGTCCCCCACGCGCCACCCCTGAAACACGCGCATCGCTGTCCAGCTTTTTTTTTCAATTTCCAGTCCAATTACAACCTAATTTCCCGGAGACATGACCTATTTCTAAGGATTTTCATGCAATTTTCCATTTTAATGCGTAAAAGTTCATTCTTTTAAATTTCTTTTTGCAAACATCAACATAGCACGCACACATACATCTAGGATCAAACCAGTAAAATTCTTGCCTTTTGAATTAAAACACATGAATTTAGCAATTAAAACAATAGTTTCACATAAAGCACACAAAATACTGATCGAGCATGCTTGATTCGTACCAAAACGATGGTGAATAGACACCTACCTTTTTTCGACGGAAACACTTTCTATGCGCAAATTCTTCCTTCATCTTTGCTACCTACCTTGGCTGAAGCAAGACAATGGAGTTGAATTGTTTTTTTTAAACAAAGGGCTGCCAACTAGATTTCAAAGGGGTAGGGTTTAACACATATTTTTTTTTTGTGTAGGAAGGGACGGCATATGCTTTGGGAGGAAATTGAGGTTTAGTTTTGTTGTATGTTGTGTGTGTGTATATATAGAATAACGTATATATAAAATAGATATTAGGTTTTTCTATTTGGTTAAGGTTTAGTTTTTCTAATACATCTCTAATTCTAATAGTTTAACTTTATCTCTATGTTTTATTAATAGCTAATTATTAATTATCACATATATAACTTTAAGAAAAACACGGCTTTAACATTCCTTCCTTCTTACAAAAAGGTTTACCCTCGAAACTTGTGTACCTTTTTCAAAGAGTTGTGGTAGCACTCGCGCATAAGCTCCTCAACCTCCTAAGTCGCTTTTCCCTCCGTATGGTTGGTCCGCTGAACTTTCACATAGGGAATGACTCGATGCCTCAACACTTTGTCCTTGTGATTAACAATCCGAATAGGGGTCTCCTTGTAAGTAGCATCAGCATGCACCTTCAATGTTTGAGCGTCTAACACATGACTTGGGTCCGAAACGTACCTCCTCAACTTTGATATCTGAAAGACATTGTGCACTTGAGCCAAGGCAGGGTTAGTGCCAAACGATAGGCCAAAAGGCCAACTCGATCAAGTATCTCATACTGACCCACATAACAAGGACTCAGTTTACCCTTTTCTCCAAAACGCATCACACCCTTAGTGGGTGATTCTTTTAGGTAAACTTTCTCTCCCACTTCAAACTCCAAAGGACATCTCTTGGTATCAGCCCAACTCTTACTTCTATCTTGTACGGTCTTGAGTCTATCACGGATGGTCTTCATCTTCTCCTTAGTTTGCTCGACAAGATCTGGTCAAGTGATAGCTCGCTCTCCAACATCGTCCCAATAAACTATAGATTTACACTTGCATCCATAGAGAGCCTCAAAAGATGCCATGCTGATGGCACTGTGGTGACTGTTATTATAAGAGAACTCGATTAACTTGACCATACTGTCCCAGTTCCGCTTGAAGTCCAAAGCGCATGCTCTCACATATCTTCCAATTTCTAGATCGTTATTTCTGACTAACCATCGGTTTGAGGATGAAATAGGTTTTTAGGCATAGCTCGGTCCCCATCCTCTTCTGACACGCTGACCAAAATCTAGAAGTAAACCTCGGTTTGTGATTCGATACGATACTCACTGGCACTCCATGAAGCTGACGATATTATCAATATACAGCATTGCCAATCTCACTAGGGTCACATTGCCGAAATATTTGTTGTAGCATTCACGATGTACAAATCGAACTGTACAATCTCTCTCTCCAAAGGTGTAAATCTGGCGTGGCTTGAATTCCTACTCAACGTATCAACAACTCGGTTTTCCTGTCCTGGATGGTGGCTAATGGCCATATCGAAATCTTTCAGCAGCTCCAACCATGTCCTCAGACGCATTTTCATCTCTTTTTGTGCGAACAGATACTTCCGACTTTTATGATCAGTGGACGCTTCACATTTCTCCCTATATGGATTGTGACACCATTTCTTAAGTGTGAAGACCACTGCAACTAACGCCAGATCATGAGTCGGATAGTTCCGTTCATAAGGCTCCAACAGGCGCAAGGTATTTGCAATACCTCTGTTTCCTTACTTTAGGACACGTCCTAGTCCACCCTGTGATGCATCGCTGTGAATGACGAATTCTTCCAGAACCCGATGGTTGTGCCAATATGGGGCAGTGATTCAGATTCTTTGGTGAATTTCTTAGAAATAAAGGAGTGGTTTGCACCATTATTGTACGTTGGTAAGAGCTTTATCTACTAAGAGTGCACCTAACACTTTAAGGGTTAACAATACAACACTAATATTCACCTACACATGTTTTAATTTGAAAACAAATACTTAATTAATGGTTACATGCCACGACATTGTTGGCAGTCTTGGCATCTACGTCTGTCATCATGTTGACCCGAGCAGTGGTCCTTGCCTTACCGTTCGGCTGCCTCTGACTCTGCTGTGGTGTGGTGCCTGCCTCTGTGCTTTGCAATGCTTCGCAAAATGTCCCTGCTTGCCCCATTTGACACAAACGTTCATTGTCTTCCAACACTTACCTGGATGTGTGCGTCCACAATGTGTACACGTTTGGAACGGACCAGTAGCCTTAAGTGGTAGCACCCGTATAACACTCTCTAGAATCTGTGACTAGGGCGGTCTAAGCTGTGGTCATTCGAGCTACCTTCTGAGCACCTTTACCCAGCGTCCCGACCTCACAGTGCTAGTATCATCACGGGGCCTCTTGCCTCTCTCCTCCGTAGCGTCTTTGCTGAAGTCGCCCTCTACTTCTCAGCACACCTCTAACAACTCATCGACGCTTCTAGGCCTGGCGGTAACTATCCCTGACTGGATCTCTGATCTGAGACCCAGCTTGAATTTCAGTATCTTCAGCCTCTCATATGCCATGGTGGATGGCACATACTTACCTATCGCATAGAATCTGTCTGCATACTCAGCTACTGTCATATTTCCCTGGGTCAAGGGCTGAAACTCTGCCATCCGCTGAAGGATAACACTATTTGGTACGTAACATTTCTTGAAATCCTCCCGAAATTGGGTCCAAGAAATCGGTGGCCTTAGTCGTATCTCTACATTGCGCCACTACTCCTCTGAATTGCCTGCTAGAAACGGAATAACCACCTCTACTCTCAAATCATTAGGCACTTGTAGCAATCTGAGATGGTCCGACATCTTCTTCACCAAATCTCAGCCTCCTCTGGTCTATAGGTCACTCTGAATGTAGGAGCCCCATAACTCTGCATTTCTTTATAAGATAACCTCAATCCTGGTTGCGGTGATGGTGGAGGCTGTGCCTGCTGATTGTTTATCTGCTGCTTTTGTTGCGCCGGTAGTTACGTCATAGTGGCCATCGCATCAGCAAGAACCTGGGGAATAGCCCCCTAACTCTGGTGGTTGTCACCACCGTTACCTCCATTACCAGTCTGATCTCGTCTCAGTGGCATTTTTCTGGAATTTAGAGCATTCAAAAATTTACATGTATTAAGCAAACAAGAGGAATCCCTATGAAGTATATAGACATAATTCAAGATAGGTATGCTAGATTCAAACAACCGTTCGTACGCCTGTAGGGAATACTGACTTCTTCCCGGTGGAGGTAGGACTCCATCAAGTGTCTGCGTTGAGCCCATTTCTTTTTGCACTTGTCCTTGACGAGTTGTCAAAGCCAATACAAGAGGCAGTTCCGTGGTGTATGCTTTTTGCTGACGATATTGTATTAGTTGCAGAGAGTAAACATATCCTGAGTATGAGACTGGATTAGTGGGGAGGTATTTTAGAGAGAAAAGCTTAAAGATTTGTCGTTCTAAGATCGAGTATCTGCACTGCGACTCCAACAGTGAGAATAGCCAGCAGAAGATAGAAGTGGCAGAGGTGAGGACGTTGAGGTGGATGTGTGGGCATACCAGGCTAGATCGGATCAGAAGTAAGGTGTTTCGAGAAAGGCTAGGCGTGGCTAGTATATCAGATAAGATAAAGGAAGGAAGAATGAGATTGTTTGGGCATGTCAAGCAGAGACAGACAACGGCGTCAGTCAGAGTAATCGAAAGCCTCATCGTAGAGGGGAACAGAAGTAAAGGCAGACCCAAACTAACTTGGGATGAGCGGATTAGTACCTACTAGATTTGCACCTCTCTGAGGACATGGTCTAGGATAGGAGTTCATGGAGACATAAGATCAAGGTTAACAAAGTATAGGGCATATATAGGGACACCTTAGAGTATATTTAGGGACATAGATAAGCGTAGACACTATCTACGCTTTAGGTTGACTTTGCACTTGTTTGTTTATGTCTTACAGTTGTGTTGCATTACATGTGCATATACACGTTATGTGTATTTTAATATCAAAAGCTGTTTCTTTGTATTTCTTTAATTTTCTCATTAATGCAATAGCACATCATATCTCTATTATTATATGTCATTTATGCAGGTACATATAGAGCCGAAGGTCTCACTAGAAGCAGACTCTCTATCCTATGGGATAGAGATATTGTTTGCCTACCACTTACCCTCCCCAAACTCTAGCAATAGCTTTTGCTGTCGTTGGGATATACTGGGCACGGATGATGATGATTAACTTTCAGGCTAAGTTAGGGGTATTTTGGGAATTTCGAATCACTTATAGGTTACATGTAGAAGTTCAGGGATAAAACATTAAATAAATAAAGAAAAATGGAAGGAACACTCTCACACCCCTTAACCCGGTCATAACTCAAGTCCAAGATCATTACTTAAGTGTACTTTCTTCAGTAGGGGTAAAATCGTCATTTTACAAAAAGATCGTAGCTTATGTGTAAGTGATCTAGTTAATCTTGCGTTTCTGAGGCAGATCTGGAGCCTCAGCTCGGATACCACCTATAGCGCCCTGCTCTCGAACCCTAGCATCAGGAACAGTGCACCCGCCATAGTCTACTATGAGAATTACAAGGCGTCGTTCAAACTTCTTACACGACTAAAATAATGTAGAAAGTTTTTGCAGAAACGATAATTAAAAATTCAAATTTCATTTATAATTTTGAGAAAAAGAGTTTGAGTGATTCACAAAATTCATGATTTATATAACGTGTGTTAAATAAATGCATGACACAATTTATTACTTGACACGTTTTTGCGACAAACTTGCCTTATATACTATATATATAATGTTACCGTACTAACAAGCCATGAAACTTTAAATCTTGCATCAAATGGCAAACATTTGTTGTGTTTAAACTATTTTCAGGTGCCACCATTAATGAACTAAACTACTTCATTGAGTGAAGTACTTAGTTAAATGAACTAAGTAGTTCACTAAATGGAGATATATTTGGAGAATGCATGATGGCAACAAACATGGAAATGGAACGTCTCCTCTCCTTATTATTCACACATTTTATATATTATATATATATATATTCAGATTTGTTTTAAAAAGGCACAATACACATATATTCCAACGTACTACCGACACGTTACATATATTACGAAAGTACGTCAATGTCACACCACTATACTTACCTCATATTTATGACTATATTCAGGTCTTATATCATATGATATAAGTCATGGTGATGACAAAATTATAACGACACGTTACAAGGTTATAAACCAAAAATTGTCGTATCGGGTGACTACCAAAACTTCGTAACGTGTCACGTAGTTGCCATATATAGATGGCCAGCCCCTACACTTCAAAAATGGCCACAAATTTCGTATTTAACATGGTACACTCAGACATAAAATCATTCCATGTTGGTACACACAAATCACCTCCAGTTAAGTCCAAATTGTAGAAATTTCAATTTCAATTTTTAAGCACATGGGGAGCCTAATATAATCCGCCATTAGAGCTGAATATTCAATTTATTTTGTGTATATTATGTGTGACATAATATATATAACATGTGCATAAAGTATGAAATTAATCGGAGAAAAATTGCGTAATCGACAAAAGTCGAAAATTCGGTTTTCTACGAGCATAACACATGGAACTTTTTGGCATGACATGTAGCATGTAACGAGACATTTTTTACATATTCAATACATATTAAAGTATTCTAGAATATTGAAATTAGGGTTCATTGGAATATACAATACATGTGTAATTATTGTGCACTATTTTACAAAGTTTACAAAAATAAAATTCAGCACATGTTGGAGACTATATACACGCCTAATGTAGCCTTGGTGTAGTTTATGTGGAGCTTAGTTGGCATCTTGATTAGTGGAGAATAAGCCACATAAGGTTAGTGACATATTAGAGGAAGCTACACAAGGTAACATTTCAAACTTTCTAGCAAATGAAACACATGTTGAAAATGCAGCATGTGAAAATAAGAGCTGGCCGATTTTTGGCCTCAATGGAGATCAACTTGGCTTCCATATTTGTGAGAATTAATTGTAGAATATTTGGCAATGTTTTGAACTTCAATTTGGCACATGTTTTTCATTTTATTCTCAGATTGTTTCAGCCACTAAGTGATGACAAAACTCCTCCAATCAAGGAGTGTCAAGTAAGTAAGGCCAAGACAATCATCCAATCAAGCTGTGCCAAGTAAGCAAGATGGTGTCACATCTATACAAGACATTCTTCCAAGGACTTAAAAGAGAATTCTCAGGATGTAAGGAAGCCCCAGGGCCAAGACAAGATAAAAAGAAGAGAAGAAGAGCCAAACAAATGCAAGACAAGTCTTATAATTTCCAAAGTACAAAAAGACTCTCCAATCTCTTCTTCTACATTTCTTTCTTCGCCTTCTCTCTCAAGTATATTGTACTCATATTCAAACATATTGAATAGGCTTTGTTCATGCCACCGTACACGCCTCATTGTTGTAAAAGGTTGATCAAGGTGTGATCAAACCTTCATCCGCTCGGTGGTAGTGTTCGTGATCATTGTGATTGTTTGTATCGTTTGTTAAGGGTTGGAGTTGCTGCGTAACTCCAGCAACCCCTATAGTAAGGTGTTAATTTTGTTTAGTGATAACCGAGGAAGGTGTCCTTGAATACTAGAGTAGGTTGATTTAACAGAATCAGTATAAAATTCCATGTGTTCTTTACTTTACTGCACAGTACTTTCAGTTTCCAGCATTCTGCATCCATTTCGTCACAATCTTAAAAATAGCAAACGAATTTCAAAAATTGTAAATTTTTTCAGAAACATCTAAATCTATTAAGTTTAATTTGGTGCAAGTTTCAACCCATTTGCACAAGTATAAGTCAATCAAACATTAATAGTTCTGAGACTAGTGCAATCTGATTTTCAGACTTGCAAAGGTTGAGAACTTGAACGCATTTGACCTACTTCCCAAAGGAATTTTTCAAAATTGTTTCAATCCATTAGAATACATATCTTAAGGGGTTTGTCATTAAAATTTCAGACCATTTGGAGTTACGTATTAATCGAAATACAAATTTCAAATCAGACTACTGTTTCTGCCAGATTTGCGCAATCTGACCACAAACGATTTTTCAAAGGGTTAGAGGTTTAATTTTGATCTGAAATTATTAGGGGATACTCATAACATCTAAGAGTACAATCTCTCCAAATTTCAGAATTTTTAAAGATCTGTAACCTAGTTTTTTTAAACGTTTCAAATCAGGATATGAAAACAAAAACTATTTTCAGAAGCTGGGTTTTTTGGTGAAAATATTTTAAAAACCAAATTTTCCGCACGCACTATTCAACCTCCCCCTTCTAGTGGTGCCTTACAGGTCCTACAATAAATAATCCCAATACGAAAATAAATCAAATGTTTAAGGCTGACGAAACATGATATATCAAATGAAATCTAAAAGTCTCGCATACAAGGAATAATTCTGATAATCTATCAAGTGTCTCCCAAGAAAACCTCGTAGCTTCACTCTCCCCAACTAGCCTGGCCGGATCCAACTTCAACGAAGATATAATCAAAATCCTGCTCACTTGGAGTGGGGAGAAGGTAGGGGTGAGTCATATGACGTCACTCAGTAGATACTCGCCTTCGTCCGATGCGGAACGAGCATACAACAATGGTATATACACATTATCACATAGCACGGAAACAGTTCCCGACTTCATCTAACCACTTCTCAGCTATGTCCGAATCTGGCTTTCCCTCGAATGGTGGTACATTAGCCCTTTTCAGCTTCTCGAAATAATACTGAGCATCTCTCACTGGCTCATGTGGCTGGGGCGGAGCATTCTGATGGATTAGGCTTTGACCTATTTGTGTGAGTTCCTGGAAAAAGGCCTGAAAGGCGTTAACATCAGGAATCACCAGAGGAATAGGTGCCTGCGGTGGTGGAGGTGGATTATTCTAAACAGGAGGATTATGATCCTGTGGTGGTGGCGGGACTTGAGCCGTTGGAGGAGGAAACAAGCCTTGTTGCTGAGAAGAGACTGGCTCCTGTGCATCTGGTCGAGCCCTAGGAGGTCTGCCTCGAGGTCGGGCCATCTGCACTATGAAGTGTCAAAATTTTATACAAATGCTGGGATAAAACCAGATTATTTTGGCTAAAGATTATAATTCTCAAAAGAAATTTAAATGATGAAGAGGGAAAACATATCTTAGCATAAAGATCCAGATTCTATGGGTCAGGATTAATTTTTGAATTAATCCTAAATCCGGTCTATGTTGTCCTAGTCTAAGGCCATCACTCATCAAAAATCATGACTTAGATCTAAGATCAAACTTAGGTTTCTGAGATCATAACTTAGTTCTACGTTCTGCCAGAAATCTAGAGCCGAGGCTCTGATACCACCTGTAGCACACCGCACCAGACCTTCGCCCGAATGCGGTGCACCCACCGTACTTCACTACGGCGAGTACAAAGCATCATGCATAACATGTAAAAACCCATTACTTAAGTTCATGGACTACCATGTTATTATTTAACAGGGTAGCAAAATTTATGCAGAATTTAAAACTTCAAAATAAACATGCTTGACGAAAACATTGAGTCGAAACATCGGTCCAACAAAACGAGGTAAAACCAAATGCCAAAATCTTTCATGCAAGCAATGGCAAGTAAAAGTCGTATAGCTTCTAAACGTGCTACGGGTGCAAATGTTTCATCATAATCAATTCCTTCTTCTTGATTATAGCCTTGTGCTACAAGTCTAGCTTTATTTCTAACAACTTTTCCTTCTTCATTCATTTTATTTCTAAACACCCACTTTGTGCCTATTATGGTCTTATCTTGTGGTCGTGGCACTAAATCTCATATGCCATTTCTAACAAATTGATTAAGTTCGTCACGCATAGCATCAATCCAAGAAGAATCACTCAAAGCATCATGCACATTTTAAGGTTCAATTTCGGAAATCATGGAATGAAATTGATTTATTTCATCCGAATTTATTCTTCTATGTGGTCGTACACCGTGAGTGATATCGCCTATAATGAGATCATGTGGGTGATCTCTATGCCATCTTGGTTGATTATTTTTGTAGGATCTGCAAGGCACCACTAGAAGGGGGGGGGTTGAATAGGTGGTGCGGAAAATATGGTTTTTAAAATTTCTTTAAACCTAACCAATTCAAGTTCTGAAAACAGATTCTGTTTTCAGTACCACTTTTAAAACGTTTTAAAACCTAGGTTAGAGGTCTCCAAAAATTATGAAATTTTTAGAGAACTTAGCCTCAGATGTTGTGAGGGTCCCCTAAAAATTTCAAATCAAAATTCAACCTTTAACCCCTTCAAAAACCGTTGGCACTCAGATTGTGCAAATCTGCCAGAAACGGTAGATGGTTTTGAAAAATTAATTCCTATTTGTGTGAATGTCCAAATGATCTGAAAATTTGACCAATAACTCTTCACACACTATATTTAAATGGGTTGAAACAGTTTTTGAAAATTCTTTTGGGAAGTAGGTCAAATACACCCAAAGTCTCAACCTTTGCAAGTCTGAAAATCAGACTGCACTAGTCTCAGAACTTTTGATGTTTGGATGACTTATACTCGTCCAAAAGGGTTGAAACTTGTGCCAAATTAACCCTAGAACGTTTATGTATGTTTCTGGAAATTTTTATAATTTTTAGAAAACGTTTACTATTTTTGCGAACGTGAACAATATGAGTAAACAGCGCAGAAACTGAAACGTAAATGCAGAAAGTAAATTGCACCAAGAATTTTATACTGGTTCGGTTATAAACAACCTACTCCAGTCTTCAAGGAACACCTTCCTTGGTTCACACTAATTTCACACACGCAGTACACCTTACCGCAGGGTTGATAGAGTTACACCTTAACCCCAACCCTTTACAAACCTTGTATTGTGAGTACAATTTGCACGAACACCACCACCTCGCTAGAATGAAGATTGATCACACCTTGATCAATCTTGTACAAAGATATATGAATGGTGGTTTCTATGAAGCCTATTCAAGGATGAAATAAATAAAATACAATAGGCTTTTTACAAGAGAAGAAAGAAATAAAGTGTAGGAGAAGAAAGCTTTTGCACTTTGATCACTTTTGAATATGATTCTTGGTGTTTCTTTTGTTTGTTCTTCTCTTCTCTTTTTAATCAAGTTCAGCCGTCCACCCTATCTTCTCCCCCTCTTGAAAATTTCCTTTTAAGTGCTTGAGAGGGTGTGAGACATCATGGTGACAACATCTTGCTTACTTGGCATCACTCCATTGGACCATCATTTAGTCATTGCTTACTTGGCATCTTTTGATTGGCTCAATGTTGTCATCATTTGATGACATGGATATTCTGAAAAAAATACTGAATATTTGCCAAATAATCATCACATAATACATTCCATAACTTGAGAGATATTCACATAAATTGTGAGACATAAAATTCCTTTCTTTCCATCTCAAAAAATCGGCCATATCAAATTGTTAATGCTGAAATTTTCAGCATTTACCACATGTGATAAATCAATATTTCTTCCATTTTTCTTTGAATTTCTTCCATAAAAATACATCCATTATTTAAGGCAAGTCTTGCTACAAGATTGAGAATGAACTTGGACACCAAAAGGAGACACCATTCGGCCACAACCCTCCTCACACATGCTGAAAAATTTCAGCATGTGTGATATGAAGAATATCACACTTAATAACCTTACATACAATTCAAATCATTTCCATAACTCCTTTGATTTATTCCTTAATAAAAAATTGACAATTTATATTCCTTAATGATGAAGAAATCGTCCATGGCTAGTGTGACATGCTGAAATTTTCAGCATGTGACATAAGAGAGGTGTATGTTGAAAACTTACCTTTTGTAGCTTCTCTCTTTGATTCATCAACATTGTATGATTGATTCTTGACCAATCAACATGCCAACAAGGCTCCACATGTGCTCCATCTCAGCTGTAGGTGGCGTTGAGTATGTATATACATGTGCTGAAATTTATTTTTGCTAACTTTGAAAAATAGTGCACATTTAATATTACACACATATAATATTCCAATCAGCCCTTAATTTAATTTTCTAGAACACTTCAAGATGTATATTATATGTACAAAGTGTCTAGATACGTGCCACATCATGTTCAAGAAAAACGTTCCATGTCAAGTGCGTAGAAAACCGAATTTTCGATATTTATCGATTACCCGATTTTTCTCTAATTTAAATTCCAACTTTTGCACATGCTATATATTATGTTATACATAATATATATAATATATACTTTAATTTCCAGCACTTGGCTGATTTAAAGTGGTACCATAAACATGTGACAAAAATAAAATTGGAATCTTCACATTTTGGCCTAAATGTGGGATGATTTGTGTGTGCCAACATGGAAAGTATTTTTGTCTCAATATACAGTGTATGGCACGAAATTTTTAATAAATTTTAATGTATATGGGCTGGCCATTTATTTATGGCAAGTACGTGACACGTTGGCGAAGTTTTGGTATCGCCCGATACGACAAATTTCGGTTTAAAACCTTTATCGTGTCGTATTTAATTTGTCATCACCATATCTTATATCATATGATATAAGACCTGAATGTACTCATAGATATGAGTTAAGTATAGTGGTGTGACGTAAACGTACGTACGTGAAATATATAACGTGTCGGTAGTACGTTGGAATACATGTGTATGTGCCTTAAAACAAATCTGAAAATATAGTATATATATATGTATTAAAAACGTGTGACATTGATGTGGGGAGGAGGAGAGAACTTTCCTTCCATAGCCATGTCTTTTCCAAATGAACTACTTAGTTTATTAAACTAAGTACTTCACTTAATGAACTACTTTAGTTCATTAATTGTGGCACCTGAAAATAGTATAAACTCAACAAATGTTCGCCATATGATATAAGCTTTAAAGCTTCATGGCTCGTTAGTTCGGCAACACAATATATAAGCTAAATAAGGCAAGTTATCATGCATACATGTACACTTGTGTATATATCCAACGTTTATATATATATATTTATATTCAATTTCTTTATTTTGAAATCACTCAAACCCTCATACTTCTACAATCTCCCCCTTTTGATGATTTTCAAAATAACTAGTGTACATGATTTAAGTGTTATCTCTCCCCCTTGAATTATGCACAGATTTGAAATTTGAATTTCGAATTTCAAATCCGGCTCCCCATTGATTCATGCAATTAGGATCAATCAGTGATCTCTCTCCCCCTTAAATCTCTCCCGCTTAAATCATGCTTCTCTCTCCCCCTTTATTTTGGAAAGTTAATCAAAAGATTCCTGTCAAAAAGGAAAGTAAATCAAATGATATCGCATTAAATCACATCAACAGGAAGCATGCCTAATTTAGAACGGAGAGATTCAAATGTGGCTTGATTTAAGGCCTTTGTAAATATATCCGCTACTTGTGATTCTGTGCGTATGTGATCTATGACAATATTACCATTGTTAACGTGATCACGAAGAAAATGATAGCGAACTTCTATATGCTTAGCCTTAGAGTGTAATACGGGGTTCTTAGACAAATTTATTGCACTCATACTATCACAATATATAGGAATTTTATCTACGGTAATTCCAAAGTCCGAAAGTTGTTGTTTTATCCACAACAACTGTGTGCAGCAAAGGCTAAGAGCCATATACTCAGCCTCAGTAGTGGACAAAGCAACACTTGCTTGCTTTTTGGAAAACCACGAAATAAGAGAATTTCCTATAAATTGGCAAGTTCCGCTCGTGCTTTTTCTATCTATTTTGCAGCCACCATAATCTGCATCAGTGTAAGCATGTAAGTCGAATGTAGAATCCTTATCGTACCAAATACCTAAGGTGGGCGTGTGCTTAATATAGCGGAATATTCTTTTCACCGCATTTAAGTGTGACACCTTAGGTTGACTTTGAAAACGAGCACACATGCATACGCTAAACATGATGTCAGACCTACTAGCAGTTAAATATAGTAAAGAACCTATCATAGATCGATATAATCCATTATCAACGTCTTTACCATGTTCATCTTTGTCTAATTTAGTAGTAACACTCATAGGCGTGGGGGATGGTTTCAAATTTTCAAAATTGAACTTCTTGATCATGTCATTTACGTACTTAGCTTGGCTTATATGAATTCCTTTACTCGTTTGCTTAATCTGCAAGTCAAGAAAATAATTAAGTTCACCAACCATAGACATTTCAAATTCAGCTTTCATACAATTTTCAAAGTCCTTAACGAGTCTATGTGAGGTAGAACCAAAAATAATGTCATCTACGTAAATTTGAATAATAAGTAAATCTGATTTTTCTTGTTTCAAAAATAGTGTACTATCTATAGTACCACGTTTAAAATTATTTTCTAAAAGAAAAGTAGCAAAACGATCATACCATGCTCTAGGCGCTTGCTTTAGTCCATATAGTGCCTTCTTTAGTTTGTACACGTGATCAGGATGTTTCAAATCTTCAAAACCGGGTGGTTGCTTCACGTATACTTCTTCTTGTATAAACCCATTTAGAAAAGCACTTTTGACGTCCATTTGATATAATTTAAAATCTTTCATGCAAGCAATAGCAAGTAAGAGTCGTATGGCTTCTAAACGTGCTACGGGTGCAAATGTTTCATCGTAGTCTATTCCTTCTTCTTGATTATATCCTTGAGCTACGAGTCTTGCTTTATTTCTAACGACCTTTCCTTCTTCATTCATTTTGTTCCTAAATACCCACTTTGTGCCTATTATTGTCTTATCTTGTGGTCGTGGCACTAAATCCCATACATCATTTCTAACGAATTGATTAAGTTCGTCATGCATAGCATCAATCCAAGATGAATCACTCAAAGCATCATGCACATTTTTAGGCTCAATTTCAGAAATCATAGCATGAAATTCATTTATTTCATCCGAAGTGATTCTTCTACGTGGTCGCACACCGTGAGTGATGTCGCCTATGATGAGATCATGTGGGTGATATCTATGCCATCTTGGTTGATTATTTTCTAAGTTATCATTCATTTCTATATGATCATGCATTTCTAGTGTTTCATTTATCTCATGCATATCAAAAGACTCATTTTCTTCATCCAAAACGGGTTTCAAATCAAAGTCATCATCATATTCCTTTTCTTTATCAACCTCTCCAAATTCATTGAATTTAACATGAATAGATTCTATGATTTGTCTAGTGAGAGGATCATAACATCTATATGCTTTTGAATTTATGGAATACCCAATAAAAATGCACTCAATCGATTTGGATTCAAATTTATCTAAGTTATCTTTTGTATTCAAGACAAAACATTTGCATCCAAACACACGAAAATAATCTATCTTAGCCATGCGATCATTCAAAATTTCGTAAGGCGTCTTGTTTATTTTCTTTCTTATAGATAGGCGATTTACAATATAGCATGCACAATTTACGGCTTCCGCCCACAGAAATCTAGGTAATTTATTTTCGCAAAGCATAGTTCTAGCGATTTCTTGTAGTGTGCGATTCTTTCTTTCTACTACTCCATTTAATTGTGGAGTTCTAGGTGGCGAAAACTCATGTTTAATTCCTTTTTCTTCACAGAATGAAATCATCTCTTTATTTTTAAACTCACCGCCTCTATCGCTTCTTATTCTTTTCACACTTACGCCGTATTGATTTTCAAGTTGTTTAATTAATTTAGCGATTTCTACGGCGCTATCATCCTTATGTGCAAGAAATAAAGTCCAAGTATAACGAGAAAAGTCATCAACAAGTACACATGCATAGTGACGCCCACCAAGGCTTGTAGTACGACTAGGACCAAACAAATCGATATGCAATAGTTCTAGTATTCTAGTCGTGCTTATCTCATTTTTAGGCTTAAGTGACTCACGTGTTTGTTTGCCTTTTATGCAAGATTCACACAACTGAAAGTTGTCTAAATCAAGCTTAGGCAATCCCCGTACTAGGCTCTTTCGTTGCAATTTTTCTAGTGTAGAAATACCTATGTGTCCTAGACGTCTATGCCACAAATTCACATTGGGTTCATTTGACATAAAGCATTTAACTTTGGCATCGACTACATCATCCATAGATAGTGTGAATATATTTCCTTCACGTTTTCCTTTTAAAACAGTTTCTCCATTTTTATTTATTATATTACAGTAAGGGTGAGTAAAACACACATTGAAACCATTGTCAACAAATTGCGAAATACTAAGAAGATTGTAAGATAAGTTGCTTACCAAAAACACGTTGGAGATTTGAAGTGTATCCGGATTTCCAATCGTACCTTTACCAATGATCTTGCCTTCATTGTTGTCTCCAAAGGTCACGGATCCGCCTTTTGTGACCTTCTTTAATTTGGAGAAGAGGCTCGGGTCACCTGTCATGTGCCTCGAGCAACCACTGTCAAGGAACCACTTTATTGATGTGTCTTTTGATGAGTGGTCTCCCTGCAATGTAAAAAGGTGATTTAGGTACCCTTTTAATTTTGGGTCCTTTCGAGTTAGTTAATCACCTTTTAGTAAAGGTACCTTTTGGTATCCATACTTGGGTGATCCTTCTCGGTCTATCATATGGCAAGAAAGTGGATGAAGGTGCGACATAGTATACATGTGGTGCATGTACTTTGGGTCTTTGCCCAAGGACTCCCCTATACTCATTGTATGAAGGACGTTTGTGATATGTCCTTGTGTGTGCGTGCGTGGTGCGTGGATGATATGTATTCCGTGTATGCATTGATCTCTTCTTCTCATATCTATATGGTACAACATTATATTTCACATGATATGAGGGAGTGGGGCGTGTGGAAGGGGGTGCTTTCTGCGTCATCTTAGACGCCACTTTAGGGGTGTCTACCTTTTTAGACACAACAAACTTGGTTGGTTTGGTTGATACTTCGTTAGTATCAACGTATCCCAATCCAGTTTTGTCACTGTCATGCTTTTGTGATAATATGATGCGATGCAACATGTTTGACCCTGTATCGAATTGTTTCATCATTTTCTCTAAGTCTGTATTCCTTGATTTCAAATTTGAAATCTCGGATTTCATTTCATTATTTTGAGAAGTCAATGATGAGATCTCGGTTTTTAATGCAGTGATGACACATGAAGACTCTTTCTTTGAATCGCTTAATTGAGCGATAAGATTCTCGTTAGAAGATTCTAACAGTTTCTTGTCTTCAATTAAACGTTTCTTTTCTTTTGCGAGAGTCTTAGTAAATTTGTGTAATTCAAGATACTGACTAAAAAGATCATCATAAGAAGGTTCAGAGTCAGAGTCAGAATCGGATGATACCTCATTAGACGCCTTTGAAGCGAAGCAAACTTGAGCGGTCTCCTCTTCGGTCTCAGTTTCAGAGTCTAATGAGTCACTCCATGTGGAGGCCTTTAGTGCACGTTTCCTTTGTTTAGGATCTGAGACGGGTCTATTTTTGTTCCGCTCCTTGTCAGGGTACTTATTAGTTTGCTTTTCTTTGTTTGGGCAGTCATATGATAAGTGTCCGAGTTTGCCGCATTCATAACATTTAATGTCCTTATCATTTGACTTGTTTTTATTTCTCAATGATTTTCTCATGAATCTTCTTAGTCCTTTTGCCAATAGAATTAAGTCATCATTATCCGATTCGGAATCACTATCATCTATGTGATCGGAGGGAGGGGAGACGTATTCATTTGATTTAAAAGCAATTGTCTTACCTTGTTTGGTTGATTCCGATTTCCGAATAATGAGTTTGTTTTCATACACTTTTAGTGAACCAATGAGTTCTTCCATTTTTATTGACTTAGTCTCCTTGCTTTCTTCTATGGCAGTCACTTTAGTATCCCATTCTGAAGGGAGGCTCCGTAGGACTTTCTGTACTTTTTCCTGCGTTGTAAAGGCCTTACCAAGAGACTCAAGAGAGTTATAGATGTTAGTCAAACGAAGATCCATATCAACAATTGACTCATTAGGCAACAACTTGAAAGACTCAAGAGTAGACATACGCATATTGATTTTAGACTCTTTGACTTGACTCGTGCCTTCGTGTTTCATTTCTAAGATTCTCCACATTTCTTGTGCACTCGAACAATTGGACACATAACTAGACTCACTCTTACTTAAGCCATTTAAGAGTAATTGCATGGCCTTAGCATTCATACTCAGTTTCTTTTTGTCTTCACTAGTATAGTCTTGTCTCGTTTTAATTACTTCTAGTGTGACTCCATCTACAATGGACAATTTAGACGGGACATATGGACCATCTTCAATTATTGATCAAAGGTCTATGTCTATAGCCATAAGAAATAATTTCATCCTAAGTTTCCATTGAATAAAAGACTCACCGTCAAAGAGTGGAGGCCTTTGGCTTAACATACCTTCTTGTTCGGTTTTGAGATTTGTGGATGCCATCTCACCGAATCGTTGGATTCCTTGTAGTGAGTATTCCTGCGCTCTGATACCACTTGTAGGATCTGCAAGGCACCACTAGAAGGGGGGGGTTGAATAGGTGGTGCGGAAAATATGGTTTTTAAAATTTCTTTAAACCTAACCAATTCAAGTTCTGAAAACAGATTCTGTTTTCAGTACCACTTTTAAAACGTTTTAAAACCTAGGTTAGAGGTCTCCAAAAAATATGAAATTTTGAGAGAACTTAGCCTCAGATGTTGTGAGGGTCCCCTAAAAATTTCAAATCACAATTCAACCTTTAACCCCTTCAAAAACCGTTGGCACTCAGATTGTGCAAATCTGCCAGAAACGGTAGATGGTTTTGAAAAATTAATTCCTATTTGTGTGAATGTCCAAATGATCTGAAAATTTGACCAATAACTCTTCACACACTATATTTAAATGGGTTGAAACAGTTTTTGAAAATTCTTTTGGGAAGTAGGTCAAATACACCCAAAGTCTCAACCTTTGCAAGTCTGAAAATCAGACTGCACTAGTCTCAGAACTTTTGATGTTTGGATGACTTATACTCGTCCAAAAGGGTTGAAACTTGTGCCAAATTAACCCTAGAACGTTTATGTATGTTTCTGGAAATTTTTATAATTTTTAGAAAACGTTTACTATTTTTGCGAACGTGAACAATATGAGTAAACAGCGCAGAAACTGAAACGTAAATGCAGAAAGTAAATTGCACCAAGAATTTTATACTGGTTCGGTTATAAACAACCTACTCCAGTCTTCAAGGAACACCTTCCTTGGTTCACACTAATTTCACACACACAGTACACCTTACCGCAGGGTTGATAGAGTTACACCTTAACCCCAACCCTTTACAAACCTTGTATTGTGAGTACAATTTGCACGAACACCACCACCTCGCTAGAATGAAGATTGATCACACCTTGATCAATCTTGTACAAAGATATATGAATGGTGGTTTCTATGAAGCCTATTCAAGGATGAAAGAAATAAAATACAATAGGCTTTTTACAAGAGAAGAAAGAAAGAAAGTGTAGGAGAAGAAAGCTTTTGCACTTTGATCACTTTTGAATATGATTCTTGGTGTTTCTTTTGTTTGTTCTTCTCTTCTCTTTTTAATCAAGTCCAGCCGTCCACCCTATCTTCTCCCCCTCTTGAAAATTTCCTTTTAAGTGCTTGAGAGGGTGTGAGACATCATGGTGACAACATCTTGCTTACTTGGCATCACTCCATTGGACCATCATTTAGTCATTGCTTACTTGGCATCTTTTGATTGGCTCAATGTTGTCATCATTTGATGACATGGATATTCTGAAAAAAATACTGAATATTTGCCAAATAATCATCACATAATACATTCCATAACTTGAGAGATATTCACATAAATTGTGAGACATAAAATTCCTTTCTTTCCATCTCAAAAAATCGGCCATATCAAATTGTTAATGCTGAAATTTTCAGCATTTACCACATGTGATAAATCAATATTTCTTCCATTTTTCTTTGAATTTCTTCCATAAAAATACATTCATTATTTAAGGCAAGTCTTGCTACAAGATTGAGAATGAACTTGGACACCAAAAGGAGACACCATTCGGCCACAACCCTCCTCACACATGCTGAAAACTTTCAGCATGTGTGATATGAAGAATATCACACTTAATAACCTTACATACAATTCAAATCATTTCCATAACTCCTTTGATTTATTCCTTAATAAAAAATTGACAATTTATATTCCTTAATGATGAAGAAATCGTCCATGGCTAGTGTGACATGCTGAAATTTTCAGCATGTGACATAAGAGAGGTGTATGTTGAAAACTTACCTTTTGTAGCTTCTCTCTTTGATTCATCAACATTGTATGATTGATTCTTGACCAATCAACATGCCAACAAGGCTCCACATGTGCTCCATCTCAGCTGTAGGTGGCGTTGAGTATGTATATACATGTGCTGAAATTTATTTTTGCTAACTTTGAAAAATAGTGCACATTTAATATTACACACATATAATATTCCAATCAGCACTTAATTTAATTTTCTAGAACACTTTAAGATGTATATTATATGTACAAAGTGTCTAGATATGTGCCACATCATGTTCAAGAAAAACGTTCCATGTCAAGTGCGTAGAAAACCGAATTTTCGATATTTATCGATTACCCGATTTTTCTCTAATTTAAATTCCAACTTTTGCACATGCTATATATATTATGTTATACATAATATATATAATATATACTTTAATTTCCAGCACTTGGCTGATTTAAAGTGGTACCATAAACATGTGACAAAAATAAAATTGGAATCTTCACATTTTGGCCTAAATGTGGGATGATTTGTGTGTGCCAACATGGAAAGTATTTTTGTCTCAATATACAGTGTATGGCACGAAATTTTTAATAAATTTTGATGTATATGGGCTGGCCATTTATTTATGGCAAGTACGTGACACGTTGGCGAAGTTTCGGTATCGCCCGATACGACAAATTTCGGTTTAGAACCTTTTATCGTGTCGTATTTAATTTGTCATCACCATATCTTATATCATATGATATAAGACCTGAATGTACTCATAGATATGAGTTAAGTATAGTGGTGTGACGTAAACGTACGTACGTGAAATATATAACGTGTCGGTAGTACGTTGGAATACATGTGTATGTGCCTTAAAAAAAATCTGAAAATATAGTATATATATATGTATTAAAAACGTGTGACATTGATGTGGGGAGGAGGAGAGAACTTTCCTTCCATAGCCATGTTGCCTTCATGTCTTTTCCAAATGCATCTTCCTTTAATGAACTACTTAGTTTATTAAACTAAGTACTTCACTTAATGAACTACTTTAGTTCATTAATTGTGGCACCTGAAAATAGTATAAACTCAACAAATGTTCGCCATATGATGTAAGCTTTAAAGCTTCATGGCTTGTTAGTTCGGCAACACAATATATAAGCTAAATAAGGCAAGTTATCATGCATACATGTACACTTGTGTATATATCCAACGTTTATATATATATATTTATATTCAATTTCTTTATTTTGAAATCACTCAAACCCTCATACTTCTACAATTTTCTACGGTCTCATGCATTTCTAAGTGATCATGCATTTCTAGTGTATCATGCATATCATGCATATCAAACATGCCATCATCATCATTCAACACGGGTTTCAATTCAAAATCATCATCATATTCTTTATCTTTATCAATCTCACCAAATTAATTAAATTTCACATGAATAGATTCTAGAATTTGTCTAGTGAGAGGATCATAACACCTATATGCTTTTGAATTCACAGAATACCCAACAAAGATGCATTCAATTGATTTGGATTCAAATTTATCTAAATTATGTTTTGTATTTAAAACAAAGCATTTGCATCCAAACACACGAAAATAGTCAATTTTAGGCATGCGATAGTATCTTATAAGGTGTCTTATTTATTTTCTTTCTAATGGACAAGCGATTTACTATGTAGCATGCACAGTTTACGGCTTCCGCCCACAAAAATCTAGGCAATTTATTTTCGCACAACATAGTTCTAGCAATTTCTTGTAATGTCCTATTCTTTCTTTCTATTACTCCATTTAATTGTGGAGTTCTAGATGGCAAAAACTCATGTTTAATTCCTTTTTCTTCGCAAAATGAAATCATTTCCTTGTGTTTAAATTCACCGCCTCTATCGCTTCTTAACCTTTTCACATTAACGCCATATTGATTTTCAAGTTGTTTTATCAGTTTAGCAATTTCAATAGCACTATCTCTAGCGCCCCGTCCTGAACCCTAGGGTCAAAACCACTACACCCGCCGTATTCCACTAAGGGATATACAAGGCGTCTGTACGAATCCCTGCACTTATCAAAACGACAGAGTATTCGATGGCGGAAGCGAAATAAATCAATTCAGAACCCTAAATCATAGGTAAAATCCCCAAAATCATGTATAGTCAAAATCAAGTCAACATCCTCCAAACGGCGTTGTAAGAAACGTAAATATAAAATCCCTAAGATATGTTCTCAAATGAAATAATAATAAAATAAACTTCTCTCTTTCTCGATCCTCCGTCATCCATCATCCTCTAAGAATCCCAATATGCCCACTCAGAGTCTTCTTCAGTCCATATATAGTCATACCCTGAATTGTCTGCATGAAAACATAACGAATAGTGTGAGCGACAAAAACGTCACTCAGTAGGTACCCTGCCTGTATCGGCCCTGTGAGATCATACATGCTAGGACAATAGTGAATTACATATAGGAATGGTAATACAAAAATAGACTGTCCACGTTTTTACAAATACAAATAACGGTCACAACTTCCTAAAACAATCAAAACACGTGACCGTACAAAATGAACGTGAAATGCAATGTCACATACATGATGCATGATAAGACTACATCCTTGGAAACATACATACTATCGTGCAATGCATGACCCCATGACCTAACAGAACGGAACGGAACAGAACGGAATGGATATGCGCCTTAGGTCTCGCATATCCTAACAGAACAAAACAGATATGCGACCTAGGCCTCGCACACCTTAACAGAACATATATGCGACTTAGGCCTCGCATACCCTAACAGAACAGAATAGATATGCGATTTAGGTCTCGCATATCCTAACAAAACAGAACAGATATGCGACTTAGGTCTCGCATACCCTAATAGAACAGAACGGATATGCGACTTAGGTCTCGCATATCCTAACAGAACATAATAGATATACGACTTAGGTCTCGCATACCTTAACAGAACAGATATGCGACTTAGGTCTCGCATATCCTAACAGAATAGAACAGATATGCGCCTTAGGTCTCGCATACCTTAACAGAACAGATATGCGACTTAGGTCTTGCATACCCAAATGCAATGTCGTGATGCATGGATGCACAGAAATCACATACGGAATGCTTCATTTACTTTCCCTTCCCTTTTCTTTTTCTTTATTCTTTTTCTTTTTTTTTCTTTATTCTTTTTCCTTTTCTTTACCTTTTTCTTTTTCCTACCTTCCTGCTTCCAGTTTCGTGCGATCCCCTTTTTCCCCTTAGATTATTTCAATTCGTTCCCCCACCTTTCAGCTGACACACTCTACCCCTCCTTCAGCCCACCCCCTCGGCTCACCACCCCCTCCAGCCTGCACCCCCACAGCGCACCCCCATCCCCACTCCTATCAGCTGCACCCCCCCAGCCCCCACCCTCTTAGCTGCCCCCTCTCCTCAACCACCACCACCACCACCGGCCACGTGCCGCCATCACTATGCCTCCACTGCGATTCTGTTATTCATATATATACATCAAAAGTGAAATCTTTTTCTTACTATTCATACGAAAATAATACTATATATATATATACATATATACAATTCATCACATACACATATAATCACATAAACAGTCATCTATACAATCATAATTACTGATGTACGATCTCGGTTTCGTAAAGAAATTAAGGATTGTAACGTTTTCATACAAAGGATGTTAAGGGGGGCACCTACCTGGTAATTACTATGCATTGAAGAGCGTGATTGAGCGGTGGTTCCTTCTCTACCCCCCCTAAAGTGGGTGGCCTTGATGGAGCAGGGAGAGGATCGTTGTTTTTTTTTTCTTCTCTAGGGTGAGCGGCGTGTGTTTCTGTGAATGGAGGAGGCTCTAAGCGCTTGTTTAAATAGAATTTTGATTAGGGTTCAGGGAAAATTTTCCTAATCAAATATTTTTAGTAATTAATAAGCATTAATGAATCTTTTGCCCTTCATTAAAAAAAGGGATATAACATTCTCCCCCCTTACAAAAAGTTTCATCCTCAAAACTTGTGTGTTACAGAATCGGTAACTTAGTATAGTCCTACATAATTCATTTACCTAGATAATGACCGAACTTAGTATCCCTTGCGTATTCCGATATGTTATCCATTTCACTTCCTTGATACATGACTAAGTCCTCAAATCATTCAGTGTGTATATATATAAGGTGATCTTTAAATCTATGGTCCCCCGCCTAATAGATCGCAACCTATTCTTTCTATCGTTCTCGAATCAACCTTAAGGGTAACTTCACTATACTGGCTTCATAACTTAATCACCGGTCTATATCATACTTATATTTGCTATCATGAACAACCCTCTAAAATCAGTTCTTAGGTGTAGACAAATCTTTAACTTAACGCCTTGTTCACAAGACTCATCCCTGAAGCTGTATGTATTTTTCAGAATACATTGTACTTTAGTACGATTTAATTTAGTCATCACTAGCATCTCACAAGATGATCTAGTCCTTATAAGGTTCAATCCTTACTTAATTCTCTATTATTAGCACTTACAAACTTCCACTTATACTACTTGACGTGTATCATTCAACTTATTGCAATCTACAATACCGGATTCTTAAACTTATCACATATGATTCATCCCCTAAATAATTAACCATACTAACATCCTTTGTGTATGCCAATATGGTAACCGTTACCCTTCTTTAACACAACCAAGTCTTCCAAAATCAGTTCTGATATACTTACGAACTAGCTCTATGATCATGCTCTTAATTTCTCAGAGATATAGTCAGCAGCCTAGTATACGAAATATATGTATGTACATATCTTTCTTCAAGTTAAAAAGAAAAGTAGCTTACTTAGCTATAATTTTGAATATAGCTTTAACTATTTAAAATATTGAACCTTCTAATTTTTGTAAACACAAAACTCAAAGTATACTAGATTTGTTTTCGCAACGCGATATCTCAATTGACTATTTTAAAAACGATAATATAACTTTTCACAAGGCATTTTGGTAAAATTGCGTTAAAACAGTTGAAAACTTAATAATGTAAGGTTTTATGAAATGATTTAAATATGGTACCTTCCGTTTTCAAAAACAGGTATATATTTCGAAAGCTACCTTTTATTCCCCACAAAAGTTAAGTAAGTTCATCGCAAGCGGGTAAATAACTTCGAAAATATTTAAACGGTTAAACTGCTTGCGATACCGTTAGTCGTCAAATTTTAATTAATTTTGACTAAAAAATAGATTTAACAAAAACAGAAATTTGAAATATTCTGTAAGAAATGTATATAAACAAAACATTTTTGCAAGAACATCAATATTTTAAAAGTTTTCCCCTTTTCAAGGCCGTCAAAAGAAATTAAATTTTCTTTATTAGACTGATTTACAAGTACGGAAACAAATTAGCTGCGTAAAGTTTAGCAGACTATATAAAGAATGTGACTTAATAAGGTATTTTCGAAAGTAAAATGTCTTTTGAAGTCCATGTAAAATATAGGTATAACTCTGTGTACGTGCTTATATAAAATATTTATCTGCTAGAGAAATAATAGTCCAATATTTCATATAATTTCTATAATTCATCCTTATTTTCAGAAGAACAACCCGTCTACGTATCGTTTCTTATAAGTCTAACATTCGCTATTACGATAAAATCTTTATCTTAAATTGTTCAATCCTAGCATGGAACACTAAATATTTGTCAACTTAAGGTGTTCTAATTCACCATGCTTCCGCACGCCATGCTGGTCAACTGTATTTCTTTTCTTGGTTATTTGAACCGCTAATTTTCTTATTTAAATCTAACCTGCACAAGCAACCACAATTAGTTTATGCTTACTCTATTTCAATTCAAGCCTAATAGATTCAAACCAAATGTTCCGATGTCAACACTTAATCCAACAATTTTGTTGATATAGTATTCCAAGGCACATACTATAGTCGATTCTCGCATGTCGCTATTGTTCAATACCTCTAATAAGACTAATATCGTCGGCCTATTTTGATTACCCTGCATTCAACATCTTAACCCTAGGCTATAAATTCCTTTATACAATATGCTTAACTAAACTCTACCGATAATAACGCTGATCGTTATTTAGTTTCTATCATTCTACTATAAATTATCTCTTAGTATTTATTATACTATTGTAATTCATTTCTTAGTAGCTATGGCCCCAACTTAGACCTACACCTGCTCTGATGTCACCGTCCAAGTAGAGATATGGACCCACTTTACTTTACCCCAATGGTACCGAGTACTAAGTTGCAGTTATGGTAAGGCAGCCCGAGTTGCTACCTGACCCATTAATATGTCAACTAACGTTTGTAGTATGGTATTCTGGTTAACATTGTAATTCATTCAAATCAATTATATAGTATTCAACTAGGGTTACTAAGATCATGGCTTAGAGAGTTATGATCCACCTTAGATAAGGGAGAATTGTATGGGATATCCTAGGCATACGTGTTTCAAAACCGATAGACTTCCTAAGTTTAGGATCATTACTTATTTCTAGGATCATTCTTAGCATCATCATTTCTTAAGTCCAAGATCATGTCTTATTTCCAAATCATAATTAGTACATAATCAACACTTATTACAAAATCAGTACTTATGTCTAAAGTCAACTCTTAATCGAGATTGTTACTTATGTCTAAGATTGTGACTTATGTTCAGAATCATCGCTTATAACTGAGATCAGTAACTATGTTCATGATCGTCGCTTATGGTCAAATCATCACTTATGTTTAAGATTGTGACTTAGAGTCAAAATCGTAATTTATTTTCTAATATCATGGCCTAATTCTACATTTTCGCAGTGGATCTAGAGCCATGCTCTGAAGATTGTATTGTCGCAATACCTCTTGAACTCATTCTGAAATTAGATCCAAGTGATCGACGTTGTCAGTTGTGCTGCACCACCACTCCTCCACATCCACTTGTAGAAGAATCTCAAGTCTGAGTGCGGTGGTGGTGGAGCATATGGCTGCTGATGTGGTTGCCCCCACAGCAAGGGCCATGACCAGTAGTGCGTCGGTCAGGGCCTGGGGAAGCACAACCTGTGGTGGAGCTCCATTCTCATAGTGGATCCCATTGCCGTTTCTACCGTTCTCTTCTCAGTGGCATATTTGCTACAACAAGGAAAATTTCAGTTTTTTTTCTATTTGTCAAGGGCATTTCAGGAATATACAAAACTTAAGAAAAACAGGAGAGAATAAAACACAGAAAAAGTAAAACGGAGATAAAAACCAACCATGCCCCCAGTCCGATCATCACTTAGCCTAAATCAAACTTATTCTGAGGTCAAACTTAGTCTCAGATCACAACTTAATCTATTATCAAACTTAGTCTAAGATCAAACTTACATCTATGATCAAAACTTAAATCTAGAGTCATCTCTTACGTCTAAGATCATTTCTTAATTCTATGCTTCCGCAGTAGATCTAGAACCTCGGGAACAGAACAGAATGGAACGGAACAGAACAGAAAGGATATGCGACTTAGGTCTCGCATATCCTAACAGAACAGAACAAATATGCGACTTAGGACTCGCACACCTTAAAAGAACAGATATGCGACTTAGGTCTTGTATAGCGTAACAGAACAGAATAGATATGCGA
This sequence comes from Eustoma russellianum, assembly GCA_036186865.1. Lineage (NCBI taxonomy): Eukaryota > Viridiplantae > Streptophyta > Magnoliopsida > Gentianales > Gentianaceae > Eustoma > Eustoma russellianum. The sequence goes on along the minus strand of AP025063.1, from coordinate 12,920,876 downwards.
CTTAGGTCTCGCATATCCTAGCAGAACAGAATAGATATGCGATTTAGGTCTCGCATACCCTAACAAAAAAGAACAGATATGTGACTTAGGTCTCGCATATCCTAACAGAAAATAACAGATATGCGACTTAGGTCTCGCATACCTTAACAGAACAGATATGCGACTTAGGTCTCGCATATCCTAACGGAACAGAACAGATATGCGACTTAGGTCTCGCATACATTAACAGAATAGATATGCGACTTAGGTCTCGCATATCCTGACATGACAGAACAGATATGCAACTTAGGTCTCGCATACCTTAACAGAACAGATATGCGACTTAGGTCTTGCATACCCTAATGCAATGTCGTGATGCATGGATGCACATAAATCACATACGGAATGCTTCATTTACTTTCCCTTTCCTTTTCTTATTCTTTTTCCTTTTCTTTTTCTTTATTCTTTTTCCTTTTCCTTACCTTTTTCTTTTTCCTACCTTCCTGCTTCCAGTTTCGTGCGATCCCCTTTTTCCCCTCAGATTATTTCTATTCGTTCCCCCATCTTTCAGCTGACACACTCTACCCCTCCCTCAGCCCACCCCCTCGGCTCACCTTCCAGTTTCGTGCGATCCCCTTTTTCCCCTCAGATTATTTCTATTCGTTCCCCCACCTTTCAGCTGACACACTCTACCCCTCCCTCAGCCCACCCCCTCGGCTCACCACCCCCTCCAGCCTGCACCACCCCAGCGCACCCCCAGCCCCACTCCTATCAGCCGCACCCCCCTTAGCCCCCACCCTCTTAGCCGCCCCCTCTCCTCAACCACCACCAGCACGAGGCCATAGCCCACCACCACGGGCCACGTGCCGCCATTACCGTGCCTCCACTGCAATTCCGTTATTCATATATATACATCAAAAGTGAAATCTTTTTCTTACTATTCGTACGAAAATAATACCATATATATACGTATATACAATTCATCACATACACATATAATAACATAAACAGTCATGTGATGCACGATCTCAGTTTCATAAAGAAATTAAGGATTGTACCGTTTTCATACATAGGATGTTAAGGGGGCACCTACCTGGTAATTACTACGCATTGAAAAGCGTGATCGAGCGGCGGTTCCTTCTCTACCCCCTAAAGTGGGCGGCCTTGATAGAGCAGGGAGAGGATTGTTGTTTTTTTCTTCTCTAGCGTGAGCGGCATGTGTTTCTGTGAAGGGAGGAGGCTCTAAGCGCTTGTTTAAATAGAATTTTGATTTGGGTTTAGGGAAAATTTTCCTAATCAAATATTTTTAGTAATTAATAAGCATTAATGACTCTTTTGCCCTTCATTAAAAAATGGGATATAACACTATCATCCTTATGTGTAAGAAACAAAGTCCAAGTATAACGAGAAAAATCATCAACAATCACATAAGCATAGTGACGTCCACCAAGACTCGTAGTGCGACTAGGACCAAACGAATCAATGTGTAGTAATTCTAAAACTCTAGTCGTGCTTATTTCATTTTTAGGTTTTAGTGACTCACGTGTTTGTTTGCCTTTTATGCAAGATTCACACAACAGAAAGTTGTCTAAATCAAGTGTAGGCAATCCTCGTATTAGGTTCTTTCGTTAGAGTTTTTCTAGCGTAGAAATGCCAATATGTCCTAAACGCCTATGCCACAAATTTACGTTAGGTTTATTTGACATGAAGCATTTAACCTTGGCGTCTAACATATCATCCATAGAAAGCGTAAAGATGTTTCCTTCCCGTTTTCCTTTTAAGACCGTTTCTCTATTTTTATTTACTATATTGCAATATAGATGAGTAAAACACACGTTGAAACCATTATCAATAAATTGTGAAATGCTATGAAGATTATAAGATAAGTTGCTTACCAAAAAGACGTTTGAGATTTGAAGGGTGCTTGGGTTTCCAATTGTACCTTTTCCAATGATCTTGCCTTCATTGTTGTCTCCAAAGGTCACGGATCCGCCTTTTGTGACCTTCTTCAATTTCGTGAATAGGCTCAGGTCACCCGTCATGTGCCTCGAGCAACCACTGTCAAGGAACCATTTGTTTGATATATCTTTTGATATGTGGGTTCCCTGCAATGTACAAGAATGATTTAGGTACGCTTTTAATTTTGGGTCCTTGCGAGTTAGTTATTCACCTCTTGGTAAGAGTACCTTTCGGTACCCATACTTGGGTGATCCTTCTCGGTCTAGCAAATAGCAAGAATGTAGATGAAGGTGCAATGTAATAGACATGTGGTGAATGCACTTTGGGCCTTAGGCCAAGAACTCCTTTATACTCATTATATGTAGGACGTTTTTGATATGCCATTGTGTTAGTGTGCGTAGTGCGTGATCTAGATTGATGAAATAAATGTCATGTATGCATCACTTGTTTCTTCTCATATCTATATGGCACAAAATTATATTTCGCATGATATGAAGAAGAAGTATTACGAGATGAGGGGAGAGGGGGTCTTTGCGTCATCTTAGACGCCGTATGTGCTTTTGGAGTGTTTACTATCTTAGACAATACAAACTTGGTTGGTTTAATGGATACTTCATTTGTCTCAATGTATCCTAATCCTGTTTTATCTCTGTCATGCTTTTGTGATAAGATAATACGATCTAGCATGTTAGATCCCGTTTCAAACTGTTTCATCATTTTCTCTAAGTCTGTATTCCTTAATTTCAAACTTGAAATCTCGGATTTCATTTTATTATTTTGCGTGGTCAATGATGAGATCTCTGTCTTTAATGTAGTAATGATGCATGATGACTCTTCTTTTGAATTGTTTAATTAAGCGACAAGATTCTCGTTAGAAGATTCTAACACCTTCTTGTCTTCAATTAATCGTTTCTTTTCTTTCGCGAGAGTCTTAGTGAATTTATGTAATTCTAAGTACTGACTAAAAAGATCATCATAAGAAGGCTCAGAGACAGAATCAGAGTCAGTTGATCCTCGTTTGATGCTTTGGACACAAAGCATACTTGTGCAGTCTCCTTTTCTGTTTTAGTCTCGGAATCCGATGTATCACTCCAAGTGGAGGCTTTGAGTGCTCGTTTCCTTTGCTTAGGTTTTGAGATGAGTCTATTCTTGTTCCGATCCTTCTCAGGGTATTTGTTTGTTTGCTTTTCCTTATTAGGACAGTCATATGATAGATGACCAAGTTTACCGCATTCATAACATTTAACATCCTTGTCGTTTGTCTTGTTCTTATTTCTTTTAGTCGAAGTATCCTTAGTTTTGTCTCTAAGCGACTTTCTCATGAATTTTCTTAAGCCTTTAGCCAATAAAATTGAGTCATCATTATCTGATTCAGAATCACTATCTTCTACGTGATCGGAAGAAGTAGAGACGCATTTATTTGATTTAAATGCAATAGCTTTACCTTGTTTTGATGATTCTGATTTCCTTATGGTGAGTTTGTTCTCATAAACCTTAAGTGATCCAATTAATTCTTCCATCTTGATTGACTTAGTTTCTTCGCTTTCTTCTATTGCCGTTACTTTAGGGTCCCACTCGGATGGAAGGCTTCGCAAGACCTTTTGTACCTTTTCATGCATAGTAAAGTCTTTGCCAAGAGACTCAAGAGAATTGTAAATATTAGTCAAGCGAAGATCCATATCAACGATAGATTCATTTGGCAATAATTTAAACAACTCGAGTGTGGACATAAGCATGTCGATCTTGGACTCTTTTACTTGATTAGTGCCTTCATGTTTCATTTCAAGAATTCTCCACATTTCTTGAGCACTAGAACAATTTGAAACATAGCTAGATTCACTTTTACTTAGTCCATTTAAAAGTAACTGCATAGCCCTAGCGTTCATGCTTAGTCTCTTTTTATCCTCATTAGTATACTCTTGTCTAGGCTTAATGACCTCTAGTGTGACTCCATCTACAGTGGATAACCTCGATGGAACAAATGGACCATAATCTATAATTGACCAAAGATCAATATCAATTGCCATAAGAAAAAGTGTCATTCTTAATTTCCATTGAATGAAAGACTCACCGTCAAAGAGAGGAGGCCTTTGGCTGGACATACCTTCTTGCTCGGTTTTGAAGTTTGTGGTTGCCATCTCACTTAGATCGTTGGATCCTTTTGATGTGAGTGTTTCTGTGCTCTGATACCACTTGTAGGATCTGCAAAGCACCACTAGAAGGGAGGGGTTGAATAGTTGGTGCGGAAAATGTGGTTTCTAAAATAGGTTTAAACCAAGAAGTCAACTTCTGAAAACAGTTTCTGTTTTCAAGACTAGTTTTAAAACGTTTTGAAAACTGGGTTTCAGGCCTTCAAAAATTCTGAAATTTTGAGAGATTTTATCCTCAGATGTTTTGAGTATCTCTAAAAAATTTCAGATTAAAATTCAACCTCTAACCCCTTGAAAAAGCGCTGGTGGTCAGATTGCGCAAATCTGTCAGAAACGGTAGTCCGATTTGAAAAATTAATTCCTATTTGTATGTAACTCAAAATGCTCTGAAAATTTAAATACAAACCCCTTATTAGTTTTATTTAAATGGGTTCAAACATTTTTGAAAAATTCTTTTGGGAAGTTAGTCAAATACGATCAAAGTCTCAACCTTTGCAAGCCTGAAAATCAGACTGCATTAGTCTCAGTATTTTGGATGTTTGGATGACTTATACTTGTCTAAAATGGTTGAAACGTACGCCAAAAGAACCTTAAAACGTTTGGCTATGATTCTGAAAATTTTCGTGATTTTTGAAAATCGTTTACTATTTTTGCTAACGTGATTAAGAACGATAAACAGTGCTGAAAGTAAGTGCTGAAAGTAAATAACACCGGAAATTTTATATTGGTTCGGTTATAAACAACCTACTCCAGTCTTCGAGGACACCTTCCTCGGTTAGCAATAAACACACAACATAAAGAACACCTTACCACAGGATTGATGGAGTTACACACCAACTCCAACCCTTTACAAACCTTGTATGAGAATACAATTGTCACTAACACCACCACCTTGCAAGTGCAAAATTTATCACACCTTGATCAATCTTTTACAATGATAAAGATTATGTGGTGGACTATATGAAGCATATTCAAATATATGAATATGAGTACAATAGGCTTTTAGAGAGAAGAAAGAAAGAGAGTGTAGAAGAGAAGGCTAGAACACGTTTTTGATGCTTCAAATTGCAAGACATGTTCTTTTTTTTGTTTTGCCCTCTTCCTTTCCTTTTAACATTATGGCCACCCCCTTGATTCTATTCTCCTCTTGAAAATTATCTTCTAAGTCCTTGGAAGAGTGTATTGTATCATTGTGACATGTCCTTGCTTACTTGGCATCTCCTTATTGGATGATCATTAAACTATTGCTTACTTGAGAAATTAGCCCAATTAATTCACTTAATTCAAGAAGTAAAATATGCCTCATTTACTTGAGAAATTAGGCCATCCATATGCACATGATGAAATTTTCAGCATGTGTTACAAATGTGACATAAGTTTGAAATGTTACCTTGTGTAGCTCCTTCCTTTATGTCATCAACATTGTACGCTTCATTTTTGGCCAATCAAGTTGCCAACAAAGCTCCACATATGCTCCAATATAGCTGAGATAGGCGTGTGAAATGAAGATAGTGCATGTGCTGAATTTTATTTTTGCAAACTCTGTAAAATAGTGCACATTTAATTATACATACATGGTATATTCCAATCAGCCCTTAATTGAATTTTCTAGAACGCTTTAAAATATATGGAATATGTATAAAGTGTCTAGATACATGTTATATGCCATGCCAAAAAAATGTTCCATGTGTCGTGTACGTAGAAAACTGAATTTTCGATGTTTATCAATTACCCGATTTTTCTCTAATTAAATTCCAACTTTTTACACATGTTATATATATTATGTTACACATAATATACATAAATTAAACTTTAATATTCAGCACTTAGTCTGAGCTTAACGTGGCGCCCAAAACATGTGTCAAAATTGAATTTTGGAATTTCCACAATTTGGCCATAATTGAGGGTGATTTGTGTGTGCCAACATGGAATGATTTTATTGCTGCACATACCATGTAAGCCACAAAATTTGTTGCCATTTTTGAAGTGTAGGGGCTGGCCATCTATTTATGGAAAGTACGTGACACGTTGGCGAAGTTTCAGTATTCGCCCGATACGACAATTTTCGGTTTAGAACCTTTTAACGTGTCGTATTGAATTTTTCATCACGATGCCTTATATTATATGATATAAGACCTGAATATACTCATAAATATGAGTTAAATATAGTGGTGTGACGTTAACGTACCTACATAAAATATGTAACGTGTCGGTAGTACGTTGGAATAAATGTGTATGTGCCTTTTTCAAAACAAATCTGAAAATATATATATATTTATTTAAAAATGGCGTGTATATGTGTGGAGAGGGAGTGGAGAACTTTCCTTTCTTCAACTTGTTGTCTTTGGGCCTTTTCCAAACATGGCTTCCTTTAACGAACTACTTAGTTTAATTAACTAAGTACTTCACTTAATGAACTAGTTTAGTTCATTAATGGTGGCACCTAAAAATAGTTCAAACACAACAAATGCTTGCCATTTGATGTAAGCTTGAAAGCTTCATGGCTCGTTAGTACGACAACATTATATATGAACTATATAAAGCAAGTTTTACGCAACAACATGTCATGTCATAAAATATGTCATGCATTTCTTTGTAACACGTTATTTAAATCATGCATTTTGAAATCTCTCAAACTCCTTTTTCTCTACATTTCTCACTATACAAGTAATGCCTCCATATCTTTAAAGCGAATACCACTGCGGCAAGCTCAAGATCATGGATGGGGTAGTTTTTCTTGAATGGCTTCAATTATCGGGATGCTTAGGCTATTAATCTATCCTTCTGTATAAGAATACATCTAAGACCGTTCTTTGAGGCATCACTATACACAACATATTTTTTGCCAGGAATGGGCTGAGCCAAAATAGGGGCAGATGTCAACTTCGTTTTGAACTCTGAAAAGCTCCTTTCACAATCCGCATTCCACTCAAATTTTGCTTTCTTTTGGGTCAATCTAGTGAACGGAACAGCCATCCTTGAGAATCCTTCAACAAACATTTGAAATACCCTGCCAGCCCAAGGAAGCTTCTCACCTTTGTAACATTAGTTGGTCTAAGCCATTCTGTAATGGCCTCAATTTTCTTTGGATCCACAGAAATCCCATCTTCTGATATGACGTGGCCAACAAATAACACGGTATGCAGCCAGAACTCGTATTTGCTAAATTTCGCATATAAGCATCTTTCTCTTAAAATATTCAAAACCGTCCTCAAATGGGCTGCATGGGTTTCTTCGTCTGGGAAATAGATCAAGATATCATATATTAAGACCACTACGAATTTGTCTAACTGATCTTGAAAGACTCGATTCATGAGGTCCATAAAAGCAACAGGAGCGTTGGTCAAACCGAATGGCATGACAAGGAATTCGTAGTGTCCATAGCGTGTTCTGGAAGCAGTCTTAGGGACGTCTTCAGCCTTAATCTTCAATTGGAAATATCTAGATCGCAGGTATATCTTACTGAAAACCCGAGATCGCTGCATTAAGATACTTTAGATAGAGTTTCGGAAAACTTAAACTTAGTTGAAATAAGACTCGTTAATTATGTACCCTGAGTTGATCGAATAAATCGTCGATCCGGGGCAGTGGGTACTTATTCTTTATGGTGATTTTGTTAAGTTCATGGTAATCGATGCATAAACGCATGCTTCCATCTTTCTTCTTTACGAATAGCACAGGGGCACCCCACAGCGAAACACTAGGGCGAATAAGCTTTTTCTCTAACGGCTTGTGCAACTGCTCCTTTTGTTCTTTCAGTTCCGCAGGTGCCATCCGGTATGGGGCTTTCGATATGGGTTCTGCTCCTGGAACAAGGTTTATTTCGAAGGCAATTTTGAGGTCGGGAGGCAACCCGAGTAATTCATCGGGAAAAACATCAGGGTATTCGTTAACAACTGGAACTTGAGCAAGGGTGGGACTCACTTGCTCAGAACTTAGGACATAGACGAAGAATCCTTCATGGCCTTTCTTCATGCTCGGTTGGCATGAGCTGCATTAACATAAACCTTCTTGGATGGTTTTTTTAACTTGGCTCCTCCTTGGAATGATACTTCATCTCGAGCTGGGTCCTTGATTATAACTTGCCTACTCTAGCAATCAATGTGGGCATGGTTCTTTGAGAGCCAATCCATTCCAAGAATCACATCGAAATCACTCATGGATATAGGGATTAATTCGGCATCAAAACGCTAATCATCAAACTCGAGAGCGCAACTTCTGAGGATATGATGAGAGACAAGCACCTTATCACCGGCTGCTTGTACTCTATAGGGTGATTCTAATCGGACTGGGTTATGATCGATATTCTTACATTCGCAGGTATGCTACATACTAAGATAGTTCCTGAAGCATGCATATTTAACTAAGTAACAACATAGGCATGCGTAAGCAAAACATATTTAAGGCATAAAACTTTAAACCATACCAGTCAATACATCTGTCGTCTCCTCAACATTTGCATCTGTCATAACGTGCACCCTTGCATTTGCACGCAGTCGTTGGTTCATTGACTGTTGCTGCTGCTACTAGGCTCCTCTGTCTGGATAGTCCCTAATCAGGTGGCCATCCTTACCGCATCCAAAACACTGTCGAGTCTTCCATCGACACTCACCCGTATGTCTCTTATGGCACAGAGGGCACACTGGTATAGCTGGTTGCTAGGGTGGAGCTTGATGCTTTTGCTGATTAGCTTGATGCTGCTGGCAGCGCTGATGCTGACCTTGTGATCTCCCTTGATGAATAGATCCTTTGAAATTCTTCTTGGCTACCTTCCTGAACTTCTCATTTCCAGTTACTTGCCTTTCCCTTTTCTGTTCCATATCGTCTCGGTTGATAATATCTCTCTCGATCCTATAACAGGCATCCAAAAGGGCTGTGAAATTTGTAGGATTCGCATTTACCAACCACGTTCTAATCCTTGGGTTCAACTCTCTTTCAAATTTCACCATATTTGTCTCTTCATCGTTCATGGTAGATGGCTGAAATCTTCCCAATGCAATGAACTTATTGGCATAATCTGCAACGGTCATACCGGGCTCTTGCTTCACTGATTCAAACTCATGCCGCTTCTGCAACTTTACCGACGGAGGAATGTAGAACTTATGGAATTCTTGCAGGAATCTTTCCCAAGCAATTGGTCTTGTAAGGGGTGTAAGTTATTCTTCCACCACTGATTCGGTTCCCTTAACAGGAAGGGCCTCACGGCTTGAGCTTTCATCTCATCAGGGGCTTGGATTAGCTCAAAATAGTTCTCGATTTCATCTAACCACTTCTCAGCTATGTCCGGATCTGGCTTTCCCTCGAATGGTGGTACATTAGCCCTTTTTAGCTTCTAAAAAAAATACTACTGAGCATCTCTCACTGGCTCACGTGGCTGGGGCTGAGCATTCTGATGGATTAGGCCTTGACCTATCTGTGTGACCACCTTGCCAAAGGCCTGAAAGGCGTTAACATCAGAAATCACCGGAGGAATAGGTGCCTGCGGTGGTGGAGGTGGATTATTCTAAACAGGAGGATTATGATCCTATGGTGGTGGCGGCGACACTTGAGTCGGTGGAGGGAACAGGGCCTTGTGGCTGAGGAGGGACTGGCTCCTGTGCATCTGGTCGAGCCCTAGGAGGTCTGCCTTGAGGTCGGGCCATCTGCACTACGGAGTGTCAAAATTTTATACAAATGATGGGATAAAACAAGATTATTTTGGCTAAAGATTATAATTCTCAAAAGAAATTTAAATGAGGAAGAGGAAAAACATATCTTAGCATAAAGATCCGGATTCTATGGGTCAGGATTAATTTTTGAATTAAATCCTAAATCCGGTCTATGTTGTCCTAGTCTAAGGCCATCACTCATCTAAAATCCTGACTTAGATATAAGATCAAACTTAGGTTTCTAAGATCATAACTTAGTTCTACGTACTGCTAAAAATCTAGAGCCTGGGCTCTGATACAACCTGTAGTGCCCTGCACCGGACCTCGTCCGAATGCGGTGCACCCACTGTACTTCACTACGGAGAGTGCAAAGTGTCACGCATAACATGTAAAAATCCATAACTTAAGTCATGGACTACCATGTTAACATTTAACAGGGTAGCAAAATTTAGGCAGAATTAAAAACTTCAAAATAAATATGCTTGCCGAAAACATTAAGTCCAAAACATCGGTCCAACAAAACGAGGTAAAACCAAAATCCCAAAAGTTCCAAACATAGTTCATAGTACAAACATCATGTCAGCACAAAAGTCCTTAAGCATAGTCTACTCTTGGCTTCTTGATTATGGGTATGGCACTCTCGGTTCATCATCGATCCACTCAACATTAGCATTCTCGAGCTCTGGGGGGAAAATTAAAGGTATGAGTGATACAATCACCCAGCAAGTATACAATAAATCATCACGAAATAAATAAAGAATCATAACATGAATGTAAAACCCCACGAACCAACATTAATTCGTACCTGGCCTTTAATCCATGATCCGCAGAAGATATAACCTAATCATAACTCAAATAATACAAGTCCGACATTATCATATCACTTCCTAGCTTAACCGTTCTAACATGCAAACTGCACATGAAATATGCAAGATGCAATGCATGATGTCATGTCATGGCAAAATCATCATTTGGTCTCATAAAGCAAACATAAAAGAAAACAGAGTGTCAGAACAATTAATCCCGGATCTAAGCGGGTCTAAAACATGTCGTCATACAAATTAACCACGGGTCTAAGACGTGTCCAGAACGTGTCATCAGACCGATTAACCCCGGGTCTGGGTCGGGTCCAGAACATGTCATCAGGCCGATTAACCCCGGGACTGGGTCGGGACTAGAACATATCATCAGACCAATTAACCGCTGGTCCGGAACGGGTCTAGAACATATCATGTCATCACACCTATTAACCCCAGGTCTGGCTCGGGTTATGAGCGTGCTTAACCGGTACAGAAATCATAGAGCATTTCTTTTTGAAAATCATGGGACAATAGATAACTTACTTGCATAAAGAAACTTGCGTACTTGAAAAAGAACTTGCTTGTTTAAGGAAAAACATAGAGAAAATCAGATTCGTAATGCATATGGTCGTGCATGATACATGGGATGAAATGCAATGACAGTCATGGCATGAATCATCTTAAAAATTACTTATGACATGACATAGGCATAATCCCATAGGATGACAAACTTTCCAGCAGTTCGCACTTATTTTCCTTGGCTCAAAATGTAATCAAGACAACTTATTCCTTGGACCTTTTTATACAGCATGTACATTAGGGTCCTAACTATCAACCATAGAAATTTCGTAAAAATCCAGTAAACATAAGGGGTTCAAATTTGGGTTCCAACAAGAGATGGCACAGCCAAACTTTCGGCTGTGCAGTACCTGTTCCCTTTCATGTTCGTGGCCCTTAAACCATCAATAATTCTCATATACCACCTGGAAAATAAGCTAACATACTAGGGAATAATTTCCTTAAACCCAAACACCATCTTCATGCCTAAATAATTAAGGATAAGTCCAAACATTGTGACCCAACATTCTGTCCAGATTTCCAGCAATGTTCATCCGACTTTACTTCAGTGATTAACCCCTCAAATGCATGTTTTTAGCCAATTTCTTTACATAGACATCTGACCCAATGCTTTAAGTGACTCCCATAAAAAGTTCAAGGCTATCTAAGACCTTTAAAGTGGTTAAACAATTATATTTCCAGAACATATGCGTCCAGAATTCTGTTTTGCATAGGTTCCTCTTGAGGCTCCTTTAATATTGTAAAACTAGTCTTTTTATCAATTTACCACAACACACACTTAATATATATAATGGCCTACCATCACACCAAATTTGAGGTTATTTGCAAAATGACAAGGTTCATTTCAAGGCTAATCATTGCGACACTCAAAACAGTTCTGTTCTTGAAATCTTTCCTTAAATCACTCCTTGTCTTTTGGCACACGCATTATTTACCCCTTCATCCTTTAACCCTACTTACTAACCACAATATCATGCAGCCAAAGATATTTATTATTAGCTTATAAGGTCACTATTATAAATGCACATGGTGATGAAATCAAACAACCAAACACCGACACCATGACTAGTTTCACTTTTAACCGCTATAGCATAACTTGGAACACATACTCTTCACTTAGCACATGATATCCCAATTTTCCAGCCATAAACCACTATGAAAATAGGTTCTAAACATGCTCCTAAATAAGAAAAAATAAGCACCATTCATTTCCTATAAAACCCTATTGAGGCCGAAACACACACACACAAATATACTCATCTACAACTCATGATTTAACACTATTCTCAACATAGTTCATCAAGAGTGCTTAGAACAACATTATTAGAGAAAATAGTACCTTATTTTGGAACCCATTAACACCTTCAAATGTCTTGTAAGGCTGTTTTTCAAAAGACCCAAAAACAGTCCACTTGATTTGTCATTTTGGCTATATCAAGCATCTGGAACATGCAACATACAAGATTCATACCATTCCTTGTTATGTTACCATGGCAGCCCAAATATACGAATTATGTAACATACTACATGCTAAAAGTAGGGGTCTTAACATATCCATCAAGTAACATGAGCCAAAGAGTAAACTTTCATACTAGTATTTCATCAAAGTTCACAACCTTTCTATTTCATGCTTATCATGTCATCTAAAAATCATACCTTACTATGACTAAACATTCAAGTCATTAACTCCTTAAATAATTCATGAAAGTCTGAAGTATACTTGCCTTTTTGTTGGGTCTGAATTTCTTCTTAATTTAGAGTGAATCAAATGGCTTGAGATCTCCTCCTACTTCACCATGGTGTACACGATTTTGAAGCCAGAAATGGAGGTTAGCATTATCCTTAAATCCAAAGGTAAATGAACTATATTTAAGGTAGAGTTTCTTACCAAAATAGTTTAGTTTTGCAATCCTAGCCACCAACTATCACCACTTCTTGAAAGCTTGAAGATATCACCTCCCTTTTTCTTCCTAGGACTCACGGTTTATAGGGTCAGGGAAACACCCGAATTTTAAGCTTCATGGAAGTTAGAATGGACATATAGAGGTTTAAAATCCTTACCAATATAGAACTTGTGTTGGAATGGCTCACTTGAGGGACTCCTATGCTAAGGAGTTTGAAGATTCGTCACCTAGGGGCACATGCAAGGCCATAGGTTGTTGGAGGAAATGGAGCACAATGTGAGCTTCACAAGTTGATAATCTAGGACTAAAGGAGATGTTTAAAGAAACTTGCTTACCTAGCTTGAAGCTTGAAGATTGAAGGAGATGGTTTTAGAGTACTTCTAAGAACACCTTTGCTCAAGTGGTTTCTTGAGTACTTGAATATCTTGAAGTGTTTGTATATTGTCTTAAGAGGAATTTAGTAGATAGAATGTGGATGGAATGTAGCTTGCTTGTTAGGAGGTTGAAGAAGAAGCCATGGAGGCTTCAAGAGGCTGCCGGCCGAAGGTAGAAAAAGGAGGGAAAGGGGAGTCTCTTCACTTGCCTTGGAACATAATCATGAGAGGGAATAAATGGAGGTTAGCTACTTAATAGAAGCTGTAGCTTTTGAGGTTTTCTTTTTTTTTAAAAAAATAAATCTTTTTGGTGGTTAGTTAGGCTATTAAAGAGGATAGTTCTAGATCCTCTTCTTTGGGTTAGCCGATTTTTCTTTCCCCCCTTTTTTTTTTGAAATTCTGTGAGGGCATAATTGGTATTTCACGATGAAGCATTATCCATACTTATAATTTATATATTTACTTATAGAATATTATTTATCTTACAGGACCTTTATAAAAGAAAGAAACTAATTGGAATGTAGACAATTGTAATTGGAAACTAAGACTTTTTACAAAGACACTTTATATACATCGGGGGTACATAGTAGTTTGACGATGGGTACAACCATACACGCCTCATTGTTGTAAAAGGTTGATCAAGGTGTGATCAAACCTTCATCCGTTCGGTGGTGGTGTTCGTGATCATTGTGATTTTTTGTATCGTTTGTTAAGGGTTGGAGTTGGTGTGTAACTCCAGCAACCCTGATGGTAAAGTGTTAATTTTGTTTTGTGATAACCGAGGAAGGTGTTCTTGAATACTGGAGTAGGTTGATTTAACCGAACCAGTATAAAATTCCATGTGTTCTTTACTTTACTGCACAGTACTTTCAATTTCGAGCATTCTGCATCTATTTTGTCACAATCTTAAAAATAGCAAACGAATTTCAAAAATTGTAAAATTTTGCAGAAACATCCAAACCTCTTAAGTTTCATTTGGTGCAAGTTTCAACCCATTTACACAAGTATAAGTCAATCAAACGTTAATAGTTCTAAGAATAGTGCAATCTGATTTTCAGACTTGCAAAGGTTGAGAACTTGAACGTATTTGACCTACTTCCCAAAGGAAATTTTCAAAACTGTTTCAATCCATTAGAATACATTTCTTAAGGGGTTTGTCATTAAAATTTCAGACCATTTGGAGTTACGGATTAATCGGAATAAATTTTCAAATCAGACTACTATTTCTGGCAGATTTGTGCAATCTGACCACAAACGATTTTTCAAAGGGTTAGAGGTTTAATTTTGATCTAAAATTACTAGGAGATACTCAGAACATCTGAGAGTAGAATCTCTCCAAATTTCAGAATTTTTGAAGATCTGTAACCTAGTTTGTTAAACGTTTCAAATCAGGATCTGAAAACAGAAACTGTTTTCAGAAGCTGGGTTTTTGGGTTAAAATATTTTAAAAACCAAATTTTCCGCACCCATTATTCAACCTCCCTTCCAGTGGTGCTTTACAGGTCCTACAATAAATAATCCCAATACAAAAATAAATCAAATGTTTAAGGCCGACGAAACACGATACATCAAATGAAATCTAAAAGTCTCTCATACAAGGAATAATTCAGATAATCTATCAAGTGTCTCCCAAGTAAACCTCGCAACTTCACTCTCCCCAACTAGCCTTGTCAGACACGTCTTCAACAAGGATATAATCAAAATCCTGCTTACCTGGAGTGGGGGGAGAAGGTAAGGGTGAGTGATATGACGTCACTCAGTAGGTACTCGCCTCCGTCCGATGCGGAACGAGCATACAACAATGGTGTATACACATAATCACGTAGCACAGAAACATAAAGCAAGAAACTGCATAAAGTAAGTCACTCCACATAATGATGCGCAACTTCATGATGCATGTCCCTACTTCTACGTGTCACACACAACTAGATTATGTCATACGATATGTCTATATCTTTACCGTGCAATGCATGATCCCCCGGGGTTGTTGGGTGCTATTGTAGCTCTTCCACTACAATCAACCGTTCCAGAGTACTACTGTAGCTCTTCCACTATAGTCCACTCTAGAATTCCTGGGTGCTGCTGTGACTCTTCCACTACAACCCACGATGAGTGCTGTTGCAGCTCTTCCACTACAACCAACTATTTCTTTTCTCTTTTTTTCTTCTTTTCTAGGTGCTACTGTAACTCTTGGCTATAGCACACCATCACATGCCTTTTAGGCAAAATGCAATGCATGTGCCATGAATGCAATGAAAAATTCATTTTCCAGTGTTTCGTGCATCATTCTTGCTTTTTCCCATATTTTCCACATTATTCTAGAATTTATATTCCACTTTCTGAATTTATTTCTCATCCAAATCCTTTACTTTAATTCTCGAAAATGTCATAAAAATATTATTTTCTATCACTTATATTTTTCCTAGCTTATATTAATCTTTTCGTGACTTTATACCATTTTTCCTATTTTTCTCTTATATTTACTATTTATTATAATTAGCTAGATAATTATAAATTCATAAAATTAATATAGATTCTTTATTTTCACCATTCTATAATTCTGGAATTAACTGTTAATTTTTCTAGAATTAATTTCTAGTTTGTGGAATTTTAAAACTATTTTTACTATTTATCATATTTAATTAAATTAATTATAAATTCATAAATCTAGAATTTACTATAAATTTTCTGGAATTTAATCTATTTTTATTAATAATTACTTTATTATTTTAATATTTATTATATTCTGAAATTAATTTATTAATTATTATTTATATATTTTGAAAAGGCAGGTCAGCCCGAACCAAATTCTGGTCGAGAGGATGACCTGACCTGGTCTAGGCCAGGGTCAACTCTGCCATCTGACAGAGTTAGCCCGACCCGGCTAACCTGGAATTTAATTATTTAATTATTTTTTCTATTTTCGTCTAACGCCAATAAAATCTTCATTTTAACTCTGTTTTGCCTGAAAACAATTGAATTTGACTCCGTTTAACGCGACACATCTTATGAAAGTGGACATATCAGTGCGTTTTTAATGCAATTTTCCATTTTAACGCTTAAAAATTCATTCTTTTAAATTCTTTTTGGGTCACACGAATATCAACATAGCACGCACACATACATTTACGATCAAATGAGTAAAAGTCATGCCCTTTGAATTAAAACACATGAATTTAGCAATTAAAACAAAGCACATAAAATACCGATTGAACATGCTTGATTCGTACCAAAACGAGGGAGAATAGACACCTACCTTTATCCGGCGGATACTTTTTCTATGTGCAAATTCTTCCTTCCTCTTTTCTACCTACCTTGGCCGAAGCAAGACAATGGAGTTGAATGTGTTTTTTTAAACAAGGGGCTGCCGAATGGAATTCAAAGGGGTAGGGTTCAATACATATAATTTGTTTGCGTGTATGAAGGGGCGGCAGATGCTTTGGAAGGAAATTGAGTTTTAGCTCTGTTGTATGCTGTGTGTCTATATTTTTTTTTAAAAAAACCGTGTATTTTATTATATTAACCCCTCACTTTTGGCAGAGGAAAACCATAGTACAGCAAAATGAGACAATAAACAGTACAGCAGCAAGTGATTATCCACATCCAGGCTATATATGATATGTTGCATTAAAACCTTGCCGAGTAAAACCACCCTTGTGGATAAAACCCCGGCGAAGGAAAAAGCATACATATTTATATATCTGGATTGTTCATATACGCTATTGTGTAATGAATTACAAAATGTAAACCATGTACTATACAAACGTAATGAAAGAGTGTGCCGGATGAACAGCCAAACATCAAGGGTATCTCGCAACCTTCTGGAATGCCCATCTATGTCGAAGAAATGAAATGCAAAGCCTGTGTCTTGCTGATCCGTCCAATGAGCAACAGCGCAGCCAACCAGTTTATGTCACGGATAATGGGACTAGGACCATGCGTCGAATGCATATATTGTGCAGAGACGAATCGCGTTCCATGCTCTCGCCCACGCACCATGAAGAGAAGAGTTTGAATAAATCATAAATCCAGGACATAGATAAACAAGAAAGATCAGGGCATAGATCAAACCTGGACTGCCGGCACAACCCAAAGTGCCGACAGAAATACTTGCAACATGCCAACCCCTGTGTACAACAGAGAAGAAAGGACAACAGCATGCCTGAGTCGTCTGAGATAGATGATAGCGAGAAGAAACCTTGACACCAACGAGATGTCTCACAGCCACAAGCAAAGAGCATAAATGTATTGTTGCTAAACATACATGGTGTAAGAAAATAAATAGTGGTGTCAGCGTGCGGAAAATTAGAGATTGAGACCATCGGAGCGAAAGAAAAGAAAACATATCAAGCCTACCTGTACCAAATGTAGTACAGGCAGAGAAAACTCGACGTTGTCAATCCGTATGGAAGACTGTAGGTATGTTAGTAATGCGCCCACACGCCAAATTGACATTACAGTTACCTCGGAGGCCATGTATCATGGGAACAAATACAGCATTAAAGTGGATAACTAAATAAATTATGCAGCAGCGTATCAAATGAGTTTGATGCGTACCGGACCTGCCCGTGACCAATAGTACACGGGCATAATATGTTAAAGAACAGCAACCCATAAGGTAAACTAAAGTGTTAAGCTGTGCGCAAGGCTGCCGATGTGAGATCCAACGTAACTGAAGCCTTGACCAGGGGAGGAAGAGTGTGACTGTTATACACCCCCGTTGCAGGATGCATCATCGCATGTTGGGCAAGATAGTGAGCCGGCATATTAGTCTCACGATATGTGTGAATTATCACCAGTCGATGCTGCCTAACCAGATCTTGAAGCTGCCGGAGGTGGTAATTTCCCGAAGGGTGCCGCGGCTTGCATAGACATGATAGCATTTGAGCACAATCAGACTCTACAATGAGCGAACGATAAAGTGGCAGAAAATACAGTAGACCAAAAAGTGTAGCCTGAATATCTGCCTGCAAAGGTGTACTGTAAGGCAGACGAAATGAAAGGGCCTGGATGCAACAACCATCTTGATCACGTAATATTGCCCCACCCGCAGCATAGTATGTTGAGAAATATGTTTGGATAATTTTCAAAGTCATGATTTTAAGTGGTTAATACTTAAAAATGTCATACATGGTGTTATATGTGATTAAAAGTTGAAAAAGTTGACATCGGTCTCTCAGGTTGTTGCACATCGATCGATGTCTAGGGTTTTTAGAAATAATTTTCTAAAATGTGATAAAATGGTTTTTTTTTCATTTGTACATGATTTATACATGTTCATTATGTGCTTATTATGTGTTTTTGGTGATTATTATTGTCTTGTGACTAACATGCCTTGGAAGTTTTTACAACTTACCAAAAAGGGCAAAATTGGTATTTTGAGTTTTGTAGGAACATGATATGGTGGAAATATTTCCAGAGCATATTCTTATACTATTTATCATGACAAAGTTGATATCATGATTATTTATGACCATCCGGGACATTTCTGGAGTTTTCTCACATCAGGGGTATTTTGGTAATTTTACCTCCGAGGGTATTTTTGGTATTTTCACTCAAGGAATCTCTTGAGCATATTATTATCTTCATTCTGGAGCTGTGTTATTATTATTTTGAAGATAATATGGTGATCTTATATCTTATTCTCTCAGCCGATGATATTATTGACTATAGCTGGATATGTGACGATTTGAGATGTCACATTCTATTTTTTCTTGAAGACCCTCTTATATATGTTATAAGAGAACATTTATCATCATTATTCAGAGATATTAAAGGTGTCAAAAGGTGTGGAAATGATCTCAACATATAAGAAGAAATATTAGGGAATTTCGGTGTTACACGTTGACATAATCTTGTCTAGTGTTATCTATTTATTTCTTCTTCAAAAATCTGAGTTGCTACACATATATATGTGTTGAAAAACGTGCATGGACAGTTGGGAATGATACATTATTCATTTTATGAGTTGGAGACAAATGGACCAACCAAAAAGGAGCTAGTTGGCAAAATTGCCAACTTGGAAAATTCAAAAAGTGCCCAACGGTTATATTGCTTTTCTTGGGTATTTTCAGCAGATTTTTTGAAGTCAAATGAAGACTTCACATGTTCTATTATTGTGCTTGAAGTTGGGGATAATTTGGTGGTATCCTTTCTTATTTTATTAAGAAAAAATCAAAGTTTTTTTGGAAAATGTTAAGTGTAACCAACGGCTACACTTCACCTTTGGAGCTGAATTTGAAGTTTGAAAATGTTCAAGCTCACATGCCTATTCTTGTGCCAAGAAGTTGAGGAATTATCTTCTCTTATTATCTATTCTTGCTAATGATAATTCAAGACAATTCCAAGTCATTTTTTAGTTGAAAATTTCAGCCACATAAAGTTGCCAAGGTGGACCAATCATTGTGTTTTATTTTGCCAAGTGTACAAAGCCAACCAATGATGAGAAGACATTTGGAGTTGATGATGAAGATGATGACACATTGGCATTCTTATCTTCAAGGCTCAAATCACACTATAAATAGAGGCATTGGTGAAGAAGATGAAACACACTTGAAGCTCACAAGCATTCTATACCTTTCATATTCATCTTCTTGTTCTTGTTGTTGTATTTTGTTGTAGCAAAGTTGTTCTTAATATTTTGGTGAGCTACAAGCCTCTTGAGCTTCATTTGTAAGATTGATTAGCCATCTTTATAAGGCTACATCAATAGGTGTTGGAGGTATTGCAACTAAGTGTTGCTTAGAAGGTGATTATCCAAGTCTTGAGTAGGGTTGGTGTATAACCCAAGGATCAAGCTTGCTCTTGTTGTAAGGTGTTCATATCATAGTGAAATCCAAGGAAAGGTGTTCCTTGGGACTGGAGTAGGTCACATTGACCGAACCAGGATAAATCCTCGGTGTTCTTCTCTTGTTTCTTTATTTCTGTTTTCTGCCCGTTTTTGACTGCAGTTTTCACCCAACTTCACACAATTTGAAAAAATAGCTAAACATTTTCAAAATTCGTGCTTTTTGGTGGAGTTATACTTCAGACTGTTAGCTTTCATTTGCAACAAGAATCACTTGATTTGAGCAAGTAAAAGTTAGTCTTTCAGTCTTTGCAAGATAACTGCTCCAATCTGGCTGCAATCTGACCAGTTTTGAGAAAAGTTAAATTCTGTATTTTTCAAGAATTGTTTGAGGTCAGGGCCTTTTGGAAACTTCATCTACACATCCTAAGGAGGGTTTTGATATAAAGATAAACCTTTTTGGTTGAGTATTCAAAGAGAAACACTATTTTCAAAATCAGCAACATTCTGTCCAATTCTGTCCAGATTGACCATCTAAATCTTTTAATTTGTTTGAAGGGTCAAACGATCTTATTTTTGTCTGATTTTTGGACAGAGTCTTGTTAACTCATTGAAGTTTAATTCTGGAAAGTTTCGTAATTTTTGGAGTTGTGTACAATTATTTGTGAATTTTTGAAAAACGGGTTCTGAATCCGAGTTGGTCTCAGATTCTGTTTTCAAGGGGATTTTAACAAAGGGTTGTAGTGTAATTTCCGCTAACCACTATTCACCCCCCCTCTAGTGGTGTTCATTGCAGGTGCACGGTCCAACATTTGGTATCAGAGCCAGACAAACACCACTCAAAAGAAGCAAGATTCAACACCGTACGAACAATACAAGGCCAAGAAACAACAATTCATAATATACTGCTTGTCTCAAATCAAAGGTACATACTATGGCTATTGTTTCTCACAAAGGTGAGTTGGAAGGTATGTCCACACAACGCCCTCCTGTTTTTGATGGCAATAATTTTGTTCATTGGAAACTAAGAATGAGGCTATTCTTAATGGCTATAGACATCGATTTATGGTCTATAGTTGAAGATGGGCCGTACATTCCAATGAAAGTTGTACAAGTTAGTGGAGTAACTCAGGAGGTTGAAAAATACAAAAGTGAATGGTTATCAGATGATAAAAAGAAAATGTCCATGAATGCTAAAGCTATGCAATTACTTTTGAATGGACTTACAACTTCTGAAGCAGGATATGTGTCAAATTGCACAAGTGCACACGACATGTGGAAATCACTTGTATTAAAGCATGAAGGTACTAGTGGTGTTAAAGAGTCAAAAATAAACATGCTTATGACTGAATTAGAGACTTTCAAAATGTTGCCAAACGAATCCATAACATCTATGGATTTGAGGATTACTAATATTTTCAATGCCCTTGAAGCTTTAGGGAAGTCATTTTCGAACAATGAAAAGGTTCAAAAGGTGCTACGAAGTCTCCCTGCTGAATGGGATCCAAAGGTGACTGCAATCGAGGAGACAAAGTCAATCACCAAGATGGATGAATTGATCGGGTCTCTTAAAGTCTATGAGGTAAAACTGAACCAACGAAAGTCTGAATCGTCTAAGTCATCCAGTAAGTCAATAGCCTTCAAAACAACTGAAACACATGCTAATAACGATGATAGTAATAGTGATACTGAATTAGACGATGACTTGATATTGATTGCTAGAAAACTTAGAAAGTTTTTCAAACGCCCAAATAGGAATAGACAACATAATTCTTCTTCTTCTTCTTTTTCTCAATCTAAGAAAAATAACACAAACAAATGGTATAATAAAGAATTAAAGTGTTATGAATGCGGTCAAAAAGGACATATTTCATACGATTGTCCAACAAAGAAAAATAATAATAAAAACAACAATAATAAACAAGCCAAGGACAAGGAAGCTCAAACGTCAAAGACAAAGGAGTCTAAGGCAAGAAAAGGGAAACGAGCAATGAAGGTGAGCACATGGAGCGACTCATCCGACTCAGAATCCGAAACTGAGGAAGCTCAAGTGTGCTTCGTATCCAACGAGGTATGTTCTTCTTCTGATAGTGATTCTGATAGTGACATGACATTTGATGAAATGTATGAAGAATTCCTACGAATGCATGCTCACTGTAAGAGGCTCTCTAAAGAAAAGAAGAAACTAGTTGAAGAAAATGACAAGTTGAAGACGTCCAACTTGGAATTTTCCGATCAACTAGAATCTCTTAAACAAGAGTCTGCTAATACTCTTGATTCTTTAGAGAACAAAATTGAATCATATAGGAAAGATGAACAAAAGTTACAAATGGAAAATAAAATGTTGAAATCCAAGTTAGAAAATTGTGAAAATGAAATAGTGCAACTTAAGTCTTCTAAATTTACCTTAGAAAAAATGATAGAACAATTTAAATCGGGTGCAAATATGTTAGATACACTTATCTCATCACAAAAGTATGGCAATGATAAAACCGGCCTAGGCTATAAAGAAGAAAACGAAAAAGTAAATGAAAAGACTAAGTTTGTTTCATCTAGTACAAAGTTGCCATATAATACAAAATCAACTTTGCCTGCTACATCTTCTTCTACACCTTCTTCTACTCATATCAAGGCAAAAATACAACACAAACCCACCAATATGCACACGCATAAACATACATCTAGGCCAAATTTTGCATCTAGACAACCTAGAAATCATGCCTACATGTATACAAATGCAACTAGACCAAATAAAATGCATCCAACTTTTTATGAACCTAAGCATAAGCAACTCTCATACAAGTCTTATAGAAATACACATGAATATACATATAGAGCACCATATAAGAAACAAAATCGCATTCCTTATACACATTATAAGATTCGGTCATCCTATAATGATTATCAACCATGGCGCAACATGTATAACAATGCATCCTCACTTATGTGGAATAATCATCTATATGCTTATCCTTCTTACTTTAACCATGCTAAAAATGTGCCTAGAAAGTATATTCAAGTTTGGATACCTAAGGGTTATCTAAACAAGAATAATGCCCCTAACATTCAAGGACCCAAATAAAGGGTACCTAAAACTTTGTCTCCATTGTAGGAAAAATGCAAGGAATGCAAGAAAGAGGCAAAGTCAAAGAATCTAAAAACCAAATGGTTTTTAGATAGTGGATGTTCGAGGCATATGACGGGCAACCCCAATCTATTCATCGAACTTGAACATATTGATGGTGGAAAGGTAACATTCGGTGACAACAACAAAGGAAAAGTTGTTGGAAAAGGAACAATCGGGGACCCAAACACATTTCAAATACGAAATGTGTTGCTAGTAAGCAATATCTCTTATAATTTACTTAGTATTTCTCAACTTATAGATTGTGGTTATAATGTCTCCTTTCTTCCCAATTCTTGTGATATAATAAATGAAAAAGGAGAAACGGTTTTAAAAGGAAATAGAGATGGAAATATTTATACCCTTACCTTAGATAACATGTTAAATGCTAAGGTTAAGTGTCTAATATCACATGACTTAGATGTGAATTTATGGCATAGAAGATTAGGCCATATAGGAATTTCAACCATTAGGAAATTATCTAAAAAGAATTTAATTAGAGGTATGCCTAAGTTAGACTTAGATAATTTTCAAATGTGTGAAACATGTATTAAGGGAAAACACATTAAAGAAATCTTAAAACCGAAACATGAAGTGAGTACTAGTCATGTACTAGAATTGCTTCACTTAGACTTATTTGGTCCAAGTAGGACAAGAAGTCTAGGTGGACACTACTATGTGTGTGTCATAGTAGACGATTACTCACGCTACACATGGACATTGTTCTTAACACACAAAGACGATGCTCCATTAGCAATCGAAACCCTTATCAAGCAACTTGAAAACATTTACGAAGAAAATGTCAAAAGAATTAGAAGTGATAGAGGTGGAGAATTTAAAAATAAAGACGTAATCAAATTTTGTGAACTTTATGGAATAAAACATGAATTTTCACCACCTAGAACACCACAACTCAATGGAGTTGTTGAACGTAAAAATAGAATGATTCAAGAAGTTGCAAGGACAATGCTGTGTGAAAATAAATTACCTAAGTATTTATGGGCTGAAGCTGTTAACTGTGCATGTTATATTATAAATAGGCTCACTATTAGAAAGAAATTAAATAAAATGCCTTATGAATTTCTAAACAATAGACAACCTAAAATAGATTATCTTAAAGTATTTGGATGTAAATGTTTTGTGCTAAACACTAAGGATAATCTAGATAAATTTGAACAAAAGTCTATTGAATGTATATTTGTTGGATATTCAACTAACTCAAAAGCATATAGGTGTTATAATCCTGCATCTAGAAAAATAATTGAATCCATACATGTGAAATTCAATGAAAATGCATGCTTTGAAGTTAGTGATAAACATCAACATAAACAAGAAACAAATGTTGAAAATATGTTTGATGATGAAGTATTACTTGAGCCTGTACTTGATCATCTAGAACCAACTCCCCCTGAACAAGACATGCATGAACCCTTAGATGAAATGAATCAAGAAAATTTGCAATTGGATGATGATACAACTAATGATCCAATTACATATGATAACATTCACACTAATGAAACTTTTGAACAAGATGAGGGTGAACCTAGTCAATCTAGGAATTGGTGGCACCCTAGAGAATTAATCATTGGGGATCCAAGTGTTGGGGTTAGAACACGTAGAAACCTAAGTCAACTTGAAGGACATAGCTTAGTCTCACACATAGAACCTAAGAATGTTAAGGAAGCCTTAGGTGACATATCATGGATAGATGCTATGCATGAGGAATTAAATCAATTCACAAGGAACAACGTATGGGACTTAGTACCTAAACCTGAAGACAAGTCTATCATAGGAACTAAATGGGTCTTTAGGAATAAAATGGATGAACAAGGAAATATTACAAGAAATAAGGCTAGACTAGTCGCACAAGGTTATAATCAACAAGAAGGAATAGATTATGAGGAAACCTTTGCACCCGTTGCACGACTAGAAGCAATTAGATTGTTACTTGCGATTGCAAGTCTAAGTAACATTAAACTCTTCCAAATGGATGTCAAGAGTGCATTCTTAAATGGATACATCCAAGAAGAAGTGTTTGTCAAACAACCCCCTGGATTTGAAGATCCAAAGAATCCTAACCATGTTTACAAGCTTAAGAAAGCTTTATATGGTTTGAAACAAGCTCCAAGAGCTTGGTATGATAGATTTGCAAACTTTCTTATTGCGAATAATTATGAAAGGGGAACCATAGACAACACATTATTCCTAAGAAGAAAAGGTAATGATTTGTTAATAGTTCAAATATACGTAGACGATATTATCTTTGGTTCAACTAACCCTACCTTAGTAAAAGACTTCGAAGAATGTATGAAGTCAGAGTTTGAAATGTCAATGGTAGGAGAGTTGAATTATTTCTTAGGACTCCAAATCAAACAAACCCCTCAAGGAATTCACATTAGCCAACTTAAGTATGTCAATGATATGATTAAGAAGTTTGTCTTTGAAGATTTGAAACCTACAACTACCCCCATGAGTGTTAGTACCAAACTCGATAAGGATGAAAATGGTAAACCTTTTGATGACACACTCTATAGGTCTATGATTGGCTCATTGTTATACTTAACTGCATCAAGACCTGATATCATGTTTAGTGTGTGTATGTGTGCTAGGTTTCAATCTTGTCCTAAGGTATCACATTACAATGCAGTGAAAAAGATATTTAGATATCTTAAGCATACACCTCACTTAGGACTATGGTATGATAGAAACGCTAAGTTGGAATTACATGCATATAGTGATGCTGATTATGGTGGTTGCAAGTTAGATAGAAAATCCACTAGCGGCACATGTCAATTCATAGGAACCAATTTGATCTCTTGGTTTTCTAAAAAGCAAGCTATTGTAGCTCTTTCTACCACTGAAGCCGAGTATATTGCTTTGAGTTTATGTACTACCCAAATACTTTGGCTTAAACAGCAACTTAGTGATTTTGGCATTAAAATGAAAAAGATTCCAATTTTCTGCGATAGCACAAGTGCAATCAATCTTTCCCGGAATCCGGTGCTTCATTCTAAGGCCAAACACATTGAGGTGCGATACCACTTTCTTCGCGATCATGTTCAAAATGAGGACATAGTGATAAACCATATAAGAACTGATCACCAAATCGCTGATATCTTTACCAAACCCCTTAATCAAGCCACGTTTGAAAACTTACGAGCCAAGTTAGGTATGATGACTTACGATACCATTGTATAGTTCTATCTTTTGCATGATTTGCAAAATAAAGGGGGAGATAGCATAAGCACATGATTTTAGATTTTAGTTGCTAAGTCATCATTTGGTATGAAATGATAAGTTTCAAATATAAGTTAAGAGTTAAGTATAGGTTAAGGGGGAGAGTATGAGTTGAGGGGGAGCAACATACTATTTAAAAGTTGAAAACATTTGGTTAAATTTTTAATTATAAATTGTGACATTAAAATCATGTTAGGTTATTTTGAAAATCATCCAAAAGGGGGAGAATGTTGAGAAATATGTTTGGATAATTTTCAAAGTCATGATTTTAAGTGGTTAATACTTAAAAATGTCATACATGGTGTTATATGTGATTAAAAGTTGAAAAGTTGACATCGGTCTCTCAGGTTGTTGCACATCGATCGATGTCTAGGGTTTTTAGAAATAATTTTCTAAAATGTGATAAAATGGTTTTTTTTCATTTGTACATGATTTATACATGTTCATTATGTGCTTATTATGTGTTTTTGGTGATTATTATTGTCTTGTGACTAACATGCCTTGGAAGTTTCTACAACTTACCAAAAAGGGCAAAATTGGTATTTTGAGTTTTGTAGGAACATGATATGGTGGAAATATTTCCAGAGCATATTCTTATACTATTTATCATGACAAAGTTGATATCATGATTATTTATGACCATCCGGGACATTTCTGGAGTTTTCTCACACCAGGGGTATTTTGGTAATTTTACCTCCGAGGGTATTTTTGGTATTTTCACTCAAGGAATCTCTTGAGAATATTATTATCTTCATTCTGGAGCTGTGTTATTATTATTTTGAAGATAATATGGTGATCTTATATCTTATTCTCTCAGCCGATGATATTATTGACTATAGCTGGATATGTGACGATTTGAGATGTCACATTCTATTTTTCTTGAAGACCCTCTTATATATGTTATAAGAGAACATTTATCATCATTATTCAGAGATATTAAAGGTGTCAAAAGGTGTGGAAATGATCTCAACATATAAGAAGAAATATTGGGGAAATTCGGTGTTACACGTTGACATAATCTTGTCTAGTGTTATCTATTTATTTCTTCTTCAAAAATCTGAGTTGCCACACATATATATGTGTTGAAAAACGTGCATGGACAGTTGGGAATGATACATTATTCATTTTATGAGTTGGAGACAAATGGACCAACCAAAAAGGAGCTAGTTGGCAAAATTGCCAACTTGGAAAATTCAAAAAGTGCCCAACGGTTATATTGCTTTTCTTGGGTATTTTCAGCAGATTTTTTGAAGTCAAATGAAGACTTCACATGTTCTATTATTGTGCTTGAAGTTGGGGATAATTTGGTGGTATTATCCTTTCTTATTTTATTAAGAAAAAATCAAAGTTTTTTTGGAAAATGTTAAGTGTAACCAACGGCTACACTTCACCTTTGGAGCTGAATTTGAAGTTTGAAAATGTTCAAGCTCACATGCCTATTCTTGTGCCAAGAAGTTGAGGAATTATCTTCTCTTATTATCTATTCTTGCTAATGATAATTCAAGACAATTCCAAGTCATTTTTTAGTTGAAAATTTCAGCCACATAAAGTTGCCAAGGTGGACCAATCATTGTGTTTTATTTTGCCAAGTGTACAAAGCCAACCAATGATGAGAAGACATTTGGAGTTGATGATGAAGATGATGACACATTGGCATTCTTATCTTCAAGGCTCAAATCACACTATAAATAGAGGCATTGGTGAAGAAGATGAAACACACTTGAAGCTCACAAGCATTCTATAGCTTTCATATTCATCTTCTTGTTCTTGTTGTTGTATTTTGTTGTAGCAAAGTTGTTCTTAATATTTTGGTGAGCTACAAGCCTCTTGAGCTTCATTTGTAAGATTGATTAGCCATCTTTATAAGGCTACATCAATAGGTGTTGGAGGTATTGCAACTAAGTGTTGCTTAGAAGGTGATTATCCAAGTCTTGAGTAGGGTTGGTGTATAACCCAAGGATCAAGCTTGGCTCTTGTTGTAAGGTGTTCATATCATATTGAAATCCAAGGAAAGGTGTTCCTTGGGACTGGAGTAGGTCACATTGACCGAACCAGGATAAATCCTCGGTGTTCTTCTCTTGTTTCTTTATTTCTGTTTTCTGCCCGTTTTTGACTGCAGTTTTCACCCAACTTCACACAATTTGAAAAAATAGCTAAACATTTTCAAAATTTGTGCTTTTTGGTGGAGTTATACTTCAGACTGTTATCTTTCATTTGCAACAAGAATCACTTGATTTGAGCAAGTAAAAGTTAGTCTTTCAGTCTTTGCAAGATAACTGCTCCAATCTGGCTGCAATCTGACCAGTTTTGAGAAAAGTTAAATTCTGTATTTTTCAAGAATTGTTTGAGGTCAGGGCCTTTTGGAAACTTCATCTACACATCCTAAGGAGTGTTTTGATATAAAGATCAACCTTTTTGGTTGAGTATTCAAAGAGAAACACTATTTTCAAAATCAGCAACATTCTGTCCAATTCTGTCCAGATTGACCATCTAAATCTTTTAATTTGTTTGAAGGGTCAAACGATCTTATTTTTGTCTGATTTTTTGACAGAGTCTTGTTAACTCATTGAAGTTTAATTCTGGAAAGTTTCGTAATTTTTGGAGTTGTGTACAATTATTTGTGAATTTTTGAAAAACGGGTTCTGAATCCGAGTTGGTCTCAGATTCTGTTTTCAAGGGGATTTTAACAAAGGGTTGTAGTGTAATTTCCGCTAACCACTATTCACCCCCCCTCTAGTGGTGTTCATTGCAGGTGCACGGTCCAACAGTGTTGGCCAACTGCTGCATCCACATTTAATTTGAGTCGACCAGAAGGAGGAGTTTGCCATCTAATAACCCGAAGGCGCGGAGTACGAATCCGAGGGAGCCAGGAGAGAGAAGGTAGAGGACCTGCTGCCAACTTCGTCCCCTGGATCTTCATCATCCATATGTGAATATCAAAGTGAATGGAATTACGTAATCCCGCAGTCGATATGATTGTAGTGTCCCCATATGTTATCTGTGCATATTGACGCCAAATGTTTGATAATACAATTGCAGGAATGACTATCTTCAAAACTCCCGAAAGTGATGTAGAGTTGGACCGATACCACCATGATAATAAATATTGTCGCAAAGATAGAGATGTCGGCGGTACACCATGTAGCTCAGCAGCAAAAAAACTCCAGAAATAGCGAATGCGAGAACAGTAAATGAATATATGGTCCACTGTGGATGAATGTGATCTACAAAAAGGACATTGGGTTGGACGCACCATCGAATATTGTCCTATGTAATCTTCAAATGGCATGGCTGAATGAAATAAGCGCCACAACAATAGCCGAATGGATGGAGAGTGGTGTTTAAACCAAATAAATGTTGTCGAGAGTAGTGTTGGGCGAGACACCCGACATATATCATAGGCCGACTTAAGTGAAAACTCCCCTGAAGACGTAGCCGTCCATGATAGAAATGGTCCCGAGCCAAATGAATGGGAAACACAAATGGGGTGAATGCGACAGATAGATTTCCAAACTGCTGAATCTGGGAGCATGGGAATATAGTCAACCCGCCGTCCGTATTTAAGGTGCATATACCGACTCCATAAAGTATCATGACACTGATATGTCCACCATACTCGACATTGATATGCCTGTTGCAATTCACGAAAATTGCGAAGTCCTAATCCACCTTCTTCGACATGAGTAGTGATGGTTTTCCATGCGACCCAGTGATGCCTATCTCCCCAAAAAAACGCCGACATCTTTCTGTCAAGCATGCGAATGACAGACTTAGGCATGCCGCCTGCCGCCAAAATGTGTAGTGGAAGCGCCGCAATGACAGAACGTAAAAGCACTAGCCGCCCTGCCAAAGAGAGAAGACGAGAATGCCAGCCATTTAACCGGTCGTCCACATGTTGTAATAGGGATGAACAGTGCCTAGCCCGAGGGATGCCCTTATGAAGATAAGAACCAAGATATCGAAAAGGCAGAGTGGTTGGGCACATACCTAGAATTCCTTTGATATTTTGACATTGTCTTGCTGTGATATTTGACGATGGTATGAAACTGCTTTTACTAAAATTTACCTTTTGTCCTGAAGCAGTTTCATATGTAGTGAGAAATGTATGGAACCGCCGAAGATTTCTCTGCGTACCTCTTAAGAAGATAAGCAAATCATCTGCGTAAGCCAAGTGCGAAATGGTTATAGGAATTCTTCCCAACCGAAATGATTGAATTCTGCCCGCGGTAACCAGTGCCTTCAGTCCCCTACTAAATCCCTCAGATGATAATATAAACAATAATGGTGATAATAGATCACCCTGCTTGACGCCCCTGAAAGGTCGAAAATATGGTGATGGCTGTCCATTGATTAATACTGACATCCTCGTGGCATTGAGATGATTAATTATAATCTGTATGAAAAAAATCAGAAAATCCAAACTTGCGCAGAAGTAGTTGGAGATATTCCCAGCTTACCCGATCAAAAGCCTTCATCATATCTAATTTCAGACATAATTGTGGCCCACCTCAGTCCAACATATGCACCATTTCATGCGCCAAAAGCACTTGAGTTGAAATATCATTACCTGCATGAAAACATGTTTGCTCCGGCGAAATTATATTTGGTAACAGCTGCTTCAAACGAGTGGCAATAATACGAGTGCAAACTTTGCTGATGAAATTTGTTAGACAAATCGGACGGAAATCACCAAATGTCTGTGGTGACTGCGTTTTTGGGATGAGAGTAAGTAACGCACTAGCCATAACGGTCGGCTGTGGAACCCCAATGAAAAATTCTTGCACGGCTTTTAGCACATCCAAATGTATTATAGGCCAACACGAACGGTAGAAATGTCCATGAAATCCATCCGGCCCTGCCGCACTTTGCGGATCCAAACTACATACCGCCGCTTTTACCTCTGACTCCAATGGTAACTGTGTAAGCATTAAATTATCCGCGTCAGTGACTAGATATGGGATATGCGATAATACTTCAGTATGATTGGCCGTAGTCGCACGGGCAAATAAATCCTTATAATAATCGACTGCTGCCATCATAATATCCTCCGGCTGTGTCAACAGTGTTCCCTACGAGTTCTGAAGCTGACGAATACAGAGCTGTGAACGTTTACCCTTGACAAGAGAGTGAAAGTAGCGGGTGTTAGCATCCCCTTCTTGTAACCATTTAACACGGGCCTTTTGTTTCCAGTATAGTAGTTCATATTTTGAGGCAAGCAAATACTGCGCTTTGCCCTAATAGAATGTCTCCCGCGCTTCTTCCGTAGGATTAGTGTCCCAGCTATTTTCTGCTGTATTAAGATGTTCCTCTGCATCCTTCAATGTGCTGAAAATATTCCCAAATATAGTCTTATTCCAGTGCTGAATATCTTTCTTTAGAGTAAATAATTTGTTATAGAATCTCCGCATGCCGCCTGTAGTTGGATACGATAGCCAGGCATGCCGCACATAATTATGAAAATCAGGATGGTGTAGCCATGCATCTAGAAACCGGAAAGATCGATGGGTTGGCTGGGTACTTAGCTGACATTGTATCAAGAGCGGAGTGTGGTCTGATGTTACACGCGGCAAGTGAGTGAGTCGCAGAGTGTCAAACATATCATGCATCAAAGAATTAATAAATATCCAGTCTAGTCTCCGGCGGACACGTCCAAGGCCGCGACCTTCAGCCCAAGTAAAGCGCGTGCCTTGATATGGGGGCGACATAAGAGAACATGCTTCAATACAGTCATTAAAGTCCTACAAAGCAGATAAAGAAGGTGTAGATCGGCCATTATGATCTTCAATTGTGCGGAACGTATTGAAATCACCACCAATCAACCAGGGTAACTGTAACCCCGTGGAGAAATCACATAGGGCGCGCCATAAATGTTGACGTTGTGTGGCTGTATGCTTTGCATAGACTAAAGAGAGAACAAAAGAGTGCTGCTGCGAGACTGAAGATAGAGTCAAGTGGATCACTTGATCTTGATCCTGTGTGGCAAGCAAACGAAACTCATTATCCGCCAGAAAAACCATATATGTTCCAATTGTGAAGCATAACAGTGTGAAAAGCCAAGACGCAAACAAAAGCTATGTACTTGTGCAGGAGTATGCTTAGGTTCAATTAACGCAATCAAATTTAAACGATGTTCTCTAATCAACTGCTGTAATCGAGGCAAGGACGTGCACATGCCTCGAATGTTCCATATTAATATATTCATTGAGTAAGGCTAGAAACACTTCCCTGAATGATCTGAGATGCGCTGCGCGTTAGAATGGTCGACGGTGGTAATCGTGGCAAATCCTTTCGAGCTCGGCGTTTCCAACGTGGGACAACAGGCACAAACGGTGCCTCCTCCGCCTGATCATTCAGTCTAGATATTAATATGTCATCATCAGGCGATGAGTCTAACAGCTGCATACGACGTGCAACGTCGGCAGGTACCAAGAGAGGGGCATCAGCCTGCACCTCAACCGGCAATTCAGTATCCGACAAGTGACCAATATCAGTATGAGTGACGTCATCTGGCAGCTGGTGATTCGGAGCATCACAAAAAGTGTCTTGTAGCTGACCTTCATCCTCATCTTGTGGATCAAAATTAGTGACAGGAGCAATCGTTGGAGCATTCGTCGTAGGCTCCTCAGCTGGTGGCATATCAGACATGGAAGCTTGTGGTGGCACGGAGGATGATGGTTCTGTAGGATGTGGTTCAGCTGCCTTCTTCTTAACTGGAGTCCATCGCTGCTTTGGTGGACGAGACGGAGGTGGCGGCGGAGGTGGCGGAATGGTCGACGGCGCTGACTGCCTTGGCTCACAAGACAAATGATCATGCCCTAAACGACGACAAGAAGTACAATATTTTGGCAAATCCTCATAGATCACTGACTGTAATATAAGCCGTTGTTTTGCTTGCAGATATATTTTTTGCGGCAGTTCCTGCGAGACATCAACCTCAACACATACTCTTGCCATGGACGGCCTGAGAGCATCAGATGTTGCAACGTCAAGCTTGATTGGGGAGCCTATCGGCTTCACTATTTCAAATAGAGCTTCGCGGCAGTGCAGATGAATTGGTAAACCAGGAAAGGCTACCCAGACTGGAACAATGGGTACATCAGTCGAAGGATCGAAGTCCACTGTCCATTTAGTTATACGCATATGACAGCCTGATATAAGCCATGATCGACGATAAACACATCTGAGATTATCTGCTTCTTGGCGAAAATTCAAAAGGATGTGAGTTTGAATAATAATAATAATAATAATAATAATAATAATAATAATAATAATAATAATAATAATAATAATAATAATAATAATAATAATAATAATAATAATAATAATAATAATAATAATAAAGCAATGAAAATTTTATCAAGAATGCTTCCCAGCAATTCGGAATTTATTTTGGCATTTTTTTATTACTTCTGGAAATTGAATCATAGCACGGTTATTATGTTATGCTTGGCAGGAGTCTCATAATAAGATTCAGGCAACTTTTGAGGACGATTGATTTGTATCTATCATCGATATTTGAGGATATTGAAGTGTTGGGAAAGAAGTTGGTTGCATATGAAGAGAAGTGTGTATTTCTGCAAAAGTTTGTCAACTGTGTTTATGGCTTGTCTGGCCATCTGGAGGTATGAGTTTTGCAACTGTCTTTAATTGAATCTAATAAATGAAATTTTAGAATCATTTTTTTCTTTTTCCTATATCTACATACAATAAATATTATAATAGTTTTCTTTGTGGAAGTAATATGAGAGAGCATGTGTTATGACCCGTAATTTTCATACAAAATATTACATAAAACATTAACAATAAATATTATAATAGTTTTCTAAGTGGAAGTAATCTAAGAGAGCGTGTGTTATGACCTGTAATTTTTATACAAAATATTAGATAAAACATAAAAAGTAAATAGTAGTCAAATAAAGCAAAAAAAAATTCAAAATATGCACGGTAAGTAACAAGTAATGGCACAAATATGTAATAGTCAGTAAACTACACAAATTAATAAAACATAAAATCATAAATGTACAACTGTATAATCACGCAACAAAAGTGATGAACTGCACGTATAACGTTGTGATAAGTACAAAAACTTAAAATAAAATATCATGTATCCTAATTGGAATTGGAAAATAACCATTTGATTAGATAAAATTTAGGAAATCCTAAACCTAAACAACTAAGCAAATTACCTAAAACTAATTATTCACCTACATCTATATATGCACAATCAAAAGTTGTAAAACGTAACTCCAACTCCAATATCTGCCACCACCCTACAGGAAAAGAAAAGAAAAAAAACTGCCCAAGCCTTTTCTTTGAACCCTCGGCTGGAGAAACTAGGAGGTAAAAAGGAGAATTGTCTTTTGTTTCCTCCACCATGCAATAATGACAACAAATTGAAGTTTAGGAGACGTTTCTTTGTGCCACACAATTTGTATGTATATTTTTATATATACGCATCTATATAACTAAATCCTACCACTCCCACAATCAAAACAGCCAGCCTCACACCACCATTGGATATTTTCGGCCAGCCTTACTAGAGGAAGAAAGGGTGAATTTTGTCCACTTAAAACTCTAATCCCCATTTCGATATAGTAATTACGAATCTTGTAAGTATCCTCCCTGTGCTTATTATGAATTTGTGAAATTTGTATTATTATATTCGTATCAAAGTATAGATCATACATAAGTAATTGTGATTGCATAGATTGATGAAAATACGTGTATTTATGGCCGTGTTTATATATATATATATATATATATATATATATATATATATATATATATATATATATTACTCATGTATGTATTTCTTTTGCGGGCACTATGGACTTGCTCGCGCGATGCTATGGGAGCTACACTTCAATGCAATATCAGGATATCGCCACTATGCAATCAGCAATGCCATTGCGAGATTCATACAATTTGGGAGCACACGCTTTTATTGCTTTATTCTATCTCCTTTGTAATTCGCATGCTAATGGATTCCAATCATATAAATATGTACGCTTTTTCCTTCGCCAGGGTTTTATCCACAAGGGTGGTTTTACCTGACAAGGTTTTAATGCGGCATATCATATATGATTGGAGATTAGCAATTTTAAATTTTCTTTATTTTCTGTTTACGTATGATACATTTAATGTAATATGGTTCCCTCCACCATAACGGAGGCTTTTCAATAATAAAAGCTCGACTTCATTTAAAAATATATATATATATATATATATATATATATATATATATATATATATATGAGTTCCCATAGCACAATAGCCTAACTTCTCCTTGGATTATTCGTCCGCTTCTCTCTCTCTCTGTGGGGATCGAAAGGGACAATTTGACGTAAGAGGGGTACAATGGCTTCGAAGAGGATCCAGAAATAACTTAAGGACTTGCAGAAGGACCCTCCTGCTTCTTGCAGCGCTGGCCCGGTTGGTGCAGATATGTTCCATTGGCAGGCTACCATAATGGGTCCATCAGATAGCCCGTTTTCTGGGGTGTCTTTTTTTGTCTCTATTCATTTTCCTCCAGATTATCCATTTAAGCCTCCTAAGGTTTCTTTCAAAACAAAAGTCTACCATCCTAAAATAAACAGCAATGGTAGCATTTGTCTTGATATCCTCAAGGATCAATGGAGTCCTGCGCTTACGATATCCAAGGTGTTGCTGTCTATTTGTTCTTTGTTGACTGATCCAAATCCGGATGATCCGCTCGTGCCAGAGATAGCTCATGCATACAAGACTGACAGGGCAAAATACGAGGCTACTGCTCGATCATGGACCCAGAAATATGCCATGGGATGAGAGTGCCCTCCCTGGATTGGCTTGAAGATTCTGCTACTAGTAAATTGTTATTCCTGTAATCAGAACAAGTTCACTGTGTGCATGTGAGTAAATTGACAACGAAAACGCAAGCAAAACCGAGACGAGTGTAAGAACTCTGTCCTTAAGACGAATTGCTCCGATATACTGTGCCCAACCGGATGAAACAAACGTCTCCCAGGATACAACGGTTTTCGTTCATACGAGTGGCACTACAATGTAGGAACATCGGACGAACCTGTTAAGGTGTACTGATAATCTTGAGTTGATTGTATCGTGATGAAATGCAATGCAGAATGCTTTAAGAAGAAGGATCGCGGTACTGTTAGAACAGTATATCTCGTATGCATGCATGGTGACAGTATATATAGATGGAGGGTGGTTGAAAGAGGTTGAAGGAGGTTGAAGTCGGTTTATGGTCAGAACGAATCTGGACCATTGGATTAAAAACAGTTACGATCTCTACCGTTAGATCGTAATCTTTGTCTGAACAAACGTAGACCATTAGATCAGTAAACCGAAGATAAGATCAAATCTGAGACGTAGGATCAGCAACCGCGCTGAACCGCAAGATCAGATTAGCAACCACAGGATCAAATCTGGAGCGTTGGATCACCGCTACAGTTCAGACTTGATCTGGAGCGTTGGATCACCGCAGATAAATCGTAGACCGTAGGATCAAGTAATTATTTTTCTGGAAAAATTTAAAAGAAAATTTATCCAAAAAGATAAGAACCGGGCGGGCGAGCCACGAGCCCGAGCCGAGCCGAGCCGGCCGGACGGGCGGGCGGCGGCGGCGCGCGCGCGTGTGTGTGGTGAACCTTGCCTGAGCTGCGTCCTGACTCCGTCAGAAAACTTCTCATGCCCAAGGGCACATCTTAGAAAGCTCCAACTTGAACCTTATATGGTGGCCTTTCTCTCTCAAGTGGGCAATGTGGTATACAAGCAAATTGGTGATGTGTTCACTCCTCAAGAGGCCACATCACCAATTTTTCTAATTTCCACCAATTTTACTCCAACTTTGAGCATTAATTTTTAATTCACCCGGTATCGGAATCGAGTGATTCAAAAGCCTAAAATCATCTACTCGTTACGTAGATAATTTAGAAATTTTTAGTTTCTGTTTTTGATTAACGAACACTAATCATAATTAAGCTCAAAGTATGGTGGTTGTCAACTTTTGACAAACTCACTTGCAATCCAATCTTTTTCCATTTCATTTCTCCAACAATCCCCCACATGAATGAAAATTAATGCAAATGTGAATGCAGACTCTATCGAGAAATCAGACAAAGAAATGTTGCATCAGAAGTGGTAGCTTCTAGCCTTGAACCTTTCTTAGTGATGTACCATCGGATCCACTCAGCTGGGTAGTGACCTGATGTCTTGAACTATCAGCCTTTACTATGAACCTAGACAATGATACTCACACAACATTTCCTTTAACACCCCTTTTGGTTCTCATGGTTGTGTTCATTATGGCCATGAACAACCCTGGTTTCAGAAAGTGTTTTTAGAGAATTCTTGCCTATCAGAATTCTCATAGAAGCGGCCCCACTTCACACTTACATAGGTGATTCCTATCAAGAGTATTCTACCATACCCCACTTGATTTATCAAGATATAGGACATCATTAAAAGCATTAGCTTAACCTAACGGTTCTCTGCAGATAACACTTTTGTTTAACGAAATGAGTAAGTGCTAACTGAATCCTCATAACTTAGTTTTCCCATTGAACCAAGATTCTGGGATCTCCAGTCAACAAGGTTGGGTTACCGTTACAAAGATTCATGCTTTGTAGGCTTAAGTCCCATTCCGTTTGTCAACTTTGACATTTGATCTCTAGGCAAAGCTTTTGTAAGCGGATCCGCAAGATTCTCCTTTGATTTTATGTAATCAATGGAAATCACGCCATTAGGGATCAACTGTTTAATGGTATTATGTCTTCGACGTATGTGTCGTGACTTACCATTATAGATGCTGCTTTGAGCTCGTCCTATAGCTGACTGACTGTCACAATGTATGCTGATAGGAGTGATTGGCTTAGGCCAGCATGGAATGTCTTCTAGGAAATTTCGAAGCCATTCAGCTTCTTCCCCAGCTTTATCGAGTGCTATAAACTCAGCTTCCATAGTTGACCGAGCTATGCACGTCTGCTTTGTAGACTTCCATGACACAGCACCACCACCTACAGCGAATAAGTATCCACTGGTGGATTTAGAATCCTTACAATCTGATATCCAGTTTGCGTTGCAATATCCTTCCAATACTGCTGGATATCTTGTGTACTGTAATCCAAGGTTCATTGTGTATTTCAGATATCTCATCACTCTATTTAGAGCTTTCCAATGTTCGTCACTTGGATTACTGGTGAACCTACTCAATTTGTTTACTGAACAAGCCAAGTCAGGTCTTGTACAGTTTGTTATGTACATCAGACTCCCAATGACTTGTGAATACTTTAATTGAGTTACAGGTTCACCTTTGTTCTTCCTCAAGTGTATACTTAAGTCCAGTGGGGTCTTTACCGGTTTTACATCAAGCATATTAAATCGTTTAAGAACAGACTCAATGTAGTGACTTTGAGACATGACCAATCCTTCAGCTACCCTAGAAATTTTAATTCCTAGAATAACATTGGCAACCCCCATGTCTTTCATGTCAAAATTTCTCGTTAACATCTTCTTGGTATTCAAGATGATGTCGTGTGTATTACCCATGATTAGCATATCATCAACATAGAGACATACTATCACATAGGCATTTGGTGTATTTTTGATGTAAACACACTTGTCACATTTATTGATCCTGAAACCGTTTGACATCATGGCTTGATCAAACTTCAAATGCCACTGCTTTGGTGCTTGTTTAAGTCCGTACAAAGACTTAACAAGTCTACAAACTTTCCTTTCTTGTCCTGGGACAGTAAACCCTTCAGGCTGTTCCATATAAATCTCTTCTTCCAGCTCGCCATTCAAGAAGGCAGTCTTTACATCCATTTGATGGATCTCTAGGTCGTAGACTGCAGCAATAGCAACTAGCATTATTATGGAAGTAATCCTAGTTACTGGTGAATAAGTGTCAAAGAAGTCAAAACCTTCCTTTTGTCGATAGCCCTTAGCTACCAACCGGGCCTTGTACTTATCAATAGATCCATCCTCTTTGAGTTTTTTCTTAAAAATCCACTTGCATCCAAGTGGTTTACTCCCTTGAGGAAGATCTACCAGCTCCCACGTGTGATTTTGAAGAATTGATTCTATCTCACTGTTTACTGCCTCCTTCCAGAAGGGAGCTTCTGGAGTTGACATCGCCTCTGAAAACGTTCTTGGATCTTTTTCTACCAAGTATGTTAGAAAATCTGGTCCAAAAGATGTAGGTATTCTAGTTTGTTTGCTTTGACGCAGTTCCTCACTTTCTTGAGGAGTCGTCTCACGCACTCGCTTACTAGTGCTTGCTTCTTCACTGTTTTTGTCTTTCTTTGGAAAGACATCTTCAAAGAACACTGCATTTCTTGATTCCATGACAACATTCTCATGTATGTCAGGAATGTCGGACTTGTGCACCAAGAATCGATATGCACTACTGTTAGTTGTATATCCTATGAATATGCAATCAATTGTTTTAGGCCCAATTCTAACTTGTCTTGGTTTGGGTACTGCAATCTTCGCCAGACACCGCCACACTTTCAAGTATTTGTAACTAGGCTTATGGCCTTTCCAAAGCTCGTATGGGGTCTCATCCATCTTCTTTGGTGGTATTCTATTTAAAATGACGTTGGCGGAGAGAATTGCTTCCCCCCACAAGTTCTGCGGTAAGCCCGAACTTATCAACATAGCATTCATCATCTCTTTCAGAGTACGGTTTTTGCGTTCAGCAATACCTTCGATTAAGGTGAATATGGTGCAGTCGTTTGATGAATAATGCCATGTTCTGAACAGAATTCATTGAACGGTGCATCATATTCGCCACCTCTATCACTACGAATTGACTTAATTCGTTTGCTAAGTTGATTCTCAACTTCATTTTTATAATCTTTAAAAGCATCTAAGGCCTCGTCTTTGCTACTTAGCAAATAAACGTAACAGTATCGAGTGCAATCGTCAATAAAAGTCACAAAGTACTTTTTACCGCTTCTTGTTTGCACAAACTTTAAATCACAAACATCTGTATGAATTAAATCTAACACTTCAGTGTTTCTTTTGATTGAAGGAAATGGTAACTTAGCCATTTTTGCTTCAACGCAGACTTGGCACTTTTCATTATTGAAACTTAGTTTGGGTAATAAGTCAAGATTAATCATTCTTTGTAATGACTTATAATTAACATGACCCAAACGTAAATGCCATAAACATGAAGACTCAAGCATGTAAGCAGAAGTAGAAGCAGTCTTATTAGCCTCATCGGGCGTAGTCTTCGTTGGTACAATAGTTATAACACTAAGTTTAAACATATTGTCCATCAGGTACCCCTTCCCTAGAAATACACCATTCTTAGTCAGAATACATTTGTTACAATCAAATACTAGCCTAAAACCATGCCTGACTAGTAAAGCACCAGAGACTAAGTTCTTGCGAATGTCGGGAACATGCAGCACATCCTGCAACGTCAATTCTTTCCCGGAGGTCATCTTCAGAATCACTTTGCCCGAACCTTCAATCTTCGAGCTACCTTTGTTTCCCATGTACAGCCTTTCATTGTCTTTCGCAGGAGCATATTCCTTGAACATTCCCCTGTTTGCACAAACGTGTCTAGTGGCGCCAGTGTCCACCCACCACTGGCTAGGATTACCTACAGCATTACATTCAGAAACAACAGCACACAAGTCCAAATCATCCATTGCACTTACAAGGTTGGCTTTGGCTTTCTCTTGCCTTTTCTTGGGCTTCCTGCAGTCAACACTACGATGCCCCTGAATTCCACGATTGTAACATTTTCCAGTGAACTTTTTGGCAACCTTCTTGCCCTTCGCGTTCACTCCAACAGAATTTCCTCTCTTCTTTTTCGACGCCTCTGCAACGTGAACTTTTGCATGGCCAGAACTAGAAGACGGCTTCTTGTCTGCCCTTCGATTGTCTTCCTCTATACGGAGTCGGACAATCAAGTCTTCC
Source organism: Eustoma russellianum (assembly GCA_036186865.1). NCBI lineage: Eukaryota > Viridiplantae > Streptophyta > Magnoliopsida > Gentianales > Gentianaceae > Eustoma > Eustoma russellianum. The sequence continues at coordinate 12,879,404 of AP025063.1, read as the reverse complement.
AAAGACATTTCCTTTCTATTGTGCTTGACATAGCTTCGGAATTCCCTCCACGAAAAAGGAAGCTTCTCAATCACAGCAGCAACAAGAAAAGATTCACTGAGGGTCATACCCTCCTCTTTCATCTCAGCAACAAGCATCTGAAGTTCCTCAATCTGAGAAACAACAGTCCTGGAATCTGTCATTTGAAAATCAAGAAATTTTCCAATAATAAATTTCTTAGTACCGGCATCCTCAGTGCGGTACTTCTTATCTAACGCCTGCCATAAGGATTTCGCAGTTTTATAAGTAGAATACAATCCATACAATGAATTATCCAAACAACTTAAAATGTGACTCAAACAAACATAATTGCTGTAACTCCACGCTTCAGCAATCAGATTGTTTTGCATGTTCACATTCTGGTCTTCCACCGGCACCACCTCCGGAGGATCCTCAGTCAGCATCTTAGCCAAACCCAACGTGGTCAAGAAGAACAACATCTTCTGCTGCCAGCGTTTGAAGTAACTTCCTCCAAACTTCTCTGGCTTTTCAACCTGTCCAACAGCAGGAACAGGAGCAGTGACTGGAGCAGCGGGTGCAACAGGAACATCATTGTTCTGTTCCTCAGAAATGCCCAGATGCACACCGTTGAACGAGTTGGAACTTTTGCCTTCCATATTTCAGTTTCTGTTAAACGCAACACAGAATTTAGAACACGACACCAATTAGTATCGTACAAACAGAAACCGAACCAGATTACAGTATATATAAGACTTCGTCTTAAGATTGTTATTCCTGTAATCAGAACAAGTTCACTGTGTGCATGTGAGTAAATTGACAACGAAAACGCAAGCAAAACCGAGGCGAGTGTAAGGACTCTGTCCTTAAGACGAATTGCTCTGGTATACTGTGCCCAACCGGATGAAACAAACGTCTCCCAGGATATAACGGTTTTCGTTCATACGAGTGGCACTACAGCGTAGGAACATCGGACGAACCTGTTAAGGTGTACTGATAATCTTGAGTTGATTGTATCGTGATGAAATGCAATGCAGAATGCTTTAAGAAGAAGGATCGCGGTACTGTTAGAACAGTATATCTCGTATGCATGCATGGTGACAGTATATATAGATGGAGGGTGGTTGAAAGAGGTTGAAGGAGGTTGAAGTCGGTTTATGGTCAGAACGAATCTGGACCATTGGATTAAAAACAGTTACGATCTCTACCGTTAGATCGTAATCCTTGTCTGAACAAATATAGACCATTAGATCAGTAAACCGAAGATAAGATCAAATCTGAGACGTAGGATCAGCAACCGCGCTGAACCGCAGGATCAGATTAGCAACCGCAGGATCAAATCTGGAGCGTTGGATCACCGCTACGGTTCAGACTTGATCTGGAGCGTTGGATCACCGCAGATAAATCGTAGACCGTAGGATCAAGTAATTATTTTTCTGTAAAAATTTAAAAGAAAATTTATCCAAAAAGATAAGAACCGGGTGGGCGAGCCACGAGCTCGAGCACGAGCACGAGCCGAGCCAAGCCGGCCGGCCGGACGGGCGGGCGGCGGCGAGCGCGCACGCGTGTGTGGTGAATTTTGTCAAGCATGCCCATGAAAGTGTATTCTTGATGTGTTTATTGTCTTGTTCTATTCTCGTGTTGGTTGTCTACACCTAGATGTCTGAGAGTAAGTGCAGGGAATTGAAGGAGGAATGATGGCATTGTTATAGACTTGTTGTGTTGGGAATGTTGATGATATCTTTTGAAGGTTGTGAATGATAGAAGGTTAAGACTAAGCATCAATTCATGTTAGATGTGTGTTAAGTATGATGAATCTAGATCGTAAGATGGATCTTGAGAGGTTTAACATGAAAGGGTTGAAGGAGGAAGGAGATGGGAGGAAGTTACTGCAGAAAAACTACAGTTTAGAACCGTCAGAACACTTCGAACACCTACATTAGGCGCTTCAAGTCACATTAGGCGCCTAACGTAGGCGTTCAATGTGTCCCAGAGCATCCCCGTACACTTCGAACACCTACATTAGGCGCTCTATGCCACATTATGCGCTTCATGTAGGCGTTCAATGTATACGGCACATCCCCGAACACTTCGAATGCCTAGTATAGGCGCTCCATGTCCACATTAGGCGCTCCAAGTAGCGTTCGAAGTATATTGGAAGTCTTTTTGACCCTTTAGGCGCTCTATGTATGTGTAGTAACTTTACACACTTCTTTTGAACATAAAATGCAAGGGTATTTGAGGTGTAATTGAGGTGTAGATGGTAAGTTTGATCAAGTAAGAATAAGATTGAATCCCAAGTGAATTAGTGAGATGAACGGACTTGGAAAGATACGAACATGGAGTGTTTGAGGTGCAAGACCGTGTAATTAGAAAACAATTTAAAATATGAATTCATTAAATGTCTAGGGTATGAAGTGTAATTAAAACAAAATATAGGAAGGAAAGTAAACAAAAGTGGAAATTGAGGGAATTTGGCCAAAATGCCAAACTTTGCCAACTACATGTGGGGGGAAGTTACACAACATTTGTGTAACTTCCCACCCATCAGCCGCAGGTTAGGAGGCCAACAAAGGAGAAGGAAAATTCTGAGGGAAAAGAGAGAGAAGAGAAAGAGAAAAAGGAAGAAGAAGAGAAAGAAGAACTTGCAATCAACCTAGGTGCCATCCTTACCGAAATTCTGCAGTAGATTCATAAGCTTAACTAGAAACAAAGGCAAGTAATCTTTCTATACGCTTTACTCAAATTTTGTTACCTTAGGCCCTATGTTCTTACAAAGAGAAAACTTGGATCACACATTAGTAGTTTTGACTTGTCTATGCTAAATGCTTTATTATATGTGTAATTGTTGTTGTTGTTGAGTAAAGTTATGTTCTTTGGGCCAATATCTGAAAATAATTATGTTGTGATCTTTGTTGTTAAATATGCCCACAAGAGTGTTATACGTGATGTGTTCATTGTCCTTGTGTAAGTTCTTAAGTTTGGTGATTACACCTTAGATGCTTTGAGTGTGTTTGCAGGGAGTGAAAGGATGAATGTTGACATTGTTATAAGACTTGTTGCGCTGAAAGGTTTGAAGATATCTATTGAAGGTTGTGGGTGACAGAAGGTTTAGGGTGGATACTAGTTTACTTGTTTAAGAATCAAATCATGTTAGTTGTGTGTTAATCATGGTGAATCCAGGAGCTAAGATGGACCTTGAAGGGTTGAACATGAAAGGGTTGAAGAAGAAAGGTGTTGGGTGGAAGTTACTGCAGAAAAACTGCAGTTTAGAACCGTCAGAACACTTCGAACACCTACATTAGGCACTTCAAGTCACATTAGGCGCCTAATGTAGCGTTCAATGTGTCCTGAAGCATCCCTGTATACTTCGAACACCTACATCAGGCGCTCTATGTCACATTAGGCGCTTCATGTAGGCGTTCAATGTCTACGACACATCCCCGAACACTTCGAACGCCTAGTATAGGCGCTTCATGCCACTTTAGGCGCCTCATGTGGCGTTCCAAGTATACTGGAAGTCTTTTTGACCCTTCAGGCGCCCTATGTATGTGTAGTAACTTTATACACTTCTTCTGAACATAAAATGCAAAGGTATTTGAGGTGCAATTGAGGTGTAGATGGTAAGTTTGATCAAGTAAGAATAAGATTGAATCCTGAGTGAATTAGTAAGACGAACGGACTTGGAAAGATACGAACATGGAGTGTTTGAGGTGCAAGACCGTATACTTGATATGTAAGAAGTATGTGTGTGTGTGTGTTACATGTTTGATACGCAGTTATATGTGCATCCTGCATCATGACATGGGCACTTGCATTTGAATTGAGATTTGCTTTGCGAAAGAACATGTGTTTACAAGAAAAGTTTAAAGTTTTCGAAAGACAAAATGGCTGCTGGTTGATCGCAGGGTATAAAAGTCACGCCTGCGAAAGCAGGGTATAAAAGCGTGACCTGTGAGTCAACAGCAGGGTATAAAATATGTTATGGGGCCGTGGACCTATCAGCACAGAAAATAAAGTATTTTATGGTGCCGTGGACCTTTCAGCACGGGGTATAAAGTTATATGTTATGGGGCCGTGGACCTTTCAGCACGGGGTATAAAGTTCTGTTTGATGTGGACTGATCACCCATAGGGTATAAAGTTCTGCTACGCGAAGAATATGATAAGAAGAGTTATGAAATGTTTTGTGAAATGACATGCATGACATGTTTATGAAAGAAGACATATGCATAGGTGTTGTGTGTGATTTTAAAGAAGTACATGCATCATGATACACGAAGCATAAGATTTGATATGCAAGAGACGTGACTAGCTTATGATGTGCTTATGATGATATGTTGTTTTAGTACATATTTATTTCTCGTATCCGTGTATCCTTTATGTGCTTTATCTGTTTTGAAGAATTCTTAATAAGATGCTACTTGCTAACCCGAGCACCTTATTTTGGGCAATGATTTATAAACTGGTGACTCGTCGTGTGTGATCCCGTAAGGTGTATAGACGGGTTACTTGCTGGCGATATTTTCGCTAAGAACAGATACTCTATTCCTTTTCAGGTGAGCCGGAATATGAGATGATATTTATCGAAGACGATGGCGAGTGGGCTCAATGGGATGACGGACATGGGAATAAATAGATGCTGGACTACTTTCTTTAAGTTTTGGAAACTCAATGTTATTATGTGTTCTGGAACTTATGTTAGCTAGATGAACAAACACCTTTTATTTCCGCTGCATTTTCTGGTTATATTATTGATGATGAAGGTTTAGATTTTATGACGTTTCCACTGATTTATCTTACGTCATGAATGATGTATGCTTGATCTGCTTGACGCTTCGTAGTTCTCATAGTAGGCTACGGCGGGTGCACTAGTTCCGATGACAGTGTCATGCCGGAGCGCTACAGGTGGTATCAAAGCCTAGGTTTCAGATCTATCTCGGAAACTTAGGTTCATGATCTTTTAGAAACCTAAGTTATGATTCTCCCTTAAGGTTGATCCTTAGTTATAAGTACTGATTTCGTTAGTGTTTAAGTATGATCTGGGTTGGGTGTGTGCGATCGCGTTTATCATCTAATTTCGTATTAGTAGTTGTACTACATACCTCACCCATTCGTATGCGTTCAAGCTTTAAGTAATCTCTTGTATTTACTGAATGCTAATGCAATGTTAACCTTTCAGTGAAATATGCCTCCAAGAAGAGAGAACACAGGGAACACTAACAACGAACAAGAGAACCAGCCACCACAAGTTGTTTTACCCCAGGTGCTCACTGATGCACTGACGGTGATCGCACAAGGGTATGCGCAACAGCATCAGCCTCCGCCTCCTCCACCGCCACAGCATAACATTCGGTTCTTTTATGGAGAGATGAGAAAGATGAGGGTGCCGGAGTTTGGAGGATGTACTGATCCTGAGGAGGCTCGGCACTGGTTGGCTGAGGTGGAGAAATGTTTTCGACTGGTGCAAGTACCAAATGAGATAAAGGTTGAGGTGGCCGCACCTCTTCTAAGTGGCAAGGCTGGCGAATGGTGAGATGGAATGGGGCTGAGAATGACCCCACCTATCTCGTGGACGCAGTTCTGTGAGGTGTTTCTGAAGTATTATGTGCCAGAGACGGCTATACTGGACAAGATTGGGGCATTCGACCGACTTGAGCAGGGTCGGATGACCGTATCAGAATATGCTGATCGTTTCCACGCTTTGGGAAAGTTTGCCTCGGCGATTATGTCTGATAATCGCCTTAAGATGACGAATTTCGAGAGGGGTTTGGACTCGAAGATACAGTCGGCAATAGTGAATGCAGGAATGAAAACTTACGAGGACATGTTTGATGCATGTTTTCGGGTTGAGAGCGATTTCTGCAGAGTAGCGGCAAGAGCAGCTAGTACTGGAGGGTCTGATAGAGGCAAGAGGCCAAGAGATGATATGCGAGTTGGTGGAAGACCTGGACGTTGGGTCAAGATTCCGAAGAGAGGCCCAGTTGGAAATTTTCAGAGACTGCCACCTCAGAATCCAATAGTTCAGCAGGGTATGGGAGTTTGCCCTCATTGCAACAAGAACCACGTCAGAGAGTGCATGAAAGTGGCAGGAGCATGTTTCCGATGCAGTCAAGTGGGTCACATGATTAGGGACTGTCCGGAGATGAAGAAAAATAATCCAGGAAAAGCGGCTCAGCAGCCGAGAGCAAAGCCACGAGCAAATGCTCGTGTACATCTTATGACAGATACTGAGGTGATGGAGGCTACCGATGTAGTAGAAGGTACCATTTGAATTAAGTTTAAATCATTATTGAATTAAGTGATTACGTGTGTAACTTTTTGTGTAAAACTTTATATGGCCTTAGGTGCGGTTTTAGTAAATAAGATGCCTGCCAATGTGCTTTTCGATAGCTGCGCAAGCCACTCCTTTGTAGCAAAGAGATTCATTAAACACCTTGGTAGTTTGCCTGAGTGGTTAGAAACTCTGTATCGTGTTCAAGCGGCCGGAGATCAAATTATGGTATCATACCAGCAGTATCAAAATTGCGAATTGGAGCTTGAAGGACAAACTTTCTCTGCCACACTGATTCCTATTCAGATGTACGACTTTGATGTTATATTAGGAATGGACTGGTTGGCCAAGAATCACGCCAATATTGATTGTCGGTTGAAGCAAGTGACAGTCAAGAGTGCTGAGATGGAAGAGGTAATGTTTCAAGGGGATTCGAAACGAAAGAAAGTACCCAAGAAGGTGTACATGTCGGTTGCACAAGCGTGCAAGGCTTTAAGGAAAGGTGCTGAGGGATTTCTAGTGTATGCCATGGATGTTACTCAGGAGGTACCGTCTATTGAGCAAATTCCACTGGTCAATGAATTCTCTGATGTGTTTCCGGAAGATTTGCCAGGAGTACCACCTCCGAGGGAAGTCGAGTTCGAGATAAACTTGATTCCAGGAACAGAACCTATCTCTAAAGCTCCTTATAGAATGGCTCCAGCAAAATTGAGAGAGTTGATGAAACAACTGCAGGAGTTATTAGACAAGAAGTTTATCCGCCCTAGTGTATCGCCCTAGGGAGCACCTGTTTTGTTTGTAAAGAAGAAAGATGGTAGCATGAGGCTTTGTATCGATTATAGAGAGTTGAATAAGGTTACCATCAAGAATCAGTATCCCCTTCCACGAATCGAGGATTTATTTGATCAGCTCAAAGGTGCTAAAATCTTCTCTAAAATTGATCTCCGATCAGGATATCATCAATTGAGGGTGAAGGCTGAGGACATCGCAAAGACCGCCTTCCGCACAAGATATGGCCATTATGAGTTTTTAGTGATGCCGTTTGGATTAACAAATACCCCCGCAGCTTTTATGGATCTTATGAATACCCTCTTTCGGGAACAGTTGGACAAGTTTGTAGTGGTATTCATAGATGATATTCTGGTGTATTCTCCTGACGAGCAAACTCACACTGAGCATTTGAGAGTCGTTCTAGGTATTTTGAGGCAGAAACAACTATATACTAAGTTTAGCAAGTGTGAGTTTTGGTTAAGAAGTGTGGCTTTTCTGGGTCACGTGATATCGGAGGAGGGGATTGCTGTGGATCCAAAGAAGGTAGAAGCTATCACTGAATGGCCTAGCCCACCAATGTTACTGAAGTACGAAGTTTCTTGGGTCTAACGGGGTACTATAGAAAGTTTGTGGAAGGATTTTCCAGGAAAGCAGTGCCTCTCAATCACCTTACTCAAAAGAAGTCCAAGTTTGAGTGGACGGCGGAATGCGAGCAAAGTTTCACAGAGCTTAAGAAGAGATTAACGACAAGTCCAGTATTGGCTCAACCCTCCAGAACTGATGGGTTTGTGATTTATAGTGATGCGTCAAAGAACGGCTTAAGTACGTAAACTATAGTATAAGGTTATGATCTTGTATACCCATTAAGCTTAGACTAATACCTTGTTTGTAGGTTGTGTTTTGATGCAAAATGAACGAGTCATCGCATATGCCTCAAGACAGCTAAAGCCTTACGAACAAAACTATCCCACACATGATCTTGAACTTTCCGCGGTTGTGTTTGCCTTGAAGATCTGGCGGCATTATTTGTATGGAGAGAAGTGTGCGGTATTCACGGATCATAAGAGCTTAAAGTATTTGTTCTCACAGAAGGAATTAAATATGAGGCAGCGGAGATGGTTGGAATTGCTAAAAGACAATGACCTGACTATTCATTATCACCCCGAAAAGGCTAATAAAGTGGCAGATGTGTTAAGTAGGAAGTCCAGCCATGCGCGACAATCACCCTTGGAAAGAGAGATGGAGGAGTTCAGTTTAGATTTGATTGACTCCACAGTGAATGTTTTGACAACATTGACTATCACGCCAAGTTTGGTTGATCGGATAAAGGAGGCTTAGAAGAATGACAAGACTCTCAATGAAATAATGGAAAGGGTGAAACATAGTCAAGTTGAAGGATTTCGGACCAAAGAGGATGGGAGCTTATGGTTTAGAGAAAGATTATGCGTACCCGATGTTGACGAAAGACATATTGCGGAGTTTATAGAGAGGTGTTTGGTTTGTTAACAGGTTAAGGCGGAACATCAACGGCCTGGTGGATTGTTGATGCCATTAGAAATTCCGGAATGGAAGTGGGAACATGTCACGATGGACTTCGTAGCGGGTTTGCCAAAGACAAGAAGTGGATATGACATGATTTGGGTCATCGTGGATCGTCTAACAAAGTCTGTCCATTTCCTACCCGTTTCAAGTGAAGCACCTCTTGACAAGCTAGTGAATATATATATGGAGAATATTGTTGGCTTGCATGGAGTCCCAGTAAGTATAGTGTCCGATCGGGATTCACGATTTATCTTTAAGTTTTGGACAGCATTCCAGAAATCCATGGGTACGGAATTAAGGTTGAGTACGGCGTATCATCCCCAAACTGATGGACAGTCCGAGCAGACTATTCAAACCTTGGAAGATATGCTAAGGGATTGCGTGCTGGATTTTAAAGGGAGTTGGGATGGAATGGTAAAGCTGATGGAGTTTTCTTATAACAATAGTTACCACAGTGCAATTGACATGGCTCCTTTTGAAGCTTTGTATGGAAGAAAATGTAGGTCTCCGGTTTATTGGGACGAAGTAGGCGTGAGGACCATCACCGGACCTGAGCTATTGGAGAAGACGCTAGAGAAGGTGAAAGTCATCCGGGAAAGACTCAAGACGGCTCAGGATCGCAATAGGAGTTGGGCAGATTCCAAACGACGACCATTGGAATTTGATGTGGGTGAAAAAGTTTATTTGAGAGTATCACCCACGAAGGGCGTTATGAGGTTTGGAGTCAAAGGCAAGCTAAGTACTTGGCATATAGGTTAGCGTCACCTCCCGTGTTGGCGCAAGTTCACAATGTCTTTCACGTGTCACAACTAAGGAAGTACGTGACGGATCTAAGTCATGTACTTGAAGCTCAACCTTTGGAACTTAAGGACGATGTTACATATGAAGAGATACCCGTGAAAATTGTAGACCAGAAGGATCAAGTGTTGAGGAAGCGAGTAATCCCTTATGTGAAGGTTCAGTGGAGCAATCACACGGAACGTGAGGCCACTTGGGAACTCGAAGAACAAATGCGGGAGAAGTATCCTCAACTATTCAGCTAAGGTATGTAAGTTTCGAGGACGAAACTTATTGTAAGGGGGTGGAATGTCATACCCCGTAATTTTTAAGTCTAGATTTAGTAATTAGAAAACAATTTAAAATATGAATTCATTAAATGTCTAGGGTATGAAGTGTAATTAAAACAAAATATAGGGAGGAAAATAAACAAAAGTGGAAATTGAGGGAATTCGGCCAAAATGCCAAACTTTGCCAACTACATGTGGGGGGAAGTTACACAACATTTGTATAACTTCCCACCCATCAGCCGCAGGTTAGGAGGCCAACAAAGGAGAAGGAAAATTCTGAGGGAAAAGAGAGAGAAGAGAAAGAGAAAAAGGAAGAAGAAGAGAAAGAAGAACTTGCAGTCAACCTAGGTGTCATCCTTACCGAAATTCTGCAGTAGATTCATAAGCTTAACTAGAAACAAAGGCAAGTAATCTTTCTATACGCTTTATGCAAATTTTGTTACCTTAGGCCCTATGTTCTTACAAAGAGAAAACTTGGATCACACATTAGTAGTTTTGACTTGTCTATGCTAAATGCTTTATTATATGTGTAATTGTTGTTGTTGTTGAGTAAAGTTATGTTCTTTGGGCCAATATCTGAAAATAATTATGTTGTGATCTTTGTTGTTAAATATGCCCACAAGAGTGTTATACGTGATGTGTTCATTGTCCTTGTGTAAGTTCTTAAGTTTGGTGATTACACCTTAGATGCTTTGAGTGTGTTTGCAGGGAGTGGAAGGATGAATGTTGACATTGTTGTAAGACTTGTTGCGTTGAAAGGTTTGAAGATGTCTATTGAAGGATGTGGGTGACAGAAAGTTTAGGGTGGATACTAGTTTACTTGTTCAAGAATCAAATCATGTTAGTTGTGTGTTAAGCATGATGAATCCAGGAGCTAAGATGGACCTTGAAGGGTTGAACATGAAAGGGTTGAAGAAGAAAGGTGTTGGGTGGAAGTTACTGCAGAAAAACTGCAGTTTAGAACCGTCAGAACACTTCGAACACCTACATTAGGCGCTTCAAGTCACATTAGGCGCCTAATGTAGCGTTCAATGTGTCCTGAAGCATCCCCTTACACTTCGAACACCTACATCAGGTGCTCTATGTCACGAAGCACCACCTGGAATACTTGTCCTACTTGGATCAAATAAGTCTATGTGTAGTAGTTCTAATATAGTATTAGTGATGACTTCATGTTTTGGTTTCAATTTTTCTCTACTATTTTTACCCTTTGTACAGGTTTTACATAGTTGAAAATTATTCAACACAAGCTTAGGTAAACCTCTTACAAGGTTCTTTTTAAGCAATTTTTCAATCGTAGAAATACATATACAGCCTAACTGTCTATGCCATAGATTTACATCCAGATTATGTGATACTAAGCACTTAATTTTAATAACTAACATATTGTTTAAAGATAGGGTCTAAATGTTACCATTTCTACTTCTTTTTAACACGGTTTCGCTTTTAGTATTGGTTATATCACAAGAAGTAGGAAGAAAAGAAACATGATAACCACAATCAATGAGTTAAGAAACGGTTAATAAATTATAAGATAGGTTACTTACTATTCGCACATTTCTTATTTGAAATGTGTCCGGGTCCCCAATCGTTCCTTTTTCTAACAACTCTGTCTTGCTTATTGTCAACAAATGTCACCATTCCACCATTCTTTACTTATTTCACTTCAGTGAATAAATCAGGGCTCTCCGTCATGTGCTTTGAATATCCACTATCTAAATAACTGATGATTCTTCTTGCAAATAAAAGCTAACAGTCTGAAGTTTATCACCACAAAAAATCAATGATTTTGAAAACGTTTTGCTATGTTAAACAGTCGTGCAAATTGGAGTGCAAAAATTATGAAAAAGGAAGAAAGGTATAAAAGACAAAGACACCAAGAATTATCCTGGTTCGGTCAATGTGACCTACTCCAATCCCAAAGAATAGATTTTCTTGATTTTTCACTACGAAATGAACACCTTAAAAAGTACTTGATTTTGGGGTTATACACCAACCCTAATCAAGACTTGATCACAACACATTTAAAACACAAAAGTGTAATCACCTCACCATCTATTGATGTAGCCTTACAGAATGGCTAATCAATTACAACATGTACAAATACAAGAGGTGTAAATGCAGCTCAATAACACCTTAAGAAGACTACAACTCAGCTGCACAAATGAAGAATGATGAAGAAGAAGAAGAGAAGAAAATAGCTTCAAGGGTTGTGTTGTTGTTTTTTATGATTATCATTGTCCCCTTCTTCAACTCTACTCCGATTAGCCCCTTGTGGATTAGGATGCCCACATGTCACCTTCAATGTCATCATTCTCACTTCTCCTCACTTCATTGGATGACCACCTCACCACCTTGCTTAGTTGTCACCTTCAAGAAAAATGATTGGACCATTTCAAATGCTGAAACATTCTGTAGGAATTTTCAAAAAATATCAACCGGTTTGGATGACCACTTTTTCCTCCACCATTTGCTCAATCTCTTAAACAACTTGGGATTGATAATAGCTGACCAAATCTGCAGGATTTGAGCTTCCAAAACTGAAATCTATGCCACATTGGTTGCCAAGTATATGACTCCTTACCAACATGTCATCTATGAGTGTTTTGGTTGATCAATGTGGTATAGTCTTGCACATTTGTGAAAATCTAATTTGTCCACCTCACATACACATATATGAACATTTTTAATGTTCAAAAATGAGGTAAAAATCTGACCACCATGACTGCATGATAGTGAGGAGAGATGGCCTTATTATGATCCAAACTACTCCTTTTCTGTCTTCAAGTGTGGCTGGTTGTTTCTCAACCATTTGGCCAATATTCAGCCAAAAACAATAAGGGAGAAGTCCCGAAATATGAGTCTGATAACACCATGATGACCTTATAATGTGGCAAAATAAATGTCACTATATAAGAAAATCGGGATAACCAAGAATCATAATATATATATATATATATATATCATTTTAAACATTTAAAAACCTTCTTCTATATAGCAAAGAAAAATGGTTTATGTATTTTATTTGTAGCTTTAACTGCTCCTTCAAGCTTTATTAAGTATTTATGATTTTGATATTGAATATATAAAAGGAGATACAAATTTTGTTCCAGACTTTCTGACCAGAGAATTCCTCCAAAACAGACATAATGCGGGATAAATCAATAATACCAGTACAAATGTCTACAGATCTAAAAATAAAACCTATTTCACAATATCGTTTTAATGCACAATCAATATATTCTTGGAATATAGATGGTATGTCAGAATATCAAATAATAAATGTATTACAACAAATGACAATGGCAGCCAATGCTTATAGAACTAATTGTTTTTGCCATTGCTCCGGTGTCATTATAGACACTATTTTAAAATTGGAGAAGGCATACTCTATATTATCTTTATTAAAATGATGTTTTATTTCAACAGAATTGGTCATTATCAATAAATGTTGATAATATTCTGTAGTTTTTGCAATATTCCATGATTTATAGAAAAAATCTTTTCCAAAATAATTTTGTAAAGAAATTAATGGATTTTTATCATAATATGATTTTTCTATAGTAGTAATATATTGATAATATATATATATATATATATATATATATATATATATATTAGGTGAAGGACGAGCGGTACCGTCTAAGTATTTTATTAATATATACCCTCACCTGTAGCGGAGGAATACCATGGTTACATGATTGCATGCCTAAGGAGGGAGACTCTCCCAAACGAGACAATACAAATAAACGTAAACACAGAAAGAAAGTAAAATACAATTAAGCAATAAACTATATCTAGACAAGGCTATGCTAATGAAATGTGGTTAAGCAGGAACACGTGGAGAACAATGCAGAATAGCACCTGAGCATCCGCAGCAACCCGAAACAAATGGCAGTAGAAGTCTATTGCAGCAATGAGAACACCTCAAAAGAAGCAGAAAAAAGACATGTTATACATCCAACAATATGCAAAGTAGGAAATGAGGAATAGCAGATAACGGAGAAACATGTACCCGTGTTGCCCATCACCAAAAAAGGTACGGGCAATATTTGATGTATGACACGCTTGCATATATCTCCATGAGCGATAGATACAACCTCAGGATGGTCCACAGTCCTCAGCTGGAAAAAACAAAGCAGTAAACATCAGTGGATGAGATTAAGAAATGCCAAACATGAATGAATCAAAACGTACCAGGCCACCCACATCAAGACGATGTAGGTGAAATGAAAGGTGCAACGTTTAATTATGTCTCTATGGTCTAACATGGGCTGTATGAACATCTGTGGACATGCTACGGTGCACCAAAGGTGGAAGATCCAAGAAGGCTGAAAAGATGCAAGTCCTCGGCTGTAGAAGACCATGTTGAGCTAAGAAGTGTACAGCCAAGTTAGCTTCTCGGGGAGTATAGTCGACTCTTGCTCTCATTAGCTGCAAATATTGCTTGAGCCTAGCATAATCGCTTCTCAATCTTGAAGTAACCAAGGTCGTGCCATTAATCAAATTTAATAATGCTAAGCAGTCCGTTTCAATGTATAAGTCTGTTGAGAATCATGATTGATATATATATATATATATATGTATGTATATATATATGTATGTATATATATATG
>AP025063.1:12774971-12865128 GCA_036186865.1 Eustoma russellianum | reverse complement strand
ATGTAGATATAATGACATGAACAACATGAATATCATGAAGACCATATGTAAGACATCCATAAGGCAAACATTTCAGCATTACACAAAAATTTGTACAAATGACCAAAATGTCCTTGTCTCCAAAATGACCAAAATACTTTTGGATGCCAATATGTCCAATAAGGGTGTAGAGATACTCCAACTTAGCATATTTGGTCATATAGATACTCTTCATGAGATATGACCCTGTAAAAGCTCAAAAAATACTCTTTTGATATTATGGTAAGTTGTAATAACTTCGTCGCTAAGTTAGCGACATAACACATGCATATATAAATGCACAAACACACCAAAATTCAAGTAATGGAACATGATAAACATATGTGAGATGTTTAAAGACTCATTTCATGCAAAGGAGATCATGTATATACCAATAAAGCTTACTTGTTTGACATATGATGGAGAAATTTTTCAAAAACACGCTGACATCGATCGATCTATGTCTCAATTTTAGAGATTGATGTATACATCGATTGATCGATGTACCTCAATTGAGAGATTGATGTCTCACAATGAGGTTCTGCTTTTTTTAATCTATTCAACATCGATCGATCGATGTAGGAGATGATGTACATCGATCGATCGATGCATCTCAGGTTGAGAAATCGATGTCTCACAGTAAGGTTCTGATTTTAATCTCTGCATACATCGATTGATCTATGTCTCTTTTGAGAGACTGACGTATACATCGATCGATCGATGTGTCTCAACCTGAGAGATTGATGTTACTTTTTCACTTGTTTCAAATTTTTGATATTTTTATAATATAAAGTGGTAATGCTTAAGCATTTTAACACTTAATAAAATAATGCTTTTAAAAATTATTCAAACATAACTTCTCAACAATATAAACAATGAACCTTAACCTAACCTAACACTAACCTAATCTAACTCTAAGCCTAACCATAACCTAACTCAAATCTATCCAGGAACTATAACCCTGACCATAACACTAAATCTATTATTTCTTTAGCACAAATATTATGTAGAATAAAAGCTACTTATTTCTTGAGCACAAACATTACATCAAATACATAGAAAGCAAATAACAACACACGAACAATTTATTATAGTATTAGGGTTATGGTTAAGGTTTAGGGTTATGGTTATAGTTAGATGGGCTTGTCAGGCAGGGCCTTATAGGACGCGCATGACAAAGCCGTCTAGGCCTTATGACATGGGTGGGTTTGCATGCTCAACACAATCTTTCTTCATTCAAGATGCAACTGTCAGTGCCATCCAAGGATGATCCCTAGATACAATTGATAGCGCCATCCAATGATGATTCTTAGATTATTTCAGGAATTATTTTTTTCATATTTTTCTTTTCAAAACTATAATTTTTTTTTTTTAAAATTTCTCCTATAAACTGACTCATCTATTCAGGTCATTGACCGTTTTTGAAAAATTCCTTGAAAATTCTGAATTATATAACAGGTGAGGCTATTGCCATCATGTCTTTTGCATTTCTACCACTTGCTTTCTACCAATTTTACCCTGTAACGAAGTCCAAGACAAGACTGGTAGAAATGTAAAAATATGGAATTCCGAAAAATATTACATCTCTCTCCCGTCCCACGCGCCATCCCCACCTCCATCTTTTTTTGGTGGCCGAAATAAAATTTCAGAAGTAAAGGAATTATAGACGAAATAGCATAGTTGAAACCGATGCATATAATAGTTACAAACAGTAAGTTAGAAGATATGAGTACACAGCAAAAGACCACCTGAATTAATTCGATTCCGTTCTTTAAACAGTTCAAACAGAACTTCATTTTGTGGAACTACATACTGCGACATATCAAAGGTTGAGTGCTTTTGGCATTCTCCAGAGTTCAAGTATTTCTTTGCTTTGTCTTCTTTGCTAATGGAAGACTGACCGTTCAATTCTGGATTCCAACTTCCATGACTGCTGATAGAGTAACCACTAGGATCTTGATTCAAGGGAATATCCTTCATAAAGAGATAAAGTCAAACAATATTGAATATGATACTTAATAAATGACCAACATAATTAGAAAACTATGCCTAGAGGGAAGCCCATTCGGAGCCAGAAAGGGAGAGGGAATATTTCAGAGCAAGAAGCCGTATCCAACTCGCTTTAAATATAGTTCACTCTTATGAAGCCAATCCCAGCTCCTATTCAGTTTCGAACTAATTTTCCCCAAGATTCTTTCTGGCAAAAAGATGGCTACATAGAAGGAACGGCACAAGCTAATCATGGTTCTGTTCCCAGCAAAAAGGGGGTGGAGGGGGGGGGGGGGGTTAAACAGTATGGTACAGACACCCAGAATGAAAGGTCAAACCACTTCACAGACTTTCCCACTCCTAATTCTATTTCAAAAAGAATATTTTTCCTGTAAATTACTTTTCATTTGGTCGACACAGGCATCAGTTGTATTATTAACTTTAGATGACAGATTATAATCTAAGCTTAATGTACCCTTAAATCTATTGAAGGCAAAACAGGAAGTTGTAAGTTTGTAGACTTCAGGTTAGTCATCTGTGGGTTAACCATAAAAGGACAAAATAGTTTTTTCAAATCCAACAGACCTGCTCTGTATTCCAATGAAGGGTTTTGGGAATAACAGGAGTCCGGCTTCTATTCTTGTTTGAAAGAAAGCCATCATTATTGGTCTCCCATTGTAACCATGGAAGGATAACACCATCCATTCCGACAGCTTTGTGATTAAACCCAGCTGGATTCTTGGCACTATCTATTAAGACACATGCAGGATCCCTTGGCTTCACAGGTCGTCCGATTGTTGAACTACTGTCACTTCTCTCCCCATCAAATGATGATATGTCTGTATCTTCCGCGTTTGAGAGGAAGTCCTCCAAAAATCTCTCAGCTTCCTCAGAGAGCTGTTTTGACATCCTAATTTTGTCAGTGCTCCTCTGCAAATAAAGCAACACATGACTTCAAACTATACATCCCTGATTGTACATCAACAGAATTCTCAAATTTAGATCAATTAAGTATCAAACAGTCCAGATTATTAAGGAGAAGAAATGAAATAACTCGTACTTTTATGGCTGTGGTTGGTTGCTGAACAGCAGCAGAATTATTTGAATAGGGCAGTAAGTCTCTAACAATTTTATCGAGCTCCTTACCGCGGTGCTCCTCCAACATCATCTCAGTAAGAAGATCTTGCTTACGCTGATGCGACTGCAAATTGTCGTACGAATTTAGTAATCGAAGTCGCACATAGGAAAATTGATCCAACGTATGTCTATTATAAGTAGAAACATAGCATCAAGGTTCAAGTGCTAATCAACCAGAGTCATCAAATTATAGCCTGAAATACTTAAAAACTATCAAGGAGATCTACACATCGAACCAACCTCCCTAGGTAGCAGTAAGATTCATAGTCTAGACTTGCTCTGATAAATTTGATATCATAAATAACACGCCACAAAAAGCTTACTGATAGGAGTGTGACCTAAACCAACCCTATGCTTGTCGTGCACGAAGCACATACAAAATACCTGCTCTAACTTTGTAGCATAATCTTTTCTGATAGCAGAAAAAGCCTGCAGTTTACTGGCTTCATCTGGCTGCAAGACATGATCACTCCGGTCAGCATCATTTCTCACAATGGCCTGCGGTTGTTTCAAGTATTTAAGCATAGATCATTCTCAGTAACAAATTGCATAATTATGAAATAAATTTTCACTGACATGCTCAAGTCCACCCCGAATCTCTTGAACGGCATTCTGTATTTCTTCTCGCATCGCTTCATGCAACTCACTATTCATAGCATCCTCCTTCGGATGTACATCCTAAAGCCACATAACATCATATAAGGAAAAGATGCAAGAATGGCGGGAAGACAGAGCACATTGGATAGTCTACAAAGCAAAATCAACCAACCCTCTTCTGCGCATAAACTGCATGAATAGTCTTCTCATTTCCATTTCTCCAACCACGAGCATCTTTTGTGTCGTCATCAGTTAAAATAGAGGAGTGACTCTGGCAAGTCCATGAACATGAGTTATTAGGTTGCTTCATTTTTCAATATAGATGAAGAAAACAGCCCGTAGAAAGCTTGATTCCCCCTACCCCAGAACAAAAAATAAAGAAAAAGAAAAAACACATAGTAAAAGAAAATGTGCACACAGTAGGGAAAGAGGCGAAAGAAAGGCACTTCAATACCAATGCGAAACAAATATATTTCAAAAACTGTTATTTAGGACTTAGGTGCTGAGCCAGTAATGACATATATGCTTCCTGTTCTGAAGGCATTATGTATTTATAATTTGACAAAGAGAAGAGAGAAGGGGAGTTGTGTGCAAGACCAATCTGCTTCTGCTATCTCATAAGTAGTTATGGAAATCAAAAATGAAGCATATTAAAGAAACGAAGTTCCAAAAGTTTTCCCAAAGCAAACTGAGGCTTCAACTATAAAAAATTAGAAATCCAATTTATGCTAGTAAATAAAAAGTTTACTATACATGAGTAGAATTATGGGCATGGTACACACACACTGACACACACAGACATATATATGTATACATACATGGATACATATATGGATAATTAGAAATCCAATTTATGCTAGTAAATAAAAAGTTTACTATACATGAGTAGAATTATGGGCCTGACACACACACACACACGCACACGCACAAGAAATCCAATTTATGTTTGCAAATAAAAAGTTTACTATACATGAGTAGAATTATGGGCCTGACACACACACACGCACACGCGCACGCACGCACACGCGCACGCACACACACGCGCGCGCGCACGCGCACACATACATACATACATAGGCTGAAAATACCCAGACTAAAATAATATGTCCTACATAGAAGTAAATAAAGACTTTATCAGCACAATTTGCATTCTCACATCATCACTTTTCCTTACCCTATTCTTTCTCAAGTCATTAAGTCTGATTTTTGAGAAAAAGTAAGCTTCCACTTCGCCCAGTTGCAGCAAAAGCGCAGAAAACACTGGCTTTGAGCACATAATATCTAATCTTCATTTCAACCTGTTGGAGTAAATGGCCATAAAGGGCCATCATTGAGCCGGCCGTTTGGGTCAATGGCCATTAAGGCTGATTTGACTAGCATGGCTATAATAGCCATATTGATGAAATGGAGAGAATTAAGGAAGGATGGCTCCATTCTTGGAGTCAAAGAATTTATCCACAATTGTAAATACAATAGCTTGATTGTAGGACGTGATTATAGGAGTGTAATTAGCATTGTAATATTGAGGAATTCATTGTGTATTTTCGGTTATAGGCAGCCGGCCTAAGGGCCTTTAGGGCACTTAATGGTGCTTTATTTTTTGTAGTAATGAGAGTATCTTGTAATTAGTAGAGAGGTTTGACCATTGTTGTATAAGAACACCTTGTAAAGCTCTTTTTTGAAGGTAATGAAAAAGTGACATCTTTTTCTTCATCTTGCTCAACCAAATTGTTTCATGGTATCAGAGCCATCACCATAAACACAATTCTAAATATTCCTCTCATCTCAACCGAGATGAGCTCTCCATCAGCGTCCCCTTCAAATGCCACCACAATGGCGGCATCATCCTCCAACGGTGCCGATCAAGTTGTGCTGAACAAGGCACAACTTGAATAATTGCTCTCACTTCTCAAAGCTCAAACTAAAGGGTCTACTCAGGCCATCTCCAACACTCACCAAGGTACTGTTAATTTTGTGGAAGCTTCACCCTGGATCCTAGAAACAGGAGCCACTGATCACATAACAGGTAATTTATCTTTGTTTACGACATATGTCCCGAGCTCTGGAATTCTGAGGGTGAAAGTGGCAGATGGAACCTTCGCATTTGTTGTGGGAAAAGGATAGGTCAAAGTGGGCCCTTCACTTGTGCTTGAAACCGTACTTTATGTTCCAAAGTTAACTTGCAATTTAATTTCCGTAAGCAAGCTTACAAAGGAATCTGGTTGTGTTGCAAAGTTTTCTGCCCGCATATGTGTTTTGCAGGAGCAGGAATCGGGAAAGACGATTGGCATTGCTAGAGAAAGGAGTAGCCTTTATCACTTTGAGGAAAACAGTCACCAACACACACAAAAATATTCTCTCCATACTGCCACTCCTAAATTTTCTTTTAGTACCAACTTTGAACAAACTGATGCACTGTTACTCCATCAAAGACTAGGACACCCCAGCTTTCGTTACCTCAAGCAGTTATTTCCTTTGAATAAAAAGTTGTCCATTTTACATTGTGATGCGTGTAGCTTTGCTAAACAAGTCAGACATGACTATCCTCCAAAACAACGTGTTGAATCTACTCCTTTTCATCTTGTGCATAGTGATCTTTGTGGACCTTCTCGGGTAAAAAATATCTCGGGGGCCAAGTGGTTTGTCACATTCATTAATGATCATACAAGAGTCTGTTGGGTGTATCTTCTTAAAGAAAAAACTGAAGTTACAACTGTGTTCCAAAATTTCCATTCTATGATAAAGACTCAGTTTCAAACCTCAATCAAAGTCCTACGAACAGATAACGGTACAGAGTATTTCAACAAAGTTCTGAACACCTACGTAGCCTCTGAGGGAATTATTCATCAAAGTTCTTGTCCAGATACACCACAACAAAATGGTGTAGCTGAACGAAAAAATCGTCATCTTTTAGAAGTTGCCCGAGCTCTAATGTTCACTATGCACGTTCCGACTTATTTATGGGGAGAAGCTGTCCTTACCGCATGCCACTTAATTAACCGACTTCCTTCTAAACCACTCCAGTTCAAATCCCCTATTTCTATCATACATCAAACATATCCTCTGTTTCGGGGCAGTGCATCTCTCCCGCTCAAAGTGTTTGGTTGTGTCGTCTTTGTTCATCACCGGGACTCCTCTATTTCCAAACTAGAACCTCAATCCTACAAGTGTGTTTTTGTTGGTTATTCATCCACTCAACGCGGTTATAAGTGTTATTCTCCTATACACCGACGTTTCTTCGTCACCATGGATGCATCTTTCAGGGAAAATGAATCCTACTTTCCTTCTCAGCCGACACATTTGGCGGGCTCTGACTCACACTTCCTTCTCGACCAATCACCTACTAATGCCGTAGTTGAACCACTGCAGGGTCCACTTCTACCCGACAGTGGTTCAGGGGGAGAATCCGAACCGGTTCAGCCAAGTCCAATGCCGTCAAGCCCACAGCCGAATACGAGTCCAATCCCACCAAGCCCACAGCCGAATTCAACATCTCAGCCGAGTCCACCACGCCGACCTTCACCACCAAATATAATCATATACTCACGAAAAAATAAAACTCAAATTGATAAAGACACTGATGTTTTTCCAGGATGCAAATCTCTGGAGCAGGTTTCTGCCCCTTGCATTGAGGAGGATATCTTAGAGGCTTCAACTGATTTGGATCTACCGACTGCATTGAGAAAAGGGAAAAGAGTATGTACTCAGCATCCCATTTCTAATTTTGTTTCAAACAGTAAGTTATCAACCAATTTCTCGGCGTTTAATGCAAAGGTTTCTCACATACAAATTCCTAAGAATATTGATGAGGCGCTCGCAGATAAGAATTGGAAGGCCACAGTGCAGGAGGAATTGAGGGCATTAGAGGAAAATAATACATGGCAGGTTGTGGAACTACCTAAAGGGAAAAAGCCTGTAGGGTGCAAATGGGTGTTCTCAGTCAAGTTCAATGCAGATGGAAGTGTCAGTAGATACAAGGCTCGACTGGTTGCTAAGGGCTTTACCCAGGTATCTGGTATAGATTACGATGAAACCTTTGCTCCCGTGGCCAAGTTAAATTCTGTAAGAATTCTTCTTTCCTTAGCAGCATGTCTTGACTGGTCACTTCAACAATTAGATGTTAAAAATGCATTTTTAAACGGTGATCTTCATGAGGAGGTATACATGGACTTACCACCCGGATGTACTAAAGAAAGAAATGTGGTATGTAGATTGCGAAAGTCATTGTACGGATTAAAACAGTCGCCACGAGAGTGGTTTGGAAAGTTTACTCAGGCTGTTAAAATCCAAGGATTCGAACAGTCTCAGGTTGATCACACAATGTTTTATAAGCATACTTCAAAAGGGACTCGTGCTATTCTAATTGTTTATGTTGATGATATTATACTGACAGGAGATGCATATGATGAGATTGACTCACTAAAGAAGTATCTAAACAACAGGTTTGAAATGAAAGATCTAGGTTCACTAAGGTACTTCCTGGGCATGGAAGTTGCGCGCAACTCCTCAGGTATATCTATCTCTCAAAGAAAGTATGTGTTGGAATTGTTACATGAAACAGGAATGTTAGGATGCCGACCAGCGGCCACTCCTACAGAGCCGAGCCTGAAATTGGATCTTAATGGAGGCGAATAAGTGAACCGGGAAAGGTATCAACATCTTGTTGGTAAACTCATTTACTTATCACACACTCGTCCAGATATTGCTTTTGCTGTGAGCATGGTAAGTCAATTTATGCATTCTCCGAGAACCCAACATTATGAGGCTGTGATTCGAATTCTAAGGTACCTAAAAGGGACTCCTGGTAAGGGATTATTCTTTGGAAAAAGGGAAGTAAAGAGCCTTAAAGTTAGGGGTGATCAAAAAAACTGGGAACCGTAAAACCGGACCGAAACCGGAACGAAAATACGGATTTTAAACCGAACTGGAACCGTTTAAGTTTCACGGTTCGGTTCCAGAACCGTTTTCTGCTTCACGGTTCCAATTCGGTTCCTAATTTTTCTAAACCGTTAGAACCGGAACCGAACCGTATAAATAACAATATTAATATATATAACAAATAATAGTTTTTTTAAAAAAAATAAAGTGGAAAAGTTGCACCATTGACTCATTGCGTTGCGTGAAATGAAAACTGACTCATGGTTAAAAATTTTTATATTTGGAAGTTCTAAATCTGCATTTTATTGTTGCATCTAATTTTCTCGAGTATCAAATATATAAAGATTTCCTTACTATTTCTTGTATGCCTGCATCAGAGATAATTTTAAGTTCAAGGATGCAAAATCCAACTAACTTTTTGATGATGGAAGTGAATGGAAACTATGTATCTCTAACTTTTTGATGATGACATGGAATAATGTTTCACTTTGTTTCTTGCTATCATTAGTATTACTTGACAGATTTACAAAAAAAAATAGTATGACTTGACAGGATACGAGCTGGGCATTTAGCCATTTAATTAACATCTATTTTTGCTTATTAGTTATTACTTTTGATGTGTTGTTTGCTGCATTCATTTTTTGTTTTGTTCTGTTGAGTGTTGCCAAATGACAAGGGTGAGTTATTGATGGAGTTAGTTTCCTTTTTTTTTAAAAAAAAAGTGTTTTCTTTCTTTCGCAGTTCCGCGGTTCTGAACTGGAACCGAACCGTTTTAAACAGTTCCACGGTTCTACGGTTCCACAGTTTCACGGTTCCAGTTCGGTTCTAAAAATAACATGCTAAATGGTTTCCGAAACCGGATCGTTGCTCACCCCTACTTAAAGTGTACACGGACGCGGACTGGGCAGGTTCATTGATCGACAGAAGGTCTACCTCGGGATATTGCACATATGTCTGAGGAAATTTAGTCACTTGGCGCAGCAAAAAGCAAGCAGTGGTAGCCCGAAGTAGCGCGGAGGCCGAATTCCGAGCACTTGCGCATGGTATATGTGAAGGGTTATGGATAAAAAAGTTAATGGAAGAATTACATGTTATGTTTAATGGCTCAATAAATCTTTATTGTGATAACAAAGCAGCTGTGAGCATTGTCCACAATCCAGTGCATCATGATCGCACTAAGCATGTTGAAGTGGATCGCCATTTTATTCGAGAGAAAATTGATGATGGATGTTTTAGCATGATCTACATTCCCACCAAACAACAAGTGGCGGACGTCTTGACTAAAGGGTTGCATAAACCGGCCTTTGAGGAGTTAATCAGCAAGCTTGGCATGAACGATATCTACATTCCAGCTTGAGGGGGAGTGTTGGAGTAAATGGCCATAAAGGGCCACCATTGAGCCGGCCGTTTAGGTCAATGGCCATTAAGGCTAATTTGACTAGCATGGCCATAATAGCCATATTGATGAAATGGAGAGAATTAAGGAAGGATGGCTCCATTCTTGGAGTCAAAGCATTTATCCACAATTGTAAATACAGTAGCTTGATTGTAGGGCGTGATTATAGAAGTGTAATTAGCATTGTAATATTGAGGAATTCATTGTGTATTTTCGGTTATAGGCAGCCGGCCTAAGGGCCTTTAGTGCACTTAATGGTGCTTTATTTTTTTGTAGTAATGAGAGTATCTTGTAATTAGTAGAGAGGTTTGACCATTGTTGTATAAGAACACCTTGTAAAGCTCTTTTTTGAAGGTAATGAAAAAGTGACATCTTTTTCTTCATCTTGTTCGGCCAAATTGTTTCACAACCACATAACTAGAATCCTGTGAGCAACAATTATCTATTCTTCTGTCTTTTAGCAAGATTGCTTTAAATCACTTGAAATAGTCACTTATAACTAGCACCCCATCATCCTTCACGGCATACACATGGTCATGCTTTCATTAGCAAGCACAACTTAATATTATTCAGTTCTGCTTTACTTACTTTACCTTTTACCTTAAAAAAGCTCCAGGCTTTGTCTTCTCGTTTTGCATTCTCCGTATTTTCTTTCACTTTTTTTCATTCAAAAGGTTTTGCATCCTCATTCACCAAACGAGGTCATCTGCAACTAATATGGATCAGTATCTACCAGAGTATTTTTTTTTCCCTGAAACTCTTTGATAAGTACACAATTAACCAGAGCATAAGGGTACAAGCTCAAAGCTGATTCCTAGTACTGGTCAAGTTATTTTCTTCGTCATCCCAATGTTTCTCTTCAAACATGCTTCCAAAGAGCTCTGAATCAGCTACTCAACTGCATGCACTACGACTGTACCAAAGTTTTCATGGAAAAGCTACAATACAACATCGACAGATGCTCCATCGTTAACGTCCTTCGATATAGTGATTTGATTGACGTACATCTGATCTTCAGATGCACCAGAAACCATTATTAGCCTAGGCACTACGCAAAACTAGCCACTACCTTTCTACTATGCATTTTAATTGGAGACCAGATTGTCAAAGAATAGCTAACATAAGATTAAATACAAAAGAAAATGAAACGTGATACATAAAAGTAGGAATATCACAGCTATTCAGACGTATTAAACTTTCACAAAATTTTCAAAATCAAATTGGACCTCAGAATGAAAAAACAAAAGAATGCAAATTAGAGTTGAACTCCACGGCATAAATGTACATGGATATAGGTTTCCTAGGCTCGCCTGATTCGCACGTAAAGTGTAAGCTTTATCAGTTGAAATCAGATGAACAGAGAATCAGCTGTCGTCCTAAGAAGGTCATTACTGGACGAGGGCCATTATTACATCCATAAAGATCAAGGTTGACAAACAGTTAGATGTCCTCAACGACTAGTTGCTGAAGGTATGTGTTATATAAGAATCAGATTTACCATGTGTGAAATCAGAAATACATTTATAACTGGCATTCCTTCTATTTCCGAAAAGGAAAAATAAAAACAAAAATCTGGTGTTCCATCTCAAGAGAGGGAGTTATTGATGGTTAATACACTATAGGTTTTAAAAACACATGGGAACATAGCAGTTTTATTTATATTTTCCTTGTTCCTACAAAACAGTTATACAAGGGGTAATGAACTAATCGTGATATAATCTCCTATTTACACCATCAAACTACAGCAAGAGTACCAATTATAATGTACCAAACAACATAATATTTACTACACTGTATATTAAAACCCAGAAATTGGTTAAACTTGGGCCTAAAAATATTAAGGCCTTCAGCATGGGAGGTAGAGATAATTAAGCCTACGGTAATGGCACAATAAAAAATCTTACTGAATAACCATCATATAAGCGATTAAGATCTATTTGGCTGACAGACTTCCGAAGCAGTGGCTCCCCTGAAGTTTTTGTCATCCGAGATGACCGAGTTGGCCCATTCACCTTGTGGATTTTCTTGCCTTGAATACTATTGACACTATAAATGTGGTCAGCATCGCTCTGCCATGCATTTGCAAACGAAGACTTAATTAGACATAAATAGTCACAGAAGACATTTCATTCCCCAATCTAACTAGTAATACATAAAAATTGACCACCAGGCCACGAAAACATCAAACATGTGGAGTAATCATTCCACCAATACAAAAAGTAAAGATTTTTCGAGCTAACAGTAATTCAAATGTCATATCTAAGCTCTCACCTCAGAGTCGCTAATTTGATGACGAGCCACAGAGAACGATCTCCGCCTCCTCGAATTTGCATCTGAATTTATCATTTTGCCGGAAGTACCACCGGAAAACCCACTGTTACCAATACCATTATCCTGTCTCGAGACAGAGATTGACCTTCTCCTCCTGGAACTCGCTTCTGAATCTTTATTTCTACCGCTAATGCCGTTCGAAACAACAGTTTTCATCTCGCCATCAACAGCACCATGTCTAGAAGTCGACCTGCCACGCCTCCTCGAGGAAGCTGTTTCTCCGGCCCAACGCCCAATTTTCGAACCCCCGGTGGCGCGCCGAGAAGAACGACTTCGACCGCGCTCACCACTTTCTCTACGCACCTCCTCATCATTAGTGAAACTACTACTAGAGAAAAATTCAACAGCAAGATCGTCGAGGCTGATCTCCGGCCACTGCTCCGATCCTCTTACAGTATTTACGAACTTGCCCCTCGGGGCAACAGTGTAGTCAGCCGCTTGTGAGCCTACCAAATTCGAATGCTCGTGACGAGAGAATCGGCTGAGACTACTAGACCGCCGGTGAGCTGCTTTGTTTGACGATGGGGTCAACACGCTGTCAGGTCCATCGGAGCCGGCGCCACCGTTAGCGCCGCCGCCGACGAAAGACGACCTCTTGGTTGTCGACTTGAACACCGATGTCGTCATCAACGACTATAGCAGTTGATGAAGAATGAGAGATCGGGGGGTTTGATGTGGAGAGTGAAATTTTTGGCGGAGTGATCAAAGAATGAGAAATTTTTGAATTTGTTTTTTTCACCTAATTTTTCAAAATTGAAAAGGGAAAAAACAATCGTGGCCATCTGAGCAGTGGGACCCCCTTGTTCTATCCTATCGCCGATGAATAAGATCACTTCACCTAATTTTCTTTCAACCCACACGTCACTGCACGACACGTGGTAGAAGGGGTTGGTGGTGAAGCTAGATGAAGGCGACCTGCATCTACCCTCACCATCCACCCCTACTGTCACGCATCGCACAGTGACACGTAGGATGAAGAATTTGAGTCGAGGGATCTTAACTCTCGCCAACAACCTGTCCTAACTCCTACTAATCAATACGTTTTCCGTTTTTAAAAAGTGCCATCCGTTTAAAAATAGGGCCATAATTGATTTTTATTCTTTCTCTAGTTGACCACAAATTACTTTTTAACAATTGAATCATAAAAAAATACCGTTAAAGAAAGAATGTTATGAAAGTCTTTATGGCTATGACTTTTTTTGTTTTTTTTTTGTAAATATTCATTTTTCTCCCCATTGCATTTGTTAGAATAACAATTGCGATAGCCTTATAGAATTATTGTTAGAGAGTTACCTTAATTAGCAGAGATCCCCATCCACTAATGAAGAGATTTAGGAATATTTGGTTGCATTTGATTGATTACATTTGAGTATATTTGATTGATTCTTTCCTTGTACGCACAATACCAAACTTGTACTTAATAGGGTATAATTGTATGAATGAAATCAATAAAAAAGTTTTCTGACTATCATTCTCCGAGATTACCAATTAGCATGATATCAGAGCATTGATCCAAGAAAACCGTGTTTGTGCCGAGCACCGTTGGCTCAGAAAATTTTCCTCATAGCCAGTTTACCTTTCTCATATCAGTGTAACGTATCCGTGTGTTTGGCTCCGAAGTTTTATCTTCATCTCTAGTATACCTTTCCTAACCTTCTGCCTTACCCATATCCAGTACCTGCAACATAAAGATCACCATGTCAAACAGTGCAGAAAGTGCCTCAGAACAACCGAAACCCACACTTACACTTCCAGAAGGATTTGATCTCAGTGAGCAATTTGCTCTATTTTTAACAGAACAGAATAAATTCAAGTCCATCAGTGGCCACCATGGATAATCTTGTAATCAAGGTGAAATTAAACACCAACAATTATCCATTATGATGTAATCTGATGAAAAGAGCACTGTTAGAGAGAGGGATGAGTTCCCATATAACGGGGACATCTCCAATCCCGTCTCCAACAGATCCAAGTTTTTCTAAATGGGAACAAGAAGACCAATTGGTCTTCACATGGATAATTGACAATATAGAGGACAACTTGATCAGCAATGCCTCAGATACCCGACATCAAAGGTATTGTGGGACGGCATGGCCATCACTTATGGCTCAGGCAACGACAACATACAAATTTTTGATTTCCACCGCCAGGCTAATTCCATCAGACAAGGAGATCAACCCTTAGATGAATGTTGGAGAATATGACAGAATCTCTAGATGTTGATTGATACTGAAGAGCCTAACCCGATGGACTATGAAAAGGATATTAGCGTGTTCAACCGAAGGGTACAAGAGCATAGACTTTATCAACTGCTCACAGTAGTAAGTGACAAATATGCACCGATTAAAAGAGATTTGCTGAAAAGAGATCATCTTCCATCAGTAGAGGTATCCTACAATGAGATCCGTAGGTCGGATATACGAGATGAAGTGATTATGGCACATTCTCCCTCAGTCAATGCATCATAGGGAGTTGGATATGACTTGGCCATCGGAGGGCTAACATGCTATGGTAAAAGGACACCGGAGAAGAACCCCAGACCACCTCAGGGCCGGGGCTCATTTGAAGGAACAAAAACACCATAGGGACGAAATCTCGGTC
Organism: Eustoma russellianum; assembly: GCA_036186865.1. Classification (NCBI taxonomy): domain Eukaryota; kingdom Viridiplantae; phylum Streptophyta; class Magnoliopsida; order Gentianales; family Gentianaceae; genus Eustoma; species Eustoma russellianum. Next base: position 12,850,181 of record AP025063.1, on the reverse strand, counting down.
AGGCTTTCCATCATCCCCAGAAGACAAGGCTCACCTTGTTTGCAGTCACTGTGGGCAATGCACACACACCGTGGAACAATGCTTCAAATTGCACGGTTACCCCAATTGGTGGAAGACTCACAAGGCAGTATTAAAGCTGTAAGATAAGGGGAATGCAGCAGTAGCAAAAGGATGCGAGGAGCAAGCACCAGCAGGAAGCTGTGAAGAAGGAGATGAAGGAAGATACCAGAATGCTCCAGAAAGATGGAACAGTGACGGAGGTATAAAGGGGGCAGGTGAAAACCCTACCCCCTTTCCTTAGTTAAATACTCCTAAATCGCACCCCTTACCCCTGCAATTTCATGATAATATTAAAGTAGTCCCTATAGTTTCAGTAATTCCACCCGCCTCCCTTTCTCCTTTGAATATTACTTCTGCAGTCCAAAGCTTTGACTATTACTACTGCAATCCCTAATAATTCAGATATCACTATTCCGGCCTCCACTATTTCAAAACAATCACATATTTCCCCAACCTCACGAAATCCATCCCTTGATACCCATATACAATCCAATAACTCCACATATAACCCTACAGCATACCCAAAGATATCCTATGCCCATATTGCCCATAATACCACTCCTAAAGTCAATTCCTCTCGGTGGATCTTAGATTGTCGGGCAACAGACACCATGACTTATGACAAAACCAACTTTACAACTTACACACCTCCAACAAAAACCTTAATAGAAGCAGTGAATGGCCAATTTGTCCCCGTATCTGGGGGTGGCACTATATCCATTAGCCCTCAAATTACACTGAATAATTGCTTATATATTCTATCACTGTCAAACAAACTCTTATCTATTAGTCAACTTACCAAGACTCTTGACTGCATGGTACTTATGTATCCCACTTTTTGTTTGCTCCAGGACTTTCATGCGAAGGCAATTATTAGACGTGGTACTGAAAAAGGAGGCTTGTACTATGTTGATGCGGTGGTCCAACAGGGTCAGTCTAATCTTGCCACCGGTACTATATCCCGGCAGCTATGGCTTTGACATCGCCAGTTAGGGCATACCTCTTTTTCTTATCTTCAAAAATTTTTCTCAGACTTATTTCCTAATAATTCCTTTCAGTTTACATGGGAGACTTGCCTTTGGGCCAAACAAACTCGGGCGACATATCACTCTACTCATGCGCGTGTTAGTACCATGTTTGATTTAGTACATTCTGATGTGTGGGGGCCTTCTCCAATTGCTACACCCCTTGGTTTCAGATATTTTGTTATCTTTGTTGATGATTGCTCACGTATGACGTGGATTTTCCTTCTCAAAAATAAATTGGATGTTGCTTCTCGTTTTATTGATTTTTATCACATAATCCAACACCAGTATCATACATCCATTAAAATTCTCTGCTCCGATAATGACGGAGAATATATTGAGGGGGTTAGCAAAATTCTTTCAGGAAAATGGCTTAATACCCCAAACCTCATGTCTCGGGACCCCTAAACAAAACGGTGTTGCTGAAAGAAAAAATCGTACTCTCCTTGAAATGACACGTGCGATGATGTTTGGTCGAATGTCCCTCTAAGTTTCTGGCCCGAGGCAATTGTCACCGTAGCCTACCTTCTAAATCGCCTTCCAGCTACCATTCTTCAACATAAAACCCCTCTCCAGACCCTAGCTCTGTAGGACCTGTATAGCACCACTAGAAGGGGGAGTTGAATAGTGAGTGCAGAAAATTTGGTTTTTAAAAACTTTTGGACAAAAAACCTCACTTCTGAAAATAGTTTCTGTTTTTAGATCCTGATTTGAAATATTTGAATGACCCAGTTGTAGACCTCCAAAAATTATGAAATTGGATGAGAATGTACTCTCATATGTTCTGAGTGTCTCACAAAATTTTCAATTTCAAACTCCACTTCTAACCCCTTGAAAATACGTTTTTGGTCAGATTGCGCAAATCTGCCAGAAACTGTACTCCGACTTGAAAAATTTATTCCTATTAATTGGTAACTCCAAATGGTCTAAAAATTTTATGAAAAGACCCTCAATATATTTATTTTAGTGGGTTGAAACAGTTTTTAAAAATTCCTTTGGGAAGTATGTCAACCATGTTGATGTTCTCAACCTTTGCAAATCTGAAAATCAGATTGCACTAGTCTCAGAACTATTCACGTTTGACTGACTTATACTTATCTAAATGAGTTGAAACTTGCACCAAATGAAAGCTAGGATATGTGGATATGTTTATGCAAAATTTTATAATTTTTGAAAACCGTTTACTGTTTTTTTCGGTTGCAACAAACTCAAAGCAGAAAACTGAAAACTGAAAGTAAAGTACAGTAAAGTAAGAATACTAAGGATTTTATACTGGTTCGGTTAAATCAATCTACTCTAGTCTTCGAGAACACCTTCCTCGGTTAGCGCTAAACACAATAAACACCTTATCACAAGGGTGGCTGGAGTTAAATACTAACTCCACCCTTTTACAATCAATACAATCGAGCAAATGAATCGCGGACACACCACCGAACGAATGAAGGTTTGATCACACCTTGATCAACCTTTTACAAAAATGAACGTGTATGGATGGTATATTCAGAGCCTACACAATATGTAGAATATATGAACAATATGCTTGAGAGAAGAAGAAGAAAAAAAAGAATAGGAGAAGAAGAAAGTAGTATAGCTTCTTCCATTTGAGAGAATGTGAGTTGTAGCCTTAGCCTTGTTTCCACTATCTTCTCCCTTTTACGCTCACTTGGCTGCCCCATTTAGGTTCTCTTCCTTTTTGAGAATTCTCTTTAATATCCTTGGAATATTGCCTTGTGTAGAAATGATACCATCTTGCTTACTTGGCGTAACATGATTGGAAGGATGACTTGACCTTGCTTACTTATCACTTGTTGATTGGTCCACCTTGGCATCCTTTAATGAGCTGGAAATTCTACAAAAAAAACTCATAAAACATGTGCTCAAATGTAGTCAAAATATCGTCATACTGTCACATTTCAATCCCTTGATTTTGGGAGACAAATTGAGGTGCATTAAGAGCAAAAAAACGCCAACTATTAGTAGCATGTGCTGAATTTTCATCATGTGTTGCATTTTGAAATCTTTCCTTATGTGGTGCCCTCTTCAATGTCACCAATCTTGTGTGGCATATTATCCATCAATTGAAATGCCAAATAAGCTCCACCTAGGCTCCACTATGGCTGAAAATGGTGTGTGGAATGAATGGACATGTGCTGAAATTTCATTTTAGTAAGCTTTGTCAAATAATGCACAATATTTACAAATATATGGTAAATAAAAATCAGCACTATTTTGAATTTTCTAGAACTCTTTAACATGTCTTGAATGTATAAAAGGTGTCTAGATACATGTTACATCTATGCCTCAAAAACGTACCATGTGTGCATGCTTGTAGAAAACCGAATTTTCGACTTTCGTCGATCAAACGATTTTTCTCTGATTAAATTCAAACTTCTTGCACATGTAATATATATTATGTCACACATAATATAAATAAAATAAAATGTATATTCAACTCCAATAGCTTAATTAAAAATGCTCATGTGCACTAATGAAGTTTAGTTTGAATTCTCCACAAATTTAGCAAAATTGTGGGTGATTTGTGTGTGCCAACATGGAATGATTTAGTGGCTGATATTAACATGCGAGCCACAAATTTTTTGGCTATTTTTGATGTATATGGTCTGGCCATCTTTATATGGCAAGTACGTGACATGTCGGTGATGTTTCGGTAGTCACCCGATACGACACTTTTCGGTTTATGACCTTGTAACATATTGTTATAATTTTGACTCACCATGACTTATATCATATGATATAAGACCTGAATATACTCATAAATATGAGGTGTATATAGTGGTGTGACATCGACATACGTTTGTAATATATATAACGTGTAGGTGGTACGTCGGAATATATGTATATTGTGCCTTTTTTAAAAAACTATGGATATATATAATATATACTAAAATGGCGTGTAAATGTAGTGGGGAGGAGACTTTCCATTCTCAAATTTGTTGCCATAAAGCTTTCTCCAAATATGTTTTCATTTAATGAACTAGTTAGTTCATTAACTTAAGCACTCCACTTAATGAACTAGTTTAGTTCATTAATTGTGACACCTGAAATTAGTACAAAGACAACAAATGTTTTTCATATGATGTAAGCTTTAACGCTTCATGGCTTATTAGTACGCAACAATATATATAAGCATATGAAGCATATATATCACATAAACGTGTCAAGTAATAATTTATTTATGCATTTCGTAAAATCATACCATTTAAATTATACATTTGTAAAATATTCAAACACTTTTTCGCAACAAGCTCTTCAAACCACCCTTCCCTCAATCCAAACCCTACCACCAAAAGTTTTAGGTTGTACCATATATACCCATGTACCCAATACTAAACGTCACAAACTTGAACCTTGTGCCGAAAAATGTGTGTTTGTTGATTATGTCACCACCCAAAAAGGCTATCGATGCTATAATCCTCAAACCCGTAAAATTATTATTACCATGGATCGTGTCTTCGTCGAAATCGAATATTATTATGGAACCCATACTCGGAAACAGGGGGAGAACTTAATCAACGATTCCTTAGCATGGCTTCCAGGATTGATTGAACCAACAGGGCAAGTAGGTGGCGCCGACAATACTACTCAATCAACAAACATACATGCTGCTAATTCTTCAGTACCAGCCAATAATAGTCTAGATATGAATGGTCTACCACAAACAACATGTAATTCAACTCCAACTCCTGTTTTTGATACAACTCCCGTGACTCCTGTTTTGTTCAACGCTCCCAATACCATTGATGACTTCATAGTGCCCCTAATCAATCCTTGCCTGATCCCATTAATGACATTTTAGAGGACAACTCTAATACTATTGTGCAACCACATGTACGTGTATTACCATTCAGAACAACACGAGGGGTCCCACTGAACAGATATTCACCCACAAAAGTCGCAAAGGCATCCATGTATCCGCTCAACTCAGCAGGGGGAGCGTCTCTGAAAATGCAAAAGCACTGTTTGCCTCCATATGCTTCGAAATACTCCCTCAAACAGCTAAGGAAGCAGTTAGTCTTCCAGATTGGAAAGCTGCGATGGACACTGAATGATTGCACTTCGCAAGAATAAAACATGGGAAAAATGTTCTCTCCCTACAAGAAAAAAGACGGTAGGATGTAGGTGAGTGTTTACAATAAAATACAAAGCAGATAGGAGCATCAAAAGACATAAAGCCAGACTTGTGGCCAAGGGTTATACACATACCTATGGGTAGATTACTCCAAAACTTTCTCCCTGGTGGCCCGAATTGACACCATCAGGGTTTTACTTTCAGTCGCAGCCACGAAGAACTGGTTGTTGCACCAGTTTGATGTTCAAAATGCATTTTTACATGAAAATTCATCAGAAGAAGTATACATGGATCCACCTCCAGGTTTTTCGACAGAGTTTCATAGTGGGGAAGTGTGCAGATTACATAAGGCATTATACGGACTTAAATCGTGTCCTCATGCATGGTTTGGCCGGTTCACCACTGTAATGAAACAAAATGGATGCCGACAGAGTAGTGTAGACCATACCCTGTTCATCAAACGGAGGGGAGATCTAGCGACGTGTCTGATTATTTATTTGATGATATAGTTATCATAGGTAGTGATGAACAGGAAATTTCTAGGCTCCGAGGATATCTGTTCACGAAGTTTGAAATGAAAGACTTGGGAGGATTAAAGTATTTTTTGGGAATTGAAGTGTTAAGGTTGTAGGATCTGCAAGGCATATGTAGCGCCTAAAATAAAGCAAAAACCCCCCCTTCTAGTGGTGCCTTGCAAGAGTCTTTGAAAATTTATGCAATTCTAAATATTGACTAAATAAATCATCATATGAACATTCAGAATCGGAATCAGAGTCGGAAGTTACCTCATTTGATGCTTTAGATGTAAAGCATGCTTGTGCCTTGTGTTCTTCCGTATCATCAGTCTCAGAATCCGATGTGTCACTCCAAGTGGAGGCTTTGAATGCTCTTCTCCTTTGCTTAGGTTCTGAGACGAGTCTATTCTTGTTCCAATCCTTGTCAGGGTATTTGTTTGTTTGTTTTTCTTTATTAGGGCAGTCATATGATAGATGTCCGAGTTGGCCGCATTCATAGCACTTCATTTCTTTATTTTTATTTTTATGATCCTTAGATGAGGTGGACTTATGTTTAATCGATTTTCTCAATATTTTTCTTAATCTCTTAGCCATTGTGATTAAGTCCTCGTCATCGGAATCTGTATCACTATCATCTACGACGTATTCATTTGATTTAAATGCTATGGCCCTATCATTATTAGAAATAGACTCAGAATGTCTTAAAGCAAGTTTGTTTTCATATACCTTAAGTGATCCGATTAGTTCTTCCATTTTAATTGATTTGGTCTCTTTGCTTTCTTCTATGGCCGTTACTTTAGGGTCCCATTCAGAAGGAAGGCTTCGTAGAACTTTCTGCACCTTTTCCTACGTAGTAAAAACCTTACCAAGAGACTCAAGAGAGTTGTAGATGTTAGTCAAACGAAGATCCATATCTACAATAGACTCATTGGGAAATAATTTAAAAGACTCAAGTGTGGACATGAGCATGTTAATTTTGGACTCCTTTACTTGGCTAGTCCCTTCATGTTTCATTTCAAGAATATGCCACATCTCTTGAGCACTAGAACAATTTGACACGTAACTAGCCTCACTTTTACTTAGGCCATTTAATAATAGTTGCATGGCTTTAGCATTCATGCTAAGTTTCTTTTTATCATCACTTGTATATTCTTGTCTAGTTTTAATGACTTCTAATGTGACTCCGTCTACAGTGGACAACTTAGATGGAACAAAAGGACCATCTTCTATAATGGACCAAAGATCAATATCTATTGCCATAAAGAAGAGTTTCATTCTTACCTTCCATTGAATGAAAGACTCACCGTCAAAAAGAGGAGGCCTTATGGTTGACATTCCTTCTTGCACGGTTGTGGTTGCCATCTCACTGAATCGTTGGATTCTTTGAAGTGAGTGTTCCTGTGTTCTGATACCAATTGTAGGATCTGCAAGGCACCACTAGAAGGGGGGGGGGGGTTGAATAGTGGGTACGGAAAATGTGGTTTTTAAAATTTCTTTAAAACTAAAAACCCAACTTCTGAAAACAGTTTCTGTTTTCAGGACCAGTTTTAAAACGTTTTGAAAACTAGGTTGTAGGCCTTCAAAAATTCTGAAATTTGGAGAGAACTTAGACTCAGATGTTATGAGTATCTCCTAAAAATTTCAGATTTAAATTCAACCTCTAACCCCTTGAAAATTCGTTGGTGGTCAGATTGCGCAAATCTGCCAGAACCGATACACTGATTTGAAAAATTAATTCCAATTTGTACACAACTCAAAATGCTTTGAAAATTTAACCACTAACCCCTTATATGTTATATTTAAATGGGTTGAAACCGTTTTGAAAAATTCTTTTGGGAAGTTAGTCAAATACGATCAAAGTCTCAACCTTTGCAAGCCTGAAAATCAGACTGCACTAGTCTCAGAACTTTGGATGTTTGAATGACTTATACTTGTCCAAAAGGGTTGCAACTTGCGCCAAAAGAACCCTAGAACGTGTGACTATGTTTTCTGAAAGTTTCGTAATTTTTGAAATTCGTTTACTATTTTTACGAACGTGATTAAAAACAGTAAACAGTGCTGAAACAGAAAATCAGTGCTGAAAGTAAATGACACCAAGAATTTTATACTGGTTCGGTTATCAACAACCTACTCCAGTCTTCAAGGAACACCTTCCTTGGTTCACACTAATCACACAACTCAAAAACACCTTACCACAGGGTTGATGGAGTTACACACCAACTCGAACCCTTTACAAACCTTGTACGTGAATACAATTCACACGAACACCACCACCTCGCTAGAATGAAGATTGATCACACCTTGATCAATCTTTTACAAAGATGTATAATGAATGGTGGTTTATCTCAAGCCTATTCAAGATTGAAATAATATGAATACAATAGGCTTACAATAAGAAAGAAAGAAAGAGGATGTAGAAGAAGAAGGCTAGAACACTTTTGATCTTTGATTTTGCAACTCTTGTTCTTGTCTTTTGTTTTGCTCTTCTTCCTTCTTTTTAACAAGTCTTGGCCGCCCCCTATAGGTCCTTATCCTCTTGAAAATTATCTTCTAAGCCCTTGGGAGGATGTAAGACATCATTGTGACAATGCCTTGCTTGCTTGGCATCATTCTATTGGCTCATCATTTAGTCTTTGCTTACTTGGCACCTCTTTATTGGCTCAATGTTGTCAACATGATGACATGGAAAAAATCTGAGATTAACACTTTAAACATGTGCCAATATCAATCATAAAATCATACCATAAGTCACAAATTCCATCATAAATTGCAAGACAAGAAATCTCTCCTTTTCAAGCTCAAAAAATCGGCCATTATGTTACACCCCGTGACTTTTAAGCACGAGTTTCAACACTCTAGGACAACCTTGAATTCAATTTAATTAATGATGTATATTGTGGTATCAAATAACTAGATATAGAAAGTAAGAAAAGGGGTTAGAAATAGAATTAAAGGTAATTACGGGTAATTGCATAAAAGCCCCTACTAAAGATAGGGGAGTTACACCACACTTTGGTATAACTCCCCATTGGCATTAAGGGGGGACGGTTTTAACATCAAAGAGGGTGAGGGAAACCGCAGGAAAAAGGAGAGGAAAAGAGAGAAAAGAGAAAGAGAGGAAAAGGAAGAAGAAGAGAGGAAGGAGAAGGCCATTCTAGGTTCAATTCTCATCAAGGTTCTGCAGTAAATCCGTAAGCTTATCTGGAATTCAAGGCAAGTAATCTTTCTATACGCTTTACGTAAATTTTGATACTTAGGCCCTATGTTCTTACAAAGAGAAAACATGAATCACACATTGGTATTCTTGTCTTGACTATTTTAAATGCTTTGTTATATGTAAGTCTTGTTGCTAATTGTGCAAAGTATTGTTCTTTGGGCCATATCTCTGGAAATAGTTGTGTGGTGCTTTGTTGTTTTCAAGCATGCCCATAAAGTGTATATCTTGACTTGCTTATTGTCTTGCTCTACTCTTATGTTGATTGTCTACACTTTGACGTTGAGAGTATGTGCAGGAAATTGAGGGATGAGAGTTGACATTGTTGTAGACTTGTTGTGTTGGTTGTTGTTGATGACAATCTTTGAAGATGGTGAATGATTGAAGAGTTAGAGTGGATGTTGTTCGGCACAACTAAGCTTCAATTCATGATTAGATGTATGTTAAGTATGATGAATTTAGATGTTAAGATGGATCTTTAAGAGTTGAATATGGAAGGGTTGAAGAAGAAAGGAGTTGGGTGGAAGTTACTGCAGAAAAACTGCAGTTTGGCATCGTCAGAACACTTCGAACGCCTACATGAGGCGCTTCATGTCACTATAGGTGCTTCATGTAGCGTTCCATGTGTCCTGGAGCTTTCCCGTACAGAAAAACTGCAATTTAGAACCGTCAGAACACTTCGAACGCCTACATGAGGCGCTTCAAGTCACTTTAGGCGCTTCATGTGGTGTTCAATGTGTCCTGAATCATCCCCGAACACTTCGAACGCCTAGTAGAGGCGCTTCATGTACCATTAGGCGCTTCAAGTGGTGTTCCAAGTATTCTGGAAGTATTTTTGACCCTTTAGGCGCCCTATGTAAGTGTAGTAACTTTATACACTTCTTTTGAACATAAAATGCAAGGGTATTTGAGGTATATTTGAGGTGTAGATGGTAAGTTTGATTAAGTAAGCATAAGATTGAATTCTAGTGAATAAGTGAGACAAATAGACTTGGTAAAACACGTTTAGGGAGTGTTTGAGGGCAAGACCATATCCTTGATAGACAAGATGTATGTGTGTGTGTTACATGTTGAAATGAAGCTATCTGTGCATCCTGCATCATGACATGGGCACTTGCATTTGATTTGAGATATGTTTTGCAAAAGAACAAGAAAGGTAAAGTTTACGAAAGACAAAATGGCTGCTGGTTGATCACAGGGTATAAAAGTCACGTCTGCGAAAGCAGGGTATAAAGAGCGTGACCTGTGAATCAACAGCAGGGTATAAAGTATGTTATGGGGCCGTGGACCTATCAGCACGGAAAATGAAGTATTTTATGGGGCCGTGGACCTATCAGCACGGATATATGATATATGTAATGGGGTCGTGGACCTTTCAGCACGGATATATGATATATGTAATGGGGCCGTGGACCTTCCAGCACGGATATATGATATATGTAATGGGGCCGTGGACCTTTCAGCACGGGGTATAAAGTTATGATGGCTGTGGACTGATCACCCACAGGGTATAAAGTTCTGCTACGCGAAGAATATGATATGTAAAGTGATGAAATGGTTTGTGAAGTGACATGCATGACATGTTTATGAAAGAAGACATATGCATGGGTGTTGTGTGTGATTTTAAAGAAGTACATGCATCATGATACACAGAGCATAAGAATTGACATGCAAGAAACGTGACTAGTTTATGACTTGCTATGTGATACGTTGTTTTAATACATGATGGTTCTCATATCTGTGTACATATATGTGCTTTATTTGTTTTGAGGAATTCTTATTAAGATGCTATTTGCTAACCCGAGCACCTTATTTTTGGGCAATGTTTTATACACTGGTGACTCGACGTGTGTGATTCCGTAAGGTGTATAGACGGGTTACTTGCTGGCGAAGTTTTCGCTAAGAACAATCATTCTGTCTCCTTTCCAGGTGAGCCTGATTATGAGTTGATATTTATCGAAGACGACGGCGAGTGGGCTCAATGGGATGATGGACAAGGGAATAGGTAGATGCTGGACTATTTTGTTTGAGTTGGAACTCATTGTTATTATGTTGTTTTAAAACTTATGTCGGCTAGAGGAACAAATAGTTTTATTTCCGCTGCAGTTTTCTGGTTGTAATATTGACAACGAAGGTTTAGATTTTATGACGTTTCCGCTGATTTTAACTTACACTATGAAGGATGTATGCTTGATCTGCTTGACGCTTCGTAGTTCTCATAGTAGGCTACGGCGGGTGCACTGGTTTCGATAACGGTATCGGGCTGGGGCGCTACACATTATCACCTTGCCATGCTGAATTTTTCAGCATGTGCATTATGAAATAAAATTCAGATTATTTACCATTTTTCTTTGAATTTTTATCATAAAAATGAATCAACAATATATGGTAAGTATTTCTTCCAATTGAGAAATGAATTTGGACATGAAATAGGTTAAGAATTCGGCCAGCTAGGTTATGCATGTGCTGAGAAATTTTTCAGCATGTAACATGTAACATATCACCATTTATTTATTTAAATAATATTCAAAACATTACCATATCCTCTTCCAATCAATCACCTAATAAAGGATGACAAAATATGTCACACTTTATGACAAAAAATCGGCCACCATGTATGTAGTATGCTGAAATTTTCAGCATGTGACATAAGAGAGGTATATGTTGAATACTTACCTTTTGTAGCTTCTTTCTTTGATTCATCAACATTGTATGATTGATCCTTGACCAATCAATATGCCAACAAGGCTCCACATGTGCTCCATCTCAGCTGTATATAACGTGTATATATGTATATGCATGTGCTGAATTTCATTTTTGCTAACTTTGTAAAATAGTGCACATTTAATAATACACACATGTAATATTCCAATCAGCCCCTAATTTAATTTTCTAGAACACTTTAAGATGTATATTATATGTAGAAAGTGTCTAGATACGTGTCACATGATGTTCAAGAAAAACGTTCCATGTTAAGTGCATAGAATACCGAATTTTCGATATTTATCGATTACCCGATTTTTCTCTAATTTAAATTCCAACTTTTGCACATGATATATATATTATGTTATACATCATATATAATATATACTTTGAATTTCAGCACTTGGCTGATTTAAAGTGGTACCATAAACATGTGACAAAATTAAAATTGGAATCTTCACATTTTGGCCTAAATGTGGGGTGATTTGTGTGTGCCAACATGGAAAGTATTTTTGGCTAATCACACCATGTGTATCACGAAATTTTCATCAATTTTTGATGTATATGGGCTGGCCATTTATTTATGGCAAGTACGTGACACATTGGCGAAGTTTCGGTATTCGCCCGATACGACAAATTTCGGTTTAGAACCTTTTAGCGTGTTGTATTTAATTTTTCATCACCATATCTTATATCATATGATATAAGACCTGAATATACTCATAAATATGAGTTAAGTATAGTGGTGTGACGTTAACGTACGTACGTAAGATATATAACGTGTCGGTAGTACGTTGGAATACATGTGTATGTGCCTTTTATAAAAACTCTGAAAATATAGTATTTATATGTATAAAAACGTGTGGAATTAAATGTGGGGAGGAGGAGAAGACTTTCCTTCCATAGCCATGTTGCCTTTGTGCCTTTTCCAAATGCATCTTCCTTTAATGAACTACTTAGTTTATTAAACTAAGTACTTCACTTAATGAACTACTTTAGTTCATTAATTGTGGCACCTGAAAATAGTATAAACTCAACAAATGTTCGCCATATGATGTAAGCTTTAATGCTTCATGACTCGTTAGTACGGCAACATAATATATAAGCTAAATAAGGTAAGTAATGTTAAGTTATCATGCACACATGTCTATATATCATGCACGTTTTATCTTATGCTCGTTTTTGTGCACATTTAAATCATGCATTTGAAAATCACTCAAACCCCTTTTTCTCTACAATCTCCCCCTTTTGATGATTTTCAAAATAACTCGTGTACTATCTCTCCCCCTTGAATCGTGCACAGATTTGAAATTTGAATTTCGAATTTCAAATCCGGCTCCCCCTTGATTTGTGCAATTAAGATCAATTAGTCTCTCTCTCCCCCTTAAATCATTTCTCTCTCCCCCTTAAATCTCCCCCTTACATGCTTTCTCTCCCCCTTTATTTTGGAAAGCAAATCAAAAGATGCCTGTAAAGATGAAGAAAAGAAAATCATGCATTTCATATACGTGATTTCGTAAGGGTTATTTATTTAACCCTTTGAAAGTGTCCCTTTTGGTACCCACATTTGGGTGACCTTTCTAGGTCTTCCAAAAGGTGAGAAATGTGATGAGAACGCAACATAATAAACTTTTGGTGCGACTGTATCTGGCCTTTGGCCAAGGACTCCTTTATACACATTATATGTAGAACGCTTTGGATATGTCCTTGTGTTTGTATGCATAGCGCGTGGATGGATTGAATGCCGTGCATGCATCACTCTTTTCTTTTCATATCTATATGGTACAACATTGTGTTTCGTATGATATGATGAAGAGGTGGGGCGTGATGAGGGAATATGCAATTTTCGCGTCATCTTAGACGCCACTTGAGGCTTTGGGGAGTCTACTTTCTTAGACATAACAAACTTTGTTGGTTTGGTTGATACTTCATTTGTATCAACGTATCCCAACCCTGTTTTATCATTGTCGTGCTTTTGTGATGATATAATGCGATGCAGCATGTTGGATCCTGTATCAAACTGTTTCACCTTTTTCTCTACATCGGCATTCCTTGATTTTAATTTTGAAATCTCGGATTTCAATTCAACGTTCTTGGATGTCAATGATGAAATTTCAGATTTTAATGCATTGATGATACATGATGACTCTTCTTTAGAATCGTTTAATTGAGCAACAAGATTTTCGTTAGAAGATTCTAACAATTTCCTTTCTTCAATTAATCGTTTCTTTTCTTTTGCAAGAGTCTTTGAAAATTTATGCAATTCTAAATATTGACTAAATAAATCATCATATGAACATTCAGAATCGGAATCAGAGTCGGAAGTTACCTCATTTGATGCTTTAGATGTAAAGCATGCTTGTGCCTTGTGTTCTTCCGTATCATCAGTCTCAGAATCCGATGTGTCACTCCAAGTGGAGGCTTTGAATGCTCTTCTCCTTTGCTTAGGTTCTGAGACGAGTCTATTCTTGTTCCAATCCTTGTCAGGGTATTTGTTTGTTTGTTTTTCTTTATTAGGGCAGTCATATGATAGATGTCCGAGTTTGCCGCATTCATAGCACTTCATTTCTTTATTTTTATTTTTATGATCCTTAGATGAGGTGGACTTATGTTTAATCGATTTTCTCAATATTTTTCTTAATCTCTTAGCCATTGTGATTAAGTCCTCGTCATCGGAATCTGTATCACTATCATCTACGACGTATTCATTTGATTTAAATGCTATGGCCCTATCATTATTAGAAATAGACTCAGAATGTTTTAAAGCAAGTTTGTTTTCATATACCTTAAGTGATCCGATTAGTTCTTCCATTTTAATTGATTTGGTCTCTTTGCTTTCTTCTATGGCCGTTACTTTAGGGTCCCATTCAGAAGGAAGGCTTCGTAGAACTTTCTGCACCTTTTCCTGCGTAGTAAAAACCTTACCAAGAGACTCAAGAGAGTTGTAGATGTTAGTCAAACGAAGATCCATATCTACAATAGTCTCATTGGACAATAATTTAAAAGACTCAAGTGTGGACATGAGCATGTTAATTTTGGACTCCTTTACTTGGCTAGTCCCTTCATGTTTCATTTCAAGAATATGCCACATCTCTTGAGCACTAGAACAATTTGACACGTAACTAGCCTCACTTTTACTTAGGCCATTTAATAATAGTTGCATGGCTTTAGCATTCATGCTAAGTTTCTTTTTATCATCACTTGTATATTCTTGTCTAGTTTTAATGACTTCTAATGTGACTCCGTCTACAGTGGACAACTTAGATGGAACAAAAGGACCATCTTCTATAATGGACCAAAGATCAATATCTATTGCCATAAAGAAGAGTTTCATTCTTACCTTCCATTGAATGAAAGACTCACCGTCAAAAAGAGGAGGCCTTATGGTTGACATTCCTTCTTGCACGGTTGTGGTTGCCATCTCACTGAATCGTTGGATTCTTTGAAGTGAAATTCCTGTGCTCTGATACCAATTGTTGGATCTGCAACCACTAGAAGGGGGGGGGGGTTGAATAGATGGTGCGGAAAGTGTGCTTTTTAAAATTTCTTTAAACTTGAACAATTCAAGTTCTGAAAACAGATTCTGTTTTTAGGACCAGTTTTAAAACGTTTTTAAAACTAGGTTAAAGGTCTCCAAAAATTATGAAATTTTGAGAGAACTTAGCCTCAGATGTTATGAGGGTCCCCTAAAAATTTCAAATCAAAATTCAACCTTTTAACCCCTTCAAAAACCGTTGGCACTCAGATTGTGCAATTCTGCCAGAAACGGTAGATGGTTTTGAAAAATTAATTCCTATTTTTGTGAACGTCCAAATGATCTGAAAATTTGACCAATAACTCCTCACACACTATATTTAAATGGGTTGAAACAGTTTTGGAAAATTCTTTTGGGAAGTAGGTCAAATACAACCAAAGTCTCAACCTTTGAAAGTCTGAAAATCAGACTGCACTAGTCTCAGAACTTTTGATGTTTGATTGACTTATACTTGTCCAAAAGGATTGAAACTTGTGCCAAATTAACCCTAGAACGTGCAGGTATGTTTCTGAAAATTTTTATAATTTTTGGAAATCGTTTACTATTTTTACGAACGTAAACAAAACGGATAAACAGTGCAGAAACTGAAAAGTAAATGCAGAAAGTAAATTGCACCAAGAATTTTATACTGGTTCGGTTATAAACAACCTACTCCAGTCTTCAAGGAACACCTTCCTTGGTTCACACTAATCACACAACGCAGTACACCTTACAGCAGGGTTGATAGAGTTACACCTAACTCCAACCCTTTACAAACCTTGTATGTCGAGTACAATTCACACGAACACCACCACCTCGCTAGAATGAAGATTGATCACACCTTGATCAATCTTTTACAAAGATGAATGAATGGTGGTTTATATGAAGCCTATTCAAGATTGAAAGAACTAATATACAATAGGCTTTTTACAAGAGAAGAAAGAAAGAAGAAGTAGGAGAAAAGAAGCTTGGCAATTTGATCACTTTTGAAAGCAATTCTTCTTCTTGTTTTTGTTTGTTCTTCTTCTCCCTTTTTAATTGTGGCAGCCGTCCCCTATGGCCTTTTCCCCTCTTGAAAAATTTCCTTTTAAGTGCTTGAGAGAGTGTAAGACATCATGGTGACAATGCTTTGCTTACTTGGCATCATTCCATTGGACCATCATTTAGTTGTTGCTTACTTGGCACCTCTTTATTGGCTCATTGTTGTCATCATTTGATGACATGGAAAATATGAAATAATCACTTAATATTTGCCAAAAAATCAACCATTAAGTCATACCATAATTCATAAATTCTATCATAAAGTGCAAGACACAAAATATCTCTTTTCCAACCTTAACAAAATCGGCCAACACAACATTTTCAATGCTGAAATTTTCAGCATTTACATCATGGAATAAATTCAGATTATTTGCCATTTTCTTTTTGAATTTTTGTCATAAAAATGAATCAATTTTATAAGGTAAGTCTTGCTACCAAATGAAGAGTGAACTTGGACACCAAATGAGGGTAAAATTCGGCCACCATCACTTCACACATGCTGAAAAATTTCAGCATGTGTGATATGTAAAATATCACACTTAATTACCTTACATAAAATTCAAATCATTTCCATAACTCCTTTAATTAATCCTTTAATGAAAAATTGACAAAATATCTTTCTTAGTCATGAAGAATTCGGCCACTATGTATGTAACATGCTGATTTTCAGCATGTGACATAAGAGAGGTATATGTTGAATACTTACCTTTTGTAGCTTCTCTCTTTGATTCATCAACATTGTATGATTGATCCTTGACCAATCAACATGCCAACAAGGCTCCACATTTGCTCCAACTCAGCTGTAGTGACGTTTGAAAGTGTATATACATGTGCTGAAATTTATTTTTGCTAACTTTGTAAAATAGTGCACATTTAATAATACACAAATGTGAAGATTCCAATTTTAATTTTGTCACATGTTTATGGTACCACTTTAAATCAGCCAAGTGCTGAAATTCAAAGTATATATTATATATATTAAGTATAACATAATATATATATCATGTGCAAAATTTGGAATTTAAATTAGAGAAAAATCGGGTAATCGATAAATATCGAAAATTCGGTTTTCTATGCACTTAACATGGAACGTTTTTCTTGAACATCATGTGACACGTATCTAGACACTTTCTACATATAATATACATCTTAAAGTGTTCTAGAAAATTGTTGAGAAAAAAGGGTTTGAGTGATTTTCAAATACATGATTTAAATGTGCACAAAAACGAGCATAAGATAAAACGTGCATGATATATATATAAACGTGTACATGTATGCATGATAACTTGCCATTACTTGCCTTATTTAGCTTATATATTATGTTGCCGTACTAACGAGCCATGAAGCATTAAAGCTTACATCATATGGCGAACATTTGTTGAGTTTATACTATTTTCAGGTGCCACCATTAATGAACTAAAGTAGTTCATTAAGTGAAGTACTTAGTTTAATAAACTAAGTAGTTCATTAAAGGAAGATTCATTTGGAAAAGGCACAAAGGCAACAAGGCCAAGGAAGGAAAGTTCTCTCCTCCTCCCCATCTTATTAAACACGCCACATATACATAATATATATATATTTTCAGATTTTTTGAAAAAGGCACGTACACATGTATTCCAACGTACTACCGACACGTTATATATCTTACGTACGTACGTTAACGTCACACCACTATACTTAACTCATATTTATGAGTATATTCAGGTCTTATATCATATGATATAAGATATGGTGATGACAAATTAAATACGACACGATAAAAGGTTCTAAACCGAAATTTGTCGTATCGGGCGAATACCGAAACTTCGCCAACGTGTCACGTACTTGCCATAATTAAATGGCCAGCCCATATACATCAAAAATTGATGAAAATTTCGTGCTACACATGGTGTGATTAGCCAAAAATACTTTCCATGTTGGCACACACAAATCACCCCACATTTAGGCCAAAATGTGAAGATTCCAATTTTAATTTTGTCACATGTCTATGGTACCACTTTAAATCAGCCAAGTGCTGAAATTCAAAGTATATATTATATATATTATGTATAACATAATATATATAACATGTGCAAAAGTTGGAATTTAAATTAGAGAAAAATCGGGTAATCGATAAATATCGAAAATTCGGTTTTCTACGCACTTAACATGGAACGTTTTTCTTGAACATCATGTGACACGTATCTAGACACTTTCTACATATAATATACATCTTAAAGTGTTCTAGAAAATTAAATTAAGGGCTGATTGGAATATTACATGTGTGTATTACTAAATGTGCACTATTTTACAAAGTTAGCAAAAATAAATTTCAGCACATGTATATACACTTTCAAACGTCACTACAGCTGAGTTGGAGCAAATTTGGAGCCTTGTTGGCATGTTGATTGGTCAAGGATCAATCATACAATGTTGGTTACTTAAAGAAAGAAGTTACAAAAGGTAATATTTCAAAATCTTGTCACAATTGTGACACATGCTGAAAATTCAGCATGTGTGCTAATGGGTGGCGTTTTTAATGTCATTATGAGACATATTTTACTTCTTGATTAAGGTGGATTGATTGGAAGATGATTTGGAGGTATTTTTAATAAGTTATGGAATTAAAATTATGATATTTTGAATATCATACATGCTGAAAATTTCAGCATGTGTAGGAGTGTGCATGGCCGAAATTTAGGTCATATTATTGTCTAATTTTTATTCCATAAAAGATGAGGATATTGCATACTAAATGATGATTGAATTGTTGGATTAAATCAATGCAAAATAGGCAATATTTTGAATAAGTGGTGGATGTTACACATGCTGAAATTTCAGCATGTGCAAGACATGGTGTGGCCGAATGTTAACCTCTTTTGTGTCCAAGTTCACTTCTCAATTGATGGCAAGACTTACCATGTATTATTGATTCATTTTTATGGTGAAAAATCAAAGAATAATGGGTATTATTTTGAAGGAAATGGAAGGTTGCACATGCTGAAAAATTCAGCATGGCAAGAACATCATGGCCGATTTTCTTGGGTAGAAAAGGAGGGATTTTATTGTCTTGCAATTTATGATGAAATTTGTGATTTATGGTATGATTTTATGATTGATATTGGCACATGTTTAAAGTGTTAATCTCAGATTTTTTTTCCATGTCATCATGTTGACAACATTGAGCCAATAAAGAGGTGCCAAGTAAGCAAAGACTAAATGATGGTCCAATGGAATGATGCCAAGTAAGCAAAGCATTGTCACAATGATGTCTTACACTCTCTCAAGGACTTAAAAGATAATTTTCAAGAGGGGGAGACACACCTAGAGGACGGCTGCAACTATTAAGAAGGAAAAGAAGAGAGCAAACAAACAAGGCCAAGCATTGCAAAATCAAAGTGATTAAAAAGCCTAGTTCTTCTTCTTCTACATTCTCTCTTTCTTTCTTTCTTCTTGTAAGCCTATTGTATTCATATTCTTTAAATCTTGAATAGGCTTAAGATAAACCACCATTCATTCTATATCTTTGTAAAAGATTGATCAAGGTGTGATCAATCTTCATTCTTGCGAGGTGGTGGTGTTCGTGTGCATTGTATTGAACATACAAGGTTTGTAAAGGGTTGGAGTTGGTGTGTAACTCCATCAACCCTGTGGTAAGGTGTTTTTGAGTTGTGTGATTAGTGTGAACCAAGAAAGGTGTTCCTTGAAGACTGGAGTAGGTTGTTGATAACCGAACCAGTATAAAATTCTTGGTGTCATTTACTTTCAGCACTAATTTTCTGTTTCAGCACTGTTTACTGTTTTTAATCACGTTCGTAAAAATAGTAAACGAATTTCAAAAATTACGAAACTTTCAGAAAACATATTCACACGTTCTAGGGTTCTTTTGGCGCAAATTTCAACCCTTTTAGACAAGTATAAGTCATTCAAACGTCCAAAGTTCTGAGACTAGTGCAGTCTGATTTTCAGGCTTGCAAAGGTTGAGACTTTGATCGTATTTGACTAACTTCCCAAAAGAATTTTTCAAAACTGTTTCAACCCATTTAAATATAACATATAAGGGGTTAGTGGTTAAATTTTCAAAGCATTTGGAGTTGTGTACAAATTGGAATTAATTTTTCAAATCAGTGTATCGGTTCTGGCAGATTTGCGCAATCTGACCACCAACGAATTTTCAAGGGGTTAGAGGTTGAATTTAAATCTGAAATTTTTAGGAGATACTCATAACATCTGAGTCTAAGTTCTCTCCAAATTTCAGAATTTTTGAAGGCCTACAACCTAGTTTTCAAAACGTTTTAAAACTGGTCCTGAAAACAGAAACTGTTTTCAGAAGTTGGGTTTTTAGTTTTAAAGAAATTTTAAAAACCACATTTTCCGCACCCACTATTCAACCCCCCCTTTCTAGTGGTGCCTTGCAGATCCTACAAAGGTCGCCATCAGGTATTTATATTTCTCAGAAGAAGCATATTCTAGACTTACTGGCTGAAGTTGGAATACTGGATTGCAAGCCAGTTGCCACACCGATGATCATGAATCATACGTTGGAAATTGTGGAAGGAGCACCAAGCACCAACAGAGAACAGTACCCGAAGTTAGTAGGTAATTAATTTATTTGTCTCATACAAGACCAGACATTGCCTATCCAGTAAGTGTTATTAGCCAGTTCATGTACAACCCTCAAAAACAACACTTCAATGTAGTTTTACGAGTCCTTCGATATTTGAAAGGTACTCCGGGATGAGGGTTGATATTTCGAAATCATGGGCATTCGGACATAGAGGCCTACACTGATGCTGACTAGGCAGGGAGTCAAAGTGACCAGAGATATACGTTAGGGTACTTTTCATTAATCGGAGGGAATGTAGTCACGTGGAAGAGTAAGAAACAAAAGGTAGTTTCGTTATCAAATGCGAAAGCAGAATTCAGATGTAATGTAAAAGGCATAACCGAAGTACTATGGTTGCACAAGTTAATGACTGAGCTTGGGTTTCAAGTACAGTGTCCAATTAAGTTAAAGTGTGAGAACAAAGCTTCAATAAGTATTTCTACGAATCCAGTTTAATATGATCGAACCAAACACATAGAAATCGACCGGCATTTTATCAAGGAAAAATTGGAGTGTGGACTAGTTGAGCTTCCGTTCGTTCATTCTGAAGATCAGCTAACCGACATACTAACCAAAGATGTGAGTACTCAAGCGTTTGAAGGAGCATTGTTTAAGTTGAACATCAGTGATCCTACAGTTCAACTTGAGGGAGAGTGTTAGAGAGTTACCTTAATTAGCAGAGATCCCCATCCACTAATGAAGGGATTTAGGAATATTTGATTATATTTGATTGATTACATTTGAGTATATTTGATTGATTCTTTCCTTGTACGTACCATACCAAACTTGTACTATAGGGTGTAATTGTATGAATGAAATCAATGAAAAAGTTTTCTGACTATCGTTCTCCGACTTTACCAATTAACAGGAGCAACTAGTAAGGTTATTACTTTGTGACTTTGAGGTCAGGGGTCGAGCCGCAAAAACAACCTCTTGCACAAAGTGTAGGATTATGATGCATACATCAGATCGCGAAGCGATCCGACCTCTCCGCGGATCCTACGCAAATGCGGGAGCCTAGTGCATTGGGTATAGATATACTTATATTTTTGTAAAATAAAGATATTTCTAGGTGTATTTAAAATCTAAAGTAAGAGGAAATTTTTAATAGGGGTGAATCATAAATTATTGAAAGATTGTAAATTTATGTTTTAAAATTGTATACCGTAATTTTGTCAGATTTAAAAATTACTAGCTAACCCCCCCCCACCCAAAGAAAAACAAAAATTATTAATAAAATAACTTTACAGGTCAAATAATAGGATTTTTAATTTTCATTTCATCCATGTTATTCTTAATTTTCATTTGATTATAGGAAATAGTCTTAGCTGGATAGATATTTCCACAGCTTTAAAATCAATAGTTATGGTTTCAAAATCATAAGATTTGGGTTGAAGAAATGCTAAACTTAAACATAACTTTATGTAGTTCAGTTTACTCTTTCAACTAATTCTAGACTTTGGTTCCGGTCGGTTTCATTTTTGGTTCAAGTTGGGTTATAATTGGTTTGTATTGTATAGTTTTCGGTTTAGCTTTAGACTTTTATTTATTTCAACAACCTATAAAACTTATTCGCCTTAAGTAGTAATTAGACTAGAAACAAATTAAAAAGTCAATAAAAGAAGGTCTCGACATTTAGCTTTATAAAGTTTTTTTTTCAAATAATAACTAGATTACAACTGAATAACAAAATAGGCTTGAGCTTATTAGAGTTACACATCCTAAATATACTTTTGTTTTGAAAAATAAAAGCTCACATAATTGTCTTACATGTTATATTTTAATTCAATCACTTCTTGCATATCATGCTTTACAAAATTTGTGATTGTACGGTTCCTTCACCCGCATTATATAGGTATTTATAATGAATGACTCACTCAACATATGATATACTAAGTTCCAACGTGTTGGAACCAATGGATTCAATAAACATAATATACGTCCTCTTCAAAAATCAAAAGTGTCTAAGACCGAAAGTCGAAATTTATTAACAGATACCTAAAAATAAAAATAAAAGAGTAAAAAAGATCATGGTTTAACCGTCGATTGAAACCTTCAAGGTTTCATTGGCCGATTTTCGAAAGTTCAGACAAAACCAAAACCACGATTTTTTAGTGCTAGTTTTTAAAAGGGAAAATTACACCTAGACCCCTTGCGGTTTGGCTTAATTATAAAAACCTCCCTTCTCGTTTAGAATTATACATTTACCTCCCCTATAGTTTGGGTTAGAAACGCACCGGCCAATTTCCAGCAAAACCACAGGGGGTAAACATGCCGGAAATCAGCCGGTGCGTTTTTAACCCAAACCATAGAGGAGGTAAATGTATAATTCCAAACGAGAGGGAAGGTCTTTGGAATTAAATAAACCACAGAGGGTCTAAGTGTAACTTGTCCTTTGCGCTTGCCTAATGAAAATTAGAGATAATAACGATATTCAATGCATGAATGCTTATATATATATATATGCATGTATATCCATATATGCATATATAACTGAATCTAAACGAATGAAAAATAAAATTTGTCCTTTTTATATTAAAGACGTTAATACGTATGTGTTTTATTAAGTGAATAGAACTGAATAGAGAATAAATAGTATATATGTGTGTGTCTATATATATATATATATATATATAATTGAATAGAATTTAATGAAACATAAATTTTTCACGTATGTGTTTTATTAAGTGAATATAACTGAACAGAAAATAAATAGTATATATATACACACACACACACACACACATATATATATATGTGTGTGTGTGTGTCTATATATATATATATATATATATATATATATATGCATATAAAATTGAATAGAATTTAATGAAACATAAAATTTGTCTTTTTAGAGAAAATTACACTTAGACCTCCTGTGGTTTATTTAATTCCAAAGACCTCCCCTCTCGTTTGGAATTATACATTCACCTCCCCTATGGTTTGGGTTAAAAACGCACCAGCTGATTTCCAGCATTTTTACCACCTGTAGTTTTGCCGGAAATTGGCCAGTGCATTTTTAACCCAAACTATAGGGGAGGTAAATGTATAATTCCAAACGAGAAGGGAGGTTTTTGGAATTAAGTCAAACCGTAGGGGTCTAAGTGTAATTTTCTCTTTTTAAAATGATACACCTTAATTGAACCTAGATATTAAATTTATGTTACCATTTGACACCTGTTATGGTTCCAATTTTGTTGGTACTATCTTCGGTTTCGTTGAACTCATTTGGTCATATCTATACTTGGAAAGATGTTCTAAAGATGAGCAGACGATATTTATACAATGTGTACGTGTGATCTACTTCAAACTTCAATACTAGTATCATTTTAGGTAGGTAATGTTTTCTTAAACTTTGTGATGAATATATATTAAACTATATTAATTAAGAGTAAGAAATAAAATCAATGTTGGTGTCACGTCTAGTTCCTACCCCTTAACCAGTGTCATCAATTCAGATAAAGGACGTAAATCACAACCGAATTCTTCATCAACTAATTTTTGTTAGAGCAAGTTCGACTCGCCTCACAAAGAATACGATGATTCTAATTTTCGTCAATTAACTAAATCATACTGACAATTGTTTGGCAGAACTTAATTATGCAATTAGACATTATCAATGTCGTACCCCGCGTAAAAGAAAGAAATTAAAATAATATATGATATGTTTATACATTTATGAAACCGGTTGGAGAAAAGAAAAAATAAATAAAATAGGGATAGAAATTATCCTAGGTTGAATTGAAATAGGAAAATCAAAGATAGGAATTTAATTTTGGAGATTGACTTTAACTATTATCTTAAAGCTGGATCACAAAAAAAGTCTTAAAACTATTAGGAAAATAACTAACTTCTATCTACACCTATACACACACACAACCCTAATCAAAATAAACCCTACACCATTTAGACAAACTAAACGACAACCTCCATACCTCCTAAACTAATTTGCCGCAGCTTCTAGGGAAGAGGAGAGGAGAAATTTTTGTCTCAGACCAAAACCAAATTCAATTACAGTACAGTATTTCCGAAACGATGTAATTATCCTATCTATATTTGCTATGAATTTGCAAAATACGTAATTCTACTTTTATAGTAATCATGCATTAATATTCTTGATTTTATAAGTGAATTATTTATATAGGTATGGGTATGTGACGACGTATGTGTGTGTACATGAAAAGAAATGCCAAAATTTTGATATTCTTGTGTTGTTGTCGTGGTATATGTGTGTTAATGAACACTGGTGTGCCTCGGGTGAAGACGTTGCAGCCTTTAGGGGCGTGACGAAATTCATTTGTATATATTTTATGACTTATATTAAATGTATAATTAGGTATGTAATGTTGCAAATTGTGTATTGCTTTGGGTATGAAGGTCGAAACTTCTTAAGGGGTGTGCAACCTAGACGATCGTTAAATATGTTGGATACAATCAATCCTGTACTAAGACGTAATTGTTCGGTGTGTGTATGGAAACAGTAAAATAAACCAAACCCGGGGCGAGTCGAGGACTCTGTCCTTAAGGCGTATTGCTCCGGTATACTGTGCCTAACCAGCGTTAGCAACCGTCTCCCAGGATACAACGGGTACCTGTTCAGTTGAGCGGCACTGCTGAACTTGAACTACAACGAACCTTCGAGTGTCCTGACTTCTCTTGGACGGGATGCAGAGAGTACGAGGATGAATGCAAAAGCGATGAATGCAAAGGATGAGTGTGTGATTCGATTGCACACCCATCCTCTGTTTATATAGAGGGATCGGTTGGAAATCGGTTTTCGCAGAAGGAATCGTGACCGTCAGATCATAACCGTAGATCGATTAGAGCCGTCAGATGAAAACCTCCTGGTGGTTTTGGAAGATTTAAATTACAACCGTTAGATGGAAAACCGAAATACATGATTAAACCTGGAGCGTTAGATGAAAACCACATTCGGTTGGGAGGTTAGGTCAGTTCGAATTTCAGCCATTGGATCAGAGCTGCCTTTTCCGCCATCGTTAGATCAAAACCGTTTGATCTTATCGCACATCGGAGGAGACTGTTTCAATTCAAATTTAAAACATAATCGTTCGACTTAAAACATAACCGTTCGATTTTAAATCATAACCGAACGTTTAATTTTTATAATCAAACTGAACGATTTAATTTAAACAACCGATCACAACCGATCGGTTGTTTTGATATTGGACCGGACCGCGCACAACCACGCACATAGGAGAGCATTTGGGCTGTTGCACAGCTAGACCCGAAGCCATTAACTATTTATAAAAAATAATTAATCCAAAAGCCCAAATAAATTTTCTCCAAAAAGATAGGAACCGGCCTGGCCCACGAACCCACGAACCCACAAGCCACGAGCCACGAGCTCGAGCTGGGACAGACGGGCGGGCGGCAGCGGCAGCACGCGCACGCGTGCGCACGTGGCACTTTCTAGGTCTTCCCTCCGGTCAAAAACTTCTCATGCCTCAAGGGCACATCTAAAGTGTCCATTCTAGCCATTTATAAGGTGGCTAATTATGTCCAAATGTCCAATGTGGTATTCCTCCATAAGGGCGATGTGGCCTCCTAAGAATAGGACACATCACCCATTAAACCATGTTTTCCATCTACTTTGAGTATTAATTTCTCATTCACCCGGTATCGTAATTGAGTGATTCCAAAGCCTAAAATTAACTACTCGTTAAGTAGATAATTAAGGACCTATTAGTTTTCGATTTTCATTATTGGAAACTAATCATAATTAACCTCAAAGTATGTTGCTAAACAAAGTTTTGCAACCTTCCTTAATGGACCAAAGCCCAAACTTTAATTCCTCCAACAATCCCCCACATGAATGAGAATTAATGCAAATGCAGACGCAAAATCTAAGGAGAAGTCAGACAAGAAAATGTTGCATCAGAAGAGGTAGCTTCTGGCTTTGAACATTTCATAGTGATGTACCATCGGATTCACTCAGCTAATTAGTGACTTGATGTCTTGAACGAGTCAGTCTTTGCTGTGAACCTAGATAACAATACTCACACAACATTTCCTTTAACACCCTTTTGGTTCTCATGGTTGTGTTCGTTTTGGCTATGAACAACCTGGTTTCAAAAAGTGTTTTCGAGAAATCTTGCCTCCTAGACTTCTCATAGAAGTGGCCCCACTTGACACTAACATAGGTGACTCCTATCAAGAGTATTCTACCATACTCCACTTGATATATCAAGATATAGGACATCATTGAAAGCTTTAGCTTACCCTAAATATTCTCTGCAGATAGCACTTTTATGCGATAGAATGAGTAAGTGCTAAACTGAAGCTTCATAACTTAGTTGTCCCATTGGACCAAGATTCTGGGATCTCTAGTCAACAAGTTTGGGTTACCATTACAAAGATTCTTGCATTATATGCTTTAGTCCCATTCCGTTTGTCAAAATTGACATCCGATCTCTAGGCAAGTCTTTTGTAAGTGGATCCGCAAGATTCTCCATTGATTTTATGTAATCAATGGAAATCATGCCATTAGAGATCAACTGTTTAACGGTGTTATGTCTCCGACGTATGTGTCGAGATTTACCATTGTAGATGCTGCTTTGAGCACGTCCTATGGCTGTCTGACTATCACAGTGTATGCTAATAGGAGAGATTGGCTTAGGCCAGCATGGAACATCTTCTAGGAAATTTCGAAGCCATTCAGCCTCTTCCCCAGCTTTATCCAGCGCTATAAACTCAGCTTCCATGATGGACCGAGCTATGCACGTTTGTTTCGTGGATTTCCACGACACAGCAGCACCACCAACAGTGAATAAGTATCCACTGGTGGACTTCGAGTCCTTACTGTCTGATATCTAATTTGCATCGCAATATCCTTCTAATACTGCTGGATATCTTGTATAATGTAATCCAAGATTCATTGTGTATTTCAGATACCTCATCACTCTATTTAGAGCTTTCCAATGATCATCACTTGGATTACTGGTAAACGTGCTCAATTTGTTTACTGAACAAACTAAGTCTGGTCTTGTACAATTTGTTATGTACATCCGACTCCCGATCACCTGCGAGTATTTTAATTGAGCTACCGGTTTGCCTCGGTTTTTACTTAAGTGTATACTTAAGTCAAGTGGAGTTTTTATTGGTTTGTTTAAAACATATTGAATCATTTGAGAACAGATTCAATATAATGAGTTTGCGACATAACTAGACCATCAGTCATCCGAGAAATTTTAATTTCTAAAATAACATTGGCAACCCCCATATCCTTCATATCAAAATTCCGTGTTAACATCTTCTTTGTATTCAAGATGATGTCACGAGTACTGCCCATGATTAGCATGTCGTATACATAGAGACATACTATCACATAGGCATTTGGTGTGCTCTTGATGTACACACACTTGTCACACTCATTGATCCTAAAGCCGTTTGACATCATTACCTGATCAAACTTTAAATGCTATTGCTTGGGTGCTTGTTTAAGTCCGTACATAAACTTAACAAGTCTACACACTTTCCTCTCTTATCCAGGAACGACGAACCCTTTGGGTTGTTCCATATAAATTTCTTCCTCTAACTCACCATTCAGAAAGGCAGTCTTCACATCCATTTGATGGATTTCTAAATCATCGACTACAGCAGTAGCCACTAGCATCCTTATGGAAGTGATCCTAGTCACTGGTGGGTAAGTGTCAAAGAAGGTAAAGCCTTCTTTTTGTCTGTAGCCCTTGGCAACCAATCTGGCTTTATACTTGTCAATAGATCCATCTTCTTTCAATTGTTTCCTAAAAATCCACTTGCATCCGAGTGGTTTACTTCCTGGTGGAAGATCTACCAACTCCCAAGTGTGATTTTGAAGAATGGAATCTATCTCACTATTCACTGCTTCTTTCGAGAAAGGAGCTTCTGGAGTTGTCATTGCCTCAGAGAAAGATCTTGGCTCGTTTTCCACCATGTAGGTTAGAAAATTTGGTCCAAAAGATGTCGGTATTTTGGCTCGTTTGCTGGTGACGAGGTTCCTCAGGCTCTTGAGGGGTCATCTCACGGACTCGCTTACTAATGCTAGCTTTTTCACTGTTTTTGTCTTACTTCGGAAAGACATTTTCAAAGAACACTGCATTCCTCGACTCCATGACAGCATTTTCATGTATCTCAGGAATGTCCGATTTGTGCACTAAGAAACGATATGCACTACTGTTCGTTGCATAACCTATGAATACGCAATCAATTATCTTAGGCCCGATTCTCACTTGTCTTGGTTTAGGTACAGCAACCTTCGCCAGACACCCCCCACACTTTCAAGTATTTGTAACTAGGCCTTAAGAAAAGGTGCCGAGGGATTCCTAGTGTATGCCATGGATGTTACTCAGGAGGTACCGTCTATTGAGAAAATTCCAGTGGTCAATGAATTTCCTGATGTGTTTCCGGAAGATTTACCAGGAGTACCACCCCCGAGGGAAGTCGAGTTCGAGATAAGCTTGATTCCAGGAACTGAACCTATCTCTAAAGCCCCTTATAGAATGGCTCCGGCAGAGTTGAGGGAGTTGAAGGAACAACTGCAGGAGTTATTAGACAAAAAGTTTATCCGTCCTAGTGTATCACCCTGGGGAGCACCTGTTTTGTTTGTAAAGAAGAAAGATGGTAGCATGAGACTTTGTATCGATTATAGAGAGTTGAATAAAGCTACCATCAAAATAAGTATCCCCTTCCACGAATTGAGGATTTGTTTGATCAACTCAAGGGCACCAAGATCTTCTCTAAATTGATCTCCGATCAGGGTATCATCAATTGAGGGTGAAGGCTGAGGACATCGCAAAGACAGCCTTCCGCACACGATATGGTCACTATGAGTTTTTTGGTGATGCCGTTTGGATTAACAAATGCCCCTGCAGCATTTATGGACCTTATGAATACCGTCTTTCGGGAACAGTTGGACAAGTTTGTAGTGGTATTCATAGATGATATTCTGGTGTATTCTCCTGACGAACAAACTCACGCTGAGCATTTGAGAACCGTTCTAGGTATTTTGAGGCAGAAACAACTATACTCTAAGTTTAGCAAGTGTGAGTTTTGGTTAAGAAGTGTGGCTTTTCTGGGTCACGTGATATCGGAGGAGGGGATTGCTGTTGACCCGAAGAAGGTGGAAGCTATAACTGAATGGCCTAGACCTACCAACGTCACCGAAGTGCGAAGTTTCTTGGGTCTAGTGGGTTATTACAGAAAGTTTGTGGAGGGATTCTCAAGGATAGCCGTACCTCTCAGTCGCCTTACTCAAAAGAAGTCCAAGTTTGAGTGGACGGCAGAATACGAGCAAAGCTTCACGGAACATAAGAAGAGGTTAACGACGGCTCCCGTATTGGCTCAACCCTCCGGAACTGATGGGTTTGTAATTTATAACGATGCATCAAAAATCGGTTTAGGTACGTAAACTGTAGTATAAGGTTATGATCTTACATACCAATTAAGTTTAGGACTAATACCTTGTTTGTAGGTTGTATTTTGATGCAAAAAAAATGAGTCACCGCATATGTCTCAAGACAGCTAAAGCCTTATGAGCAAAACTACCCAACACACGATCTTGAACTCGCCGCAGTCGTATTCACCTTAAAGATTTGGCGGCACTATTTATATGGAGAAAAGTGCGCAGTATTCACGGATCACAAGAGTTTAAAGTATTTATTTTCTCAGAAAGAATTAAACATGGGGCAGCGGAGATGGTTGGAGTTGCTAAAAGACTACGATTTGACAATCCATTACCATCCGGGAAAGGCTAATAAAGTGGCAGATGCGTTAAGTAGGAAGTCCAGCCATGCGCGACAATCACCATTGGAAAGAGAGATAGAGGAATTCGGTTTAGATTTGGTTGACTCCACAGTGAACGCTTTGACAATATTGACTATCACACCAAGTTTGGTTGATCGGATAAAGGAGGCTCAGAAGAATGATAGAGATAATGGAAAGGGTGAAACATAGTCAAGCTGAAGGATTTCAGGCCAAAGAGGATGTGAGCTTTTGGTTTAGAGAAAGATTATGCGTACCTGATATTGACGAACTTAGAAGGGAAATTTTGTAAGAAGCTCACAGTTCAAGGCTGTCAATACTCCCTGGTAGCACCAAGATGTATAGAGACCTCAAGC
Source organism: Eustoma russellianum (assembly GCA_036186865.1). Classification (NCBI taxonomy): domain Eukaryota; kingdom Viridiplantae; phylum Streptophyta; class Magnoliopsida; order Gentianales; family Gentianaceae; genus Eustoma; species Eustoma russellianum. Next base: position 12,819,319 of record AP025063.1, on the reverse strand, counting down.
AATACTATTGGTGGTCTGGGATGAAAATACATATTGCGGAGTTTATAGAAAGGTGTTTGGTTTGTCAACAGGTCAAGGCGGAACACCAACGGCCTGGTGGCTTGTTGATGCCATTAGAAATTCCGGAATGAAAATGGGAACATGTCATGATGGATTTCGTAGCTGGTTTACCAAAGACAAGAAGTGGATATGACATGATTTGGGTCATCGTGGATCGTTTAACAAAGTCTGCCCATTTCCTACCCGTTTCAAGTGAAGCACCTCTTGACAAGTTAGTGAGTTTATATATGGACAGTATTGTTAGCTTGCATGGAGTCCCGGTAAGGATAGTGTCCGACCGAGATTCACGGTTTACATCTAAGTTTTGGACAGCATTTCAGAAAGCCATGGGTACAGAATTAAGGTTGAGTACGGCGTATCATCCTCAAACCGATGGACAGTCTGAGCGGACTATTCAGACCTTGGAAGATATGCTAAGGGCTTGTGTGTTGGATTTTAAAGGGAGTTGGGATGGAATGGTAAAGCTAATGGAGTTTTCTTATAACAACAGTTACCACAGCGCAATTGACATGGCTCCTTTTGAAGCTTTGTATGAAAGGAAATGTAGGTCCCCGGTTTATTGGGACGAAGTAGGAGTGAGGACCATCACCGGACCTGAGCTATTGGAGAAAAGCTAGAAAAGGTGAAAGTCATCCGGGAAAGACTCAAGGCAGCTCAGGATCGCAACAAGAGTTGGGCAGATTCCGAACGACGACCATTGGAATTTGATGTGGGTGAAAAAGTTTATTTGAGGGTATCACCTACAAAGGGTGTCATGAGGTTTGGAGTAAAAGGCAAGCTAAGTCCTCGTTTTATTGGTCCTTACGAAATACTTGAGAAGGTGGGAGCCTTGGCATATAGGCTAGCGTTACCTTCGGTGTTGGCGCAAGTTCACAATGTCTTCCACGTATCACAACTAAGGAAGTACGTGACGGATCCAAGTCATGTACTTGAAGCTCAACCTTTGGAACTTAAGGACGATGTTACATACAAAGAGATACCTGTAAAAATTGTGGACTGAAATGATCAAGTGTTGAGGAAGCGAGTGATTCCTTATGTAAAGGTCCAGTGGAGCAACCACACGGAACGTGAAGCCACTTGGGAGCTCGAAGAACAAATGCGGGAGAAGTATCCTCAGTTCTTTGGACTAATGTATGTAAGTTTCGAGGACGAAACTTTTTGTAAGGGGGGCGGAATGTCATACCCTGTGACTTTTAAGTGCGACTATCAATACTTAAAAGTCAACTTAAATGCAATTTAATTAATTTTTGTAGGTTATGGGACTTAGTTACATAAAAATAGGAAAACAAGAAAAGGGGTTTAAATATGGAATTAAAGGTAATTAAGGGAAATTACCAAAATAGTCCCTACTAAGAGATAGTGGAGTTACACAACACTTAGTATAACTCCCCATCATCCTAAGGGGGTCGGTTTTTTTTTTAAAACAGGGAAAAAGGGGAGGAAAACCCCCAGAGAGAAAAGAGAAGGAGAAAAGGAGAGAAGAAGAAGAGAAGAAGAAGAAAAAGGAGAAAGAGCGACCAACCTAGGTGCAATCCTTACCGAAATTCTGTAGTAAATCCGTAAGCTTAACTAGAAACAAAGGCAAGTAATCTTTCTATACGCTTTACGCAAATTTTGTTACTTTAGGCCCTATGTTCTTACAAAGAGAAAACTTGGATCACACATTAGTAGTTTTGATTTGTTTATGTTAAATGCTTTACTATATGTAATTGTTGTTGTTAGTTGTGTAAAGTCATGTTCTTTGGGCCAAATTTCTGAGAATAGCTATGTGGTGCTTTGTTGTTTGTCAAGCATGCCCATGAAAGTGTATTTTTGATGTGTCTATTGTTTCGTTATGTTCTTGTGGGGGTGTCTACACCTTAGATATTTGAGAGGAGTTGCAGAGAATTGAAGGATGATTGATAGCTTTGTTATAGTCTTATTGTGTTGGGAAGGTTGTGGATATCTATTGAAGGTTGTGAATGATAGAAGGTTAAGAGTGGATACTATTAGACATGTCTAAGAATCAATTCATATTAGTGGTGTGTTAAGCATGATGAATCAAGGTGCTAAGATTGGTCTTGAGGTGTTGAACATGAAAGGGGTTGAAGAAGAAAGGTGTGGGTGGAAGTACTGTAGAAAAACTGCAGTTTAGAACCGTCAGAACACTTCGAACACCTACATTAGGCACTTTAAGTCACATTAGGCGCCTAATGTAGGCGTTCAATGTGTCCCAGAGCATCTCCGTACACTTCGAACACCTACATTAGGCGCTTCATGTCACATTAGGCGCTTTATGTAGGCGTTCGATGTATACGGCACATCCCCGAACACTTTGAACGCCTAGTATAGGCGCTCCATGTCCACATTAGGCGCTCCATGTAGCGTTTCGAAGTATACTAGAAGTCTTTTTGACCCTTTAGGAGCCCCAAGTATGTGTAGTAACCTCTATACACTCCTTTTGATCATAAAATGCAAGGGTATTTGAGGTGTAGATGGTAAGTTTGATCAAGTAAGAATAAGATTGAATCCCAAGTGAATTAGTGAGACGAACGGACTTGGAAAGATATGAACATGGAGTGTTTGAGGTGCTAGACCGTATACTTGATATGTAAGATGTATGTGTTGTGTGTTACATGTTTGATACGAAGTTACATGTGCATCCTGCATCATGACATGGGCACTTGCATTTGACTCGAGAATTGCTTTGTGAAAGAACATGTGTTTACAAGAGAAGTTTAAAGTTTTTTGAAAGGCAAAATGGCTGCTGGTTGATCGCAGGGTATAAAAGTCACGCATGCGAAAGCAGGGTATAAAAGCGTGACCTGTGAATCAACAGCAGGGTATAAAATATGTTATGGGGCCATGGACCTATCAGCACGGAAACTAAAGTATTTTATGGGGCCGTGGACCTATCAGCACGGATATATGATGTATGTAATGGGGCCGTGGACCTTTCAGCACGGGGTATAAAGTTATATGTTATGGGGCCGTGGACCTTTCAGCACGGGGTATAAAGTTCTGTTTGCTGTGGACTGATCACCCACAGGGTATAAAGTTCTGCTACGCGTAGAATATGATAAGAAGAGTTATGAAATGTTTTGTGAAATGACACGCATGACATGTTTATGAAAGAAGACATATGCAGGTGTTGTGTGTGATTTTAAAGAAGTACATGCATCATGATACACGAAGCATAAGATTTGATATGCAAGAGAGGTGACTAGCTTATGACTTGCTTATGATGATATGTTGTTTTAGTACATGTTTGTTCTCGTATCCGTGATCATTTATGTGTTTTATCTGTTTTGAGGAATTCTTATAAAGATGCTACTTGCTAACCCGAGAACCTTATTTTGGGCAATGATTTATACACTGGTGACTCGTCGTGTGTGATCCCGTAAGGTGTATAGATGGGTTACTTGCTGACGATATTTTCACTAAGAACAGATACTGTATTCCTTTTCAGGTGAGCCGGAATATGAGATGATATTTATCAAAGACGATGGCGAGTGGATTCAATGGGATGACGTGCATGGAAATAGATAGATGCTTGACTACTCTCTTTAAGTTTGGAAACTCAATGTTATTATGTTGTTCTGGAACTTATGTTAGCTAGATGAACAAACACCTTTTAATTCTGCTGTATTTTCTAGTTACATTATTGATGGTGAAGTTTTTAAATTTAACAACGTTTCCGCTGATTTATCTTACGTCATGGATGATGTACGCTTGATCTTCTTTGACGCTTCGTAGTTCTCATAGTAGACTACGCCGGGTGCATTGGTTCCGATGACAGTTTCGGGTCGGAGTGCAACACAGTATCTAGTGCAATCGTCGATAAAAGTTACAAAGTACTTTTTACCTCCTCTTGTTTGCACAAACTTTTAAATCACACAAATCTGTATGAATTAAATCCAAGGGGTCAGTATTTCGTTTTGTTGAAGGAAATGGCGCTTTTGTCAATTTTTCTTCAACACATATTTGGCATTTCTTTATTATTAAAGTCCAATTTAGGTAATAAGTCAAGGTTAATCATTGGTTGTATTAACTTGTAATTAACATGTCCCAAACGAAAATGCCATAAACAGGAAGACTCAAGCATGTACGCAGAAGAGGAAACAATTTTATTAGCCTCAGTGGGCGCAACTTTCTTGGGTACAACCGTCATATCATTCCATTTAAACATGTTATCAGTAAGGTACCCCTTTCCCAAATATAAGCCATTCTTAGAAAGTGTAAATTTGTTTGCCTCAAAACTAGTCTGAAACCATGACTGACTAGTAGAGCGCTAGATACCAAGTTCTTCCGGATGTCAGGAACATGCAACACATTTTGCAGGGTCAGCTCCCTTTCTGAGGTCAGTTTCAGGACCACCTTGCCCGATCCTTCAATCTTCGAGCTATCGGAGTTTCCCATGAAAAGTGTTCATTGTTTGTCGTGGGTACATAGTCACTGAACATTGCTCTGTTGGCACATACATGTCGAGTGGCCCCTGTGTTTACCCACCACTCACGCGGATTCCCCACTGCATTGCATTCAGTCACCACTGCGCAGAGATTCAGATCTTCCATTGCGCCGACTAGATGCGCCTTTGCTTTGGTTTGACCTTGATCCTTTTTGGGCTTTCGGCAGTCACTGCTACGATACCCCAGTTTTCCACAGTTATAACACTTACCATGAACTTCTTTGCAATCTCCTTGCCCTTGACGTTCATGCCTTAAGAGTTATTATTCTTCTTGTTTCTTGCCTCAGCAACATGAGCCTTGGCTTGACCAGACGGACGTGGTTGGCTTTCTATCAGCATGACGATTGTCCTCCTCTATTCAAAGTTGGACAATCAAATCTTCCATCTTCATTTTCTTTCACTTGTGCTTGAGATAGCTGTTAAATTCCCCTCCACAAAGGAGGCAGCTTCTCAATCACAGCCGCAACTTGGAAAGATTAACTGATCGTCTTGCCCTCCTCTTCCATTTCAGACACCAACATCTGTATTTCCTCAACCTGCAAAATGACAGTTTTGGAATCAAGCATTTTATAGTCGAGAAATTACCAACTATCAACTTTTTTGTGCCAACATCTTCTGTATGATACTTTTTATCTAAAGCCGACCACAATGCTTTTGCAGTTTTATAAGTACAAATACGCCATAGATAGTATTATCCAGATAACTCAAAATAGATTTAAACAACAGAAATTTGTGTATGCCCATGCTTCAGCACCCAAGGCATTCTACATGTTCTGATTTTGATCCTCCACTGGTTATACCATGGTGGATCCTCGCTCAGCATCTTGGCCAATCCCAGGGCTGTGAGATAGAAAAGCATCTTTTGTGCCATCTCTTGAAGAAACCGCCAGCAAATTTTTCCAGCTTCTCCACGTGTGCAGCTATGGCAGCCGGATTCATCTGAGGCCGTCTGCTAGGTGCCAAAGGAACCGTGTTGAATGGCACACTGGTAGCAACGTTATTGGCCTCGTCAGGTGCCGACACGTAGTGTGCACCGTTAAAGCCTTGAACCAAGTTTGAGCTTTCATTTTCCATTCCTGTCCAATTCGATCAAAACGTAAAGTTCAGAACATAGACGGATATAAGAAAAGAGTAGAAAGAGACTGCAAATCAGTATGAATACTGCTTTGCGTACATCAATCATTACAAATAATTAATTGAATCTGAAAAAATACATCTTAAGATTGTTGGATACAATCAATCCTGTACTAAGACGCAGTCGTTCGGTGTGTGTATGGAAACAGTAAAATAAACCAAACCTGGGGCGAGTCGAGGACTCTGTCCTTAAGACATATTGCTCCGGTATACTGTGCCTAACCAGCGTTAGCAACCGTCTCCCAGGATACAACGGGTACCTGTTAGGTTGAGCGGCACTGCTGAAATTAAACTACAGCGAACCTTCGAGTGTCCTGACTACTCTTGGACGGGATGCAGAGAGTACGAGGATGAATGCGAAAGCGATGAATGCAGAGGATGAGTGTGTGATTCGATTGCACACCCATCCTCTATTTATATAGAGGGATCGGTTTTGAAAATCGGTTTTTGTAGAAGAAATCGTGACCGTCGGATCATAACTGTAGATCTATTAGAGCCGTCAGATGAAAACCTCTCGGTGGTTTTGGAAGATTTAAATTACAACCGTTAGATGTAAAACTAAATGCAGGATTAAACCTAGAGCGTTAGATAAAATCCACATTCAGTTGGACGGTTAGGTCAGTTCGAATTTCAGCCGTTGGATCACAGCTGCCTTTTTTGCCATCGTTAGATCAAAACCGTTTGATCTTATCGCACATCGGAGGAGACCGTTTGATTCAAATTAAACATAACCGTTTGATTTTAAATCATAACCCAAACGTTTAATTTTTATAATAAAACTGAACGATTTAATTTAAACAACCGACCACAACCGATCGGTTGTTTTGATATTGGACCAGACCCGTCACGACCGTGCACATAGGAGAGCCTTTGGGTTGCTGCGTAGCTAGCCCGAAGCCTTAACTATTTATAAAAAATAATTAATCCAAAAGTCCAAATAAATTTTCTCCAACAAGATAGGAACTGGCCCGGCCCACGAACCCATAAACCCAAAGCTACAAGCCATGAGCCCGAGCTGGGCCAGACGGGCGGTGCGGGGCGGCAGCGGCGGCGCACACGCGGACGCACGTGTGGCACTTTCTAGGTCTTTCCTTCGGTCAAAAACTTCTTATGCCCTAAGGGCACATCTAAAGTGTCCATTCTAGCCATTTATAGGTGGCTAATTATGTCCAAATGTCCAATGTGGTATTCTTCCATAAGGTGATGTGGCCTCCTAAGAATAGGACACATTCCCCCCATTAAACCATGTTTTCCATCTACTTTGAGCATTAATTTCTCATCAACCTGGTATCGTAATTGAGTGATTCCAAAGCCTAAAATTAATACTCGTTACGTAGATAATTAAGGACCCCATTAGTTTTTGATTTTTATTATCGGAAACTAATCATAATTAAGCTCAAAGTATGTTGCTAAACCAAGTTTTGCAACCTTCCTTAATGGGCCAAAGCCCACCAAACTTTAATTCCTCCAACAGAATACAGGGGAAGAAACGTATAAATATGGAGGTATGGTGGATGGTTTTATATATATTAAGTATGATTTTATGTGGTGTACATGTAGGGTTTTTAATGGAGTTTTGGATTAAAATTTGAATCATTGAACATGGGATTTGTCATAATTTGATGATGGAAATAGGTTGGAAATAAGAAAAGATGAATTCTGGTGTTCGATGCTGACAGACAGCAGCGGTGCACGGATTACACATGTCGGCAAAAGGCTGCGTGTGGACGCCGTCGTGTTCTGGCAATGCGTGGAGGCACGTTGTGATGGTGATTTTTGGGACAATGTGTTAGACCAAAATTATGCTTACTGCTATGAGGTTAGATGGGAGAAAATATGAGTGGGTGTGGAAAATGTGGGAAGTCGAGAGGTATAGAGAGAGTGGTAGTGAAATTAGGCTCGTTGAGTGAGGAGGGGCTGGGCTGAGGGATTGGGATTGGGGTGGGGGTGGTCATTGGACAATCAGGCAGTAGGGGGACCGAGGGGGATAGAGGGTGATGTGATGGTGAGTGGGTAGTGGTTTGAGGACAAGTGGGCGAGTGAAAGATGCGTGTATATATATATGTGTATATGCACATCATGAGCGTGTGCATGTATCTGTATATACATACATGTGATTGGAGGTGGTACTAGGATATCAAACATCAAAAGGCATATTTGATGTGATCGTACTGTATTGGATTTTGTGCAATTTGTGTATGATCGAAATCGATTGATTGAAAAATATTTGGAAATCAACATTTTGAAAATCGTTTTTAAATCGTGCATCGCATATTTTGAGAATCACCCTACAAGGGAAATATATTTTTAAGCTGGATTGGTTCTAAATAAACGGACCGTCCGAGCAATATGACTATATTGATTGGCTGTTCGGACACATATGACCTCCATTTGGACCGTCCAGGCACATATGACTATATAGATAGGAGAACCAATTCATAAGTCTTGCGATATAAGTCACTTGTAAGGCAAGTGTCATGGCCCATCGCATCGAAATTGTCATCTAAATTGATACGAATAATCGAATCGCATCGTATCGAATATCTCGTATCGAAACTTGACATTTTGGAAATCGAGTTTGGAAGATGTTTTTACTTACATAGAATCCATTCGGGGAAATTGCATCATGATTTTGAGTGTACTAACATTTTGATCGATTATCGTTGTGACATTGTGATCGTTTGACTTGTTGCTTGATTGGTATAAGGGTAAATTTGTAATTGTATTTACGAATGAGAATCATGTTATTTTCTATATAGTTATTTGTTTTATAACACTTGCTTCTCCATGTATGATTCCATGGTAAATATAGTGAGGTTACTGCTGGGTCAAAGTATCGCTCATACTATACTTTCTCATGTTTTTTGCAAGATAGCTAGGGTTATGATCTAGTGTATGTTGAGTAGGACTCTGAGTGGGGATTGCCGAGTTTCGAGGCTTATGCAAGGAGACTTTGAGGATTTTAGTCGAGATGTTTTACGGATTTGATATGATTACTGTTGAGACTTAGTATTTCTTAATTTTTGTTATGTCCTGTATTACATTGGATTTTTCCCTAGACTTATTTATTTGATTAATGATTATTTTGAGGTTTTGATTTTTTTTTTATGACTTCTGCTTGACAACGATTTGCGTTACTTGCTGACGTGTGATTGAATTGTATCAACACTTTGTATTTTCCTTAGCAAAATACGGCAGGTGAGTCGTTTCGAGTACTAACGCCCAGACGGGTAGCTACAGGTGGTATCAGAGCATGGCTCTAGATCCACGGCAGAAACGTATATTTTAGGCCATGATCTTAGAAACTAAGTAATGATTTTGCCCATAAGTCACAATCTTAGACTTAAGAATGTTGATACTAAGTAACAACTTTAGAAATAAGCTATGATATTAGGATTAAGTGATGATCGGGTGAGGGACACGCTTGCTTAAAATACACCGGGCGGTTTATTTATTTCCTTATTTAAGTGATTTTTTTTTTGAATAAACCCCTTGTACCCGACTGTTTATTCCCTAATCTTGTTCAATAAAATTATAAATTATGTAAAACTGTAATGTTATAACACAATTTCTCCAAAGACAGACAACAACGATAATGGCGATGACAACAATCAGAGAAATTGCCCCAGGCATTGGTGGATGCCCTGGTGTAGATGTGCAAGCAATGAATAGGGCGGTCCCTCAGCCGCAACAGTAGGGAACCCGTTACTACTACAGCGAGATGAAGAGGATGCAATCCCTTACATTTGATGGGTACGTTAACCCAGATGGAGCTGAGCATTAGTTGAGCAAAGTTGATAACAATTCGCGCTTTTGGCAGGTGCCCCAGGAGATGCAGACATAGGTGATCACCCCTTTTTGACGAGGAGGGAAGGCAGGGCTAATAAAAGGTGGACGACTGTGGCGATGGATCGCCACAACCTATCAGGTAGGCGCAGTTGTGAGAGGAGTTCTGCAAATTCTACACTCCACCGGCGATTGACCCTAAGAAGATTGGAGCGTTCGAATCCTTGAGACAGGGTCCGAGGATGTCCGTGGTAGAAATGCCAACTAGTTCAACGTCCTGGAAGATTAGTGCATCCGTGATGGGAGATATGCAACTGGGATGGCGAAGTCGAGAGATCGCTCAACAGCTGCATTGCACTAGTGTGTGAATGTGAATGCCAGAGACTTCGGGAGCTGCCCGATGCGTGCTACCGCATGGCGAGCGATATCCAGAGGAGAGATGAGGAGAACAGGGGCAAGCAGCCCCAGTGTGAGATGACATGAGGTAGACTTGGCAGATGGGTCAAGACGCCACGGAGGGGAACGAATGGCAGCTGCAGCAGCAGTGACCGCAACCAAGTAGCCAAGGAACAACCAGCCTGACAGTGAATCCCCCTTGTCCTATTGTGGCCGACTGCATGCAGGTGAGTGCTAGAAAAAAGGTGGGCGAGTGGCTTCAATGTGGGAAAGTGGGCCATCTACACTGAGATTGCTCGGAGCCTAGGAGACTACCACATGAACCTGCCCCATAGCAGAATCGAGAGGGATTAGCCCATGACCTAATGTACAGGTCCATGTGGATGACGGACACCGATGTTCAGGGAGCCAATGACGTGGTTACATGTACATTTATTTTTCGATTTTTGAATAATAAATATATATATTTATGTAACTTTGTGCTAGAACTCTTAACTCTTAGGTGCCATATTGATAAATAAAGTCCACCGAACATGCTGTTGATAGTGGTGCGAGCCACTCTTTCGTCGCATATAGGTTTGTCAAGAACATCCAAAAGCTGTCTTGAATGGTAGACACTCCTGCTTGTGTGCTATTAACTAGAGACCAAGTGATATTTTCTCATCATCTAATCAAGCATTGCAAATTGGAAATAGAGGATCGAGAATTCGATGCTTCATTGTTACCAATCTAGATGAGCAACTTCGACATCATTTTGGAATTAGATTGGCTGGCCAGATATCTGCTGGACCGCTACACCGGCAGTAAAACACCACTACAGAGAGGGCGAATAGTAGTTAGCGAAAATTACACTACTACCTTGGTTAAATAAATCCCCCTTTAAAACAGGATCCGAGACCTCCTCAGATTCAATACCCGTTTTGAAAATTCCAACTCAGTGTACACGATCCAAAAATTATTAAAACTTTCTAGAAATTAACTTCAATGTATTAACTAGACTCTATCCAAAATTTTGACAAATAAGATCGTTTACCCTTTAAGCAAATTAAAATGATTCAGATGGTCAATCTAGACAGAATTGGACAGAGTTATGCTGAAATTTGAAAATGTGTGTCTCTTTAATTACTCACCAAAAAGGTTGATCGTTTATATCAAACACTGCTTAGGTTGTCTAGTTTATGTTTCCAAAGGCCCTGACCTTAAACTATCCTTGATGAAAACAGAATTCAAGTTTTGCTTGAAAATCGGTCAGATTGCCAACCAGAATGGAGCAGTTTTTTGCAACGACTGAAAGACTAAACTTTCCTTTGATCAAATCTAGTGATTCTTGTTGCAAATAAAGCTAACAGTCTGAAGTTCTAACTCCACCCAAACTCATGAATTTTGGAAGTGTTTTGATATTATTTCAATATGTGTGAAATTGGGTGAAACATGTAGTGAAAGCATACAGAAAAACAGAAAGTATAAAGAAGACAAATACACCAAAAATTTATCCTGATTTGGTCAATGTGACCGACTCCAGTCCCACGGAACACCTTTTCTGGGATTCACTATGGCTAAACCACAAATCCAATGAGATCCACGCTTGATCTTTGGGTCAAACACCAACCTTATTCAAATATTGGATGAACACCTCTATGCAACTCTTGGTTGCAATACATCTATCACCTATTGGTGTAGCCTTATAAACTTGGTAGACAATCTTACAAAGACAGCAACGAGAGGACTTGTAGCTCTACATCAAATGTCACAAGAACACCTTGGCTACAAAAGAATGAAATAAGAATGAAGAGAGAAGATAGCAAGTACAATGAGCTTCAACTTTTTTGCTTTCAAGTGGTGTTCTTCTTCTTCACCTTTGCCTCCTATTTATATGTGTGAAATAGGTGTTGAAGATAAGAACTCCAAGTGTCAACATCTTCATCATCAAGTCCTAGTTGTATTCACATCATTGGTGGCCACATAATCACCTATTACACTTGGCAATATCAAGCAACATAATGATCCACCTAAAATTTTCAGGTTGGCCGATTTTTCCATCATGGAAATGTTTTTTGATTTAGCCCTTTTCAAAATAAAGCTATCTAAGAAGGCATATGCCACAAGAATCCTTCAACTCCTTTCCATGAGAAATAGATCAAGAGAAAGGCTGCTCATTTTGGATAAAAAACAGCCCCATTTTTTCAGCCTGTAGCGTTGGCTACCATTTCAAATATTTCCAAGTTGGCAATTTTACCAACTAGCTTGTATTTGGTGGGTCCACTTGTCACCAAGTCACAAATGAGTACACCATTATTTACATCTGTTTATAGATTTTTTGGACTATATATGTATATCAACTCAGATATTTGGAAGAGAAATCAACAAATAAATAGTTGACAAGATTATGTCAACATATAATATCAAAATTTCCAAAATTTTCTCCTTGTATGTTGTGATGAATTTTCACACTATAACACCTTTAAAATCTCTGAAAGATGATGAATAAGACTCTCCACTAACACATATAAGAAGGTCTTCAAGAAAAAAAGAATGTGTGACATCGAATATACCGTCGATAAAATCATCAAATAAGATAATATAGTAGAAAACCACCAAATAAATCTTCAAGATAACCTTAAATCACTCCAGAATGATGATAAAAATATACTCAAGAGATTTTTTGAATACAAATACCAAAACTGTCCCCCGGGGGTAAAATGACCCAAATACCCCTGGTGAGAGAAAACTCCAAAAATGATCCCGATAGTCAGAAATAGATATAATCACACCTTTGTGATGATAATAAGAGAGAATGTGTGCTTGAAACATTTTCACCATGCCAATACTGCCCAACTCAAAAATACTATTTTGCCATTTTTGGTAAGTTGTAGAGAAACTTCCACGGCACAGTAGTCACAAGATATTACTATAATCATCAAAAACACATAATACTAACATGATCAAACATATATAAATCATTGTAAAATGAAAAAAAACCCTTTTATCCAAATGTTAGAAATAATATTCTAAAACTCTTAGATCGATCGATCGAAGTGCCTCTGCTTCAGAGATCAATATCTCACAGTGAGTTTCAGAGTTTGTCTCTGACCTACATCGATCGATCAAAATGAGGGTTCGATGTTTACATTGATCGATCGATGTGTCTCAGGTTTAGAGATCGATGTCTCACAGTAAGGTCTTGGTTTTTTTGTCTTATATGGATCGATCGATGTGAGTGATCGATGTACACCGATCGATCGAAATGCAATAACATGAGAGATTGATGTCATTTTTAGTCATTTAATTGATATATTTCAACTTTTAATCATTTGTAACATCATGTGTGATATTTTTATGACATGTAACACTTAAAATCATGACTTTGAAAATTATTCAAACATATTTCTCACATTCTCTCCCTTTTGGATGATTTTCAAAATAACTCAACATGATTTTAATATCACAACTCTTTGTCAATTGTTTATCATATATCTACCAATTTTATCCCAATTGAATTGTTTTGAAACCTTACCAATTCTATACTAATTGCTTTAAACTTTCAAAAACTCATGTTTTAAATATGTGTCCCCATCAATTTATACTCTCCCCTTTAACTTATACTCACCCCCTTAACCTATGCTTTCAAGCCAATTTTGACACCAATTAAAACTTATGCCAATTGAACTTAACATATTATTCAATCAAATCATGACTTAACAACTAAAATCATGTTCTTCTTCTATCTCCCCCTTTATTTTGCATAAAATTATGCAATGGTTATAGTAGGTTATCATACCTAACTTGGCTCGTAAAGTTTCAAAAGTGGCTTGATTAAGGGGTTTGGTGGAGATTGTCAGTGCTTGATGATCAGTTCTTAGAGATTTATGATTAATCCTCATTTTGAACATGGTCACGGAGAAAATGCTATGTCACCTCAATGTGTTTTGCCCTTACAATGAAGTGCCGGATTTCCTAGAAGATTGATCGCATTTGTGCTATTGTAGAAAATTGGAAATCTTATTAATTTTTAATGCCAAAAATAACTAAGTTATTGTTTAAGCCAAAATATTTGAGTGGTGCATAAGCTTAAGGCTATATACTCGGTTTGGTGGTAGAGAGAGCTACACTGGCTTTCTTTTTAGAAAACCAGGAGATCAAGTTGGTTCCTATGAATTGACATGTACCGGTAGTGGATTTTCTATCTAACTTGCAACCACCATAATCCGCATCACTATAAGCATACAGTTCCAACTTAGTGTTTCTGTCATACCAAAGTCCTAAGTGAGGGTACTTTTAATATATCTAAATATATTCTTCAACGCATTTGTAATGTGATACTTTAGGACAAGATTGAAACCTAGCACACATACACACACTAAACATTATATCAGGTCTTGATGCGGTTAATATAACAATGATCCAATCATAGACCTATATATTGTGTCATCAAAAGGTTTTCCATTTTCATCTTTATCTAGTTTGGTGCTAACATTCATAGGGGTAGGTGTTGGTTTTAACTCTTCAAATCCAAACTTCTTAATCATATCATTGACATACGTAAGTTGGCTAATATGTATTCCTTGACGGGGTTGCTTGATTTGTAACCCTAAAAAGTAGTTCAACTCTCCTACCATTAACATTTCAAATTCTGACTTTTTACACTCTTCGAAGTCCTTTACTAAGGTAGGATTGGTTGATCTAAAGATCATGTCATCTACATATATTTGACTATTAACAAGTCGTTAGCTTTTCTTCTCAGGAATAATGTGTTGTCTATGGTCCCCCCCCTTTGATAATTATTTGCAATAAGAAAGTTTGCAAATCTGTCTTACCAAGCTCTTGGAGCTTGTTTCAAACCATAGAAAGCTTTCTTAAGCATGTATACATGGTTAGGGTTCTTTGGATCTTCAAATCCAGGTGGTTTGACAACAACCTCTTCTTGGATGTATCCATTTAAGAATGCACTAATAACATCCATTTGAAAGAGTTTGATGTTGCTTAAACTTTCAATAGCAATTAATAATCTTATTGCTTCTAGTCGTGCAAGGGTGTAAAGGTTTCTTCATAATCATTCTTTCTTGTTGATTATAACCTTGTGCGACTAGCCTAGCCTTATTTTTGTAATGTTACCTTGTTCATCCATTTTATTCCTAAATACCAATTTCTTTCCTATTATAGGCTTATTTTCGGGTTTAGGTACTAAGTCCCACATGTTCTTCCTGGTGAATTGGTTTAACTCCTCATACATTGCATCTATCCATGATATATCACCTAAGGCTTCTTTAACATTCTTAGGTTCTAAGTGTGATATTAAGCTATCTCCTTCAGCTTTTTTGGACCATATAACTGCAGTAAACACCACTAGAAGGGGGAGGAGGGTGAATAGTGGTTAGCGGAAATTACACTACTACCCTTGGTTAAAATCCCCTTTGAAAACAGAATTTGAGACCTCCTCAAATTCTGTACACGTTTTTGAAAAATTCAAAACTCATTGTACACAAATCCAAAAATTATGAACTTTTCTAGAAATTAACTTTAATGTCTTGACCTGACTATGTCCAAAAATGAGACAAAAATAAGATCTTTTGGCCCTTCAACCAAATAAAAAGATTCAGATGGTCAATCTGGAAAGAATTGGACAAAATAGTGCTGAAATTTGAAAACGTGTTTCTCTTTGATTGCTCAACCCAAAAGGTTGATCTTTATATCAAAACACTCCTTAGGATGTCTAGTTTATGTTTCTAAAAGGCCCTGACCTTAAACT
Source organism: Eustoma russellianum (assembly GCA_036186865.1). Classification (NCBI taxonomy): domain Eukaryota; kingdom Viridiplantae; phylum Streptophyta; class Magnoliopsida; order Gentianales; family Gentianaceae; genus Eustoma; species Eustoma russellianum. The sequence goes on along the minus strand of AP025063.1, from coordinate 12,803,750 downwards.
ATCCTTGATGAAAAAGGAATTCAAGTTTATTTGAAACTGGTCAGATTGCAGCCAGAATGGAGCAATTATATTGCAACGACTGAAAGACTAACTTTCCATTGCTCAAATCAAGTGATTCTTGTTGAAAATGAAAGCTAATAGTCTGAATTATAACTCCACTAAAAATCACTAATTTTGAAAGTGTTTTGCTATTTTTTTCGAGACATGTAAAATTGAGTGAAAAATGCAGTGAAAACAGAGAGAAAAACAGAAAAGTATAAAGAAGATAAGAACACCAAATATTTATCCTAGTTCGGTAATGTGACCTATTCCAGTCCCAAGGAACACCTTTTCTTGGATTTCACTATGGTATGAACACAAATGCAACGAGATCCAAGCTTGATCGTTGGGTCAAACACCAACCCTATTCAAAACTTAGGTGAACACCTCTATGCAACTCTTGGTTGCAATACCTCTATCACCTATTGGTGTAGCCTTATAAACTTAGATAGACAATCTTACAAAGACACCAAGAGAGGCTTGTACCTCTACATCAAATGTCACAAGAATACCTTGGCTACATAAAGAATGAAATAAGAATGAAGAGAAGAAGATAGCAAGACAATGAGCTTCAACTTTTTGCTTTCAAGAGTTTGTTCATCTTCTTCACCTTTGCCTCCAATTTATAGTGTGAAATAAGCCTTGAAGATAAGAATGCACATGTGTCACCATCTTCATCATCAAGTCTAAATTGTCTTCACTTTATTTGTTGGCCACATAATCATCTTGTACACTTGGCAACATAAAGAAGAATGATTGGTCCACCTTAAAAATTCAGCATGGCCGAATTTTCTACCATGGAAATGTCTTGATTTATCCTTTGCAAAACGAAGAAAATAGGAAAGATTATGCCACAAGAATCCCTCAACTCCTTGCCACAAGAATAGGGCATGTGAGAGCTGCCATTTGACTCAAATATGCAAAACTAGCCTTGTAGCTGTTGGCTGCAATTCAAAATTTTTGCAAGTTGGCAATTTTGCCAACTAGCTTGTATTTCATTGGCCCACTTGGCATAAAAAAGTCATAAAATGAATGAACCATCATTTCCACCTGTATGCACGTTTTTGAGGCTGTATATATGTATATCAACTCAGAATGTTTGAAGAGAAATCAATAAATAATAGTTGACAAGATTATGTCAACATATAATCCAAAATTCTCACTTTTTCTCCTTTGTACGTTGCGATAAATCTTGCACAAAAAACACCTTATAATCTCCGAAAAAATGGTGATTAAGAAACTCCAATAATATATCAATAAGAGTCTTCAACAAGAAAATAGAATGTGACATCGAAACCTGTCAGATATCCCGCTACTATAGATAATGTCATTAAATAGAGAAATAAAATAAAGAACCACCAAATAATCTTCAAGACCACCATAAATAAACTACATAATGAAGATAATAAGATAATAAAGAGATTCCTTGAGTAAAAATACCAAAACTGCCCTCGAGGGTAAAATGACCAAAATACCCTTAGTGAGAGAAAACTCCAGCAATGAGTCCGATAATCAGAAAAGATATAATAACAACTTTGTGATGATAAATAAGAGATAAATGTATACTTGAAATCTTTCATCATGTCAAGTACCTGCAAAACTCAAAATACGAATTTTGCCCTTTTTGATGAATTATAGAAACTTCCAAGGCACATTCGTCACAAGACATTTATAATCATCAAAAACACATAATAACAACATGATTAAAATATAAATCTTTTAAAAGTGAAAACAACCATTTTATCACATTTTAAAAAAATATTTTTAAAAACCCTAGACATCGATCGATCGAAGTGCCTCTGCTTGTGATACGATCTTGGATCGTATGGAAATGACGATCGCTTCTTTCAACTCCAAAAGACACCTTTGATCAACCCTTGCGTGGGACAATGGCGCAAACACCACCTTCTTAAACAAGAGAAGCCAACAACGTCTACGTTGAGCAATTCAAATCCCCAATCCAACACGTCGTTCCGTATCCTTGGATTGTGATTCACTAACTAGGTTTGCTCAAACCTTGATTGGATCTAGCCTTGATTTTACTTTGTGAAAACCAAAGGAAAAACACACCAAAAGAAGGCACATACGGCTGCACCAAAATGCTGGAATTATCCCATTGAAATTCTGAAAACTCTGAACCTTTTTCTGCCGTTTTCTAGCTAACATAAAGCTAAGTTTTGCTATTCCTAAAAATAACTGATTAATCAAAGTCCTCATATTACTACCTATCAAGCTCAATCAAATTTACACAAAAGATAAGTCAAAGCTAATCAAGAAAAAATTACATAACTCAAATCCCTAAAATTTCGTACTGGAATTACACCCTGTTGGTTACTGGCTTATAGCCGCTTCTAGACACCGAATTAGGGTTTGTACTCTTCAGAAAAGTTATAGATCATGAAAGTTTCTTGAATTTGGGCTTTTGAATCACCTCATTTGGATTCTTTTTGATAGAGATACGGGCCTTCGAAGATTAGGTATACATCCAATGATCTTCAGTACTTTCCATTCTGGACTCCCAACTTGCACCTGATTTCGGTCCATCTTGTATTCCGAATTGGCAAAAGTGTAAAACATCGTCACAAATGGAGTTATCTGAAACCTCCAAGTGGTTAGAACCCATTTGGATCATTACTCCGACCTAGGCGTCCAAAATACCAACTGGTGTCCGGCTACCTTCCTGAAAAATAGGGACTCTTCAAGACACTTTCCTTATTTAGCCTTGTCACCTTAGAAAACACTTAAAAATGGTAATTAGCACTATAAACACATATTACAAGACTTTATAAAATATCCTAGACCTAAAACAACGACAACGCAAGCAACTAGACTCGATATTACGACAACGCATGAAATGACCATCCTGCCCCCCACCAACTGTTACATCATATAATATGCAATAAACTCAAGGACAATCAAATCATGGCCTCAACAAACATAGAAAAATCATGTATCTATACTCCTTGTCTCATCTTGTACATGTTTGAATAAGAAGCTCTTTAGTTTACATCTTCTATTTGTGCAAAAACTTCTTGTTTTTGGAGTTTGTATGTTCAAGACCCTTGTTTGTGAAGTTTGTATGTTTAGGGCTCCTGGAATCACATCAGCTTGAGAGATCGATGTTTCACCGTGAGTTTCAGAGTTACCTACATTGATCAATCGAAGTGAGGATTCGATGTATACATCAACCGATTGATGTGCCTCAGGTTTAGAGATCGATGTCTCACAGAAGGGCCTTGGTTTTTCTCTACCTTATATGGATCGATCGATGTGAGATATCGATGTCATCGATCGATTGAAGTGCAATAATCTTGGAGATCGATGTTAGTTTTCTTAACTTTTTCATCTTTTAGTCATTTGTAACATCATGTGTGATCTTTTTATGACATGTAACACTTAAAATCATGACTTTGAAAATTATTTAAACATATTTCTCAACATTCTCCCCCTTTTGGATGATTTTCAAAATAACTCAACATGATTTTAATATCACAACTCTTTGTCAATTGTTTATCACATATCTACCAATTTTATCCCAATTGAATTGTTTTGAAAACCTTACCAATTCTATACAAATTTTTTCAACTTTCAAAACACATGTTTTTAACATATGTGCTCCCCCTCAATTTATACTCTCCCTTTAACTTATACTCTCCCCCTTAACCTGTGCTTCAAGCCAATTTAACACCAATTAAAACTTATACCAATTGAACTTAACATATTATTCAACTCAAATCATGACTTAACAACTAAAATCATGTTCTTATTCTATCTCCCTCTTTATTTTGCATAGAATTATGCAATGGTATAGTAGGTCATCATACCTAACTTGGCTCGTAAAGTTTCAAAGTGGCTTGATTAAGGGGTTTGGTGAAGATGTCAGCTGCTTGACGATCAGTTCTTATATGATTTATGACTATATCTTCATTTTGAACATGGTCACGGAGGAGAAAATGATATGTCACCTCAATGGTTTGCCCTTACAATGAAGCACCGGATTCCTAGAAAGATTGATCGCACTTGTGCTATCGTAGAAAATTAGAATCTTATTAATTTTAATGCCAAAATCACTAAGTTATTGTTTAAGCCAAAGTATTTGAGTGGTGCATAAGCTTAAGGCTATATACTCGGCTTTGGCGGTGCGGTAGAGAGAGCTACACTAGCTTGCTTTTTAGAAAACCAGGAGATCGAGTTGGTTCCTATGAATTGGGATGTACCGCTAGTGGATTTTCTATCTAACTTGCAACCACCATAATCTGTATCACTATAAGCATACAGTTCCAACTTAGTGTTTCTGTCATACCAAAGTCCAAAGTGAGGGTGTTTTAAAGATATCTAAATATATTCTTCAACGCATTTGTAATGTGATACTTTAGGACAAGATTGAAACCTAGCACACATACACACACTAAACATTATATTAGGTCTTGATGCGGTTAAATATAATAATGATCCAATCATAGACCTATATAGTGTGTCATCAAAAGGTTTTCCATTTTCATCTTTATCTAGTTTGGTGCTAACATTCATAGGGGTAGGTGTTGGTTTTAACTCTTTAAATCCAAACTCTTAATCATATCATTGACATACGTAAGTTGGCTAATATGTATTCCTTGAGGGGTTGTTTGATTTTGTTGAGAAAAATGGGTTTGAATGATTACAACATGCATGATTGAAATAACGCGTAATAAAGAAATGCATGACACGTTTTATGACATGACACGTTTTTACATGAAACCTGCCTTATATAGTTCATATATAATGTTGCCGTACTAACGAGCCATGAAGCTTTAAGGCTTACATCAAATGGCGAGTATTTGTTGTGTTTGAACTATTTTCAGGTGCCATCATTAATGAACTAAACTAGTTCATTAAGTGAAGTACTTAGTTAAATGAACTAAGTAGTTCATTAAAGGAAGTTATATTTGGAAAAGGCACAAAGGAAACAAATTGAAGAATGAAAAGTTTCTCCCACTCCTTCTACATGTTTTATACATATATTTTATGTATATTCAGATTTTCTATAAAAGGCACATACACATATATTCCAACGTACTACCGACATGTTATATATTTTATGAACGTACGTTAACGTCACACCACTATTTATCTCATATTTATGAGTATATTCAGGTCTTATATCATATGATATAAGTCATGGTGATGACAAAATTATTACGACACGTTAAAAGGTTCTAACCCAGAAATGTCGTATCGGGTGAATACCGAAACTTCGCCAACGTGTCACGTACTTGCCATATATAGATGGCCAGCCCCTACACTTCAAAAATGACCACAAATTTCGTGGCTTACATGGTATATACAGCCATAAAATCATTCCACGTTGGCACACACAAATCACCCCAAATTAAGGCCAAATTGTGGAGATTTCAAATTCAACATTTTTGTCACACGTTGGGCGCCACTTTAATCAGCCCTAAGTGCTGAATATTAAAGTTTAATTTATGTATATTATGTGTAACATAATATATATAACATGTGCAAAAATTTGGAATTTAATCGGAGAAAAATCGGATAATTGACAAACATCGAAAATTCGGTTTTCTACGAACACGACACATGGAACATTTTTGGTATGGCATATAACATGTATTGTTGTACCCCGCCTAAATTAGAATGACATTTGAATGAAGAATATTTTGGCCTTACTCACGTTCACCCCCAAAGTATGAACTAGGAAGCAAGTGAGTTGCTGGAACATTTTTTACTACTTGAAATTCGGCCCATAAGGATGGGCATATTTAGTGGAGTGTACTTTTACTACAAGCCACAAACCTTGTTAGCAACCATGAAAAGCAGTTGAGGGTTCTACTAATTAAGGGTTTAAAAGATGAAAAGAGGAAAAAGCACTTCTCCCCTTTCTAGCCGTCGGGTAAAAGGGGGACATTATGAGGCCCTTTTATTACTAGAAAAAGGTAGATACCCCTCTTAATTGCTTACTAAAGCAATTACACAAGATAGTATGCATAATGTAATCACAATGTGATGTTGTAAACCCTTAAAATTTCCTTAGAAACTGTAAGAGACATGGAAGGATGGATTAGGGATCATGATGGTATTAAGAATTACCTCCTAGTAGCTTTCTCATTAAATCTCAAGCTTAATGAGGGCACTAATGACACCCAAAACCATCGGGTCCAAACCCATGGTTAGTCCATGGCACTCTTTTAACTACAATAGTAGTCGGCTTAAGAATTAAGAAGGGAACTTATTATTAATTCTAGCTACCCTTGGGATAGCAACTTCAAACTTGATAAAGAATAGGCTTACATGATACATTCCTATATATATGTTGTATTGGACGTATATGGATATATATATATATATATATATTATATATATATACGTATACGTTACATTTTGGGCTATGATGTAATAAGTGGTTTAGAGGATTATGGTTCCATGTAAAATGTACTCAAAGGACAACAATTAAAAAAATAAAATACACAAACACGTGTGTGTGTATATATATATTAAGATAGGAAAAATGGGTATGCTATGAATCATAGATGAGATGCAATTGAATTAAATACATACACATATGTTTTCGGCCATGAGGTCTTAAGGAACAACTAGTGGGTTAAGATTCCTCATACAAACCCAAAAGTTGGGCATAATTAAGCCTTTAATGAATGTCATAATGGTGTCTTATACATAAAGAAATTTCTCCTTCCATCACCATTATGGCCGCCTAATATCCGCTTGAAGGAAGACAAGAGGAACTTTATCATTTAACTATAGCAACTTTCAGAGTTAAGCAAATTCAACTTGGTGGAGAGTAGGTTACATGACACATTTGTATAAAGCACCGGACATATATGGACTCATATATATACGTGTACATGTATAGTATTGAGTGGAAACTACAAATAATAAATGGCTTAATGGATTATAGTACGATGAAAAGTTTACTCAAAGAACAATATAAGGAAAATACACAAACCTATGTATACAAGTAATTATTTATGAAATATGAATATAAATAGGGAGGGGGTAAGCCAGGGTCATGGAAAAGATGGAATTAGTCTCATACATGTATAGGTGAAACCACTAATATTTCGACCATAAGGCTTTATGAGGTAAGTAATTGAATTCAAGAATATTAAGGAACCTCAAAAGCAAAATGTAGTTAGGTATTTATGAGAGTTATTCACTTAAAGATGCATTTCCCCTCCCTCATGATTAGGGCCGCCGGTTACCCTATCCAAGAAGGATTAATTTCCCTCCTTTTGACAAGAAACCTTTCTAACATCACCTTAAGTAATTGATATCCAAGGGGCTACTCCAAGAACAAGAATTACTCCTTCTTTTCCCTCAAGGTAACCGGCTGGGCATTGAGCCAAGAGGTCCAAGAACCACTTCAAACTCAAGTCTTGTCTAGGTAAGACAAACCTTAATAGTCTCTAGTAAGTTCACACTTTAAAGGATGAAGCTCATATGTCATCTTTTTCCTTGACAAAACCGTGAATCTCATGGCTCTAGGTGAAGGTTTTCAAGACACCGAACAAAGGTAGTGTCTTTGTGAGATTAGAATTCCCTCAACCCGTTCAAGATGCAAATGGTAAGACCACCTAACCCTCAACTTAGTTGTATTATGTAACTAAAGAAGTGGCTAACAAACATTCCCACCCTACACCGTGTGTAATAGGAAAAGGGGGAGGGAAGTACTTCTTGTGCCAACAAATTCAAGCAAGATCTAAGGACTATGAAGGCAAGTACACTATACATACTTGTGGCTTGAATGTGAAAGTGCATGCTTGAATGTCTAGATGTCATTAAGATTTAATCTTAGTTGTGAAATTCTAAGTTTTATGTGTGAAACTTTCGGATCTTAGGGTATAATGGCTTGCATGCGTGAGCTTTCCTCCAAAGGTGGAATCTTTGTTATTTTAAGTATGGCTGTGTGGTAGACCTAGGATGAATGTGACAAAGATAATGTCTTTTACATGGATAGGGGACGGTTGGATGAAGAGAGGGGAAAACAAAGGTAGTATTTGTAAGAACAGTAAATTGTGGGATAAAATGTGAATAAGATGGGTGCTTTATGTGTTAAACTTACTATGTTCATTATGGAGTTATTATTTTCGCCCTTGCATGCGTATGAACGGGCTGGTTCGGGGGTTAGGTGCGTATGCACCAATTACACCAAGGCTTGATTTTAGTATGAACATGTTGTGCATGGCCCAAAGAATGATATATGTATCATTCAAGCTGTTTTGAAGGGATGTGTATATGATGTTTGTAATGTATTGAATCCGTAAATTTCCATGCTAAAGGTGTGTTTGATGTTTAATAAAGTGTTTAAGTCAAACAATGCAAGTTAGGACCTTTTAGAAAGGGAATGTGACAAAATTTGAAATTCACTGGAGCAAGGCAGATTTTTAGGCCGTTTTGTAGGACCTAAAAAGAAACCTTAGAGGTATTCAATTTGTTTTTTTGGCATGACACTAGCCCTATGTGTATAATAAATATGAGAGTTGGAATTTCATAAAAAGGAGTTACGGATTATTTTTACTAAAACTGGTCATGCTGGAAATTACTGGACTAAACCGATTTTATGTGACATAATGATTGACCAGGAAATGGACCTTAAAAATATGCAATTGGGCTGATTTTTGGTAGGATGCTAGCCCTATGTGTTTTATAAGTGTGTGAGTTGGAATTTTCGAAAAATGACGTATGTATTGGTCACAATGTAATTCATAGTAAAATTGGTCATTCCGGAATTCAGTATGTAACCGTTCTGGGAAAAAGAATAAATGACCCCTTTAACGAGATTATAATTCCGCAAAACTTTTATGACAATTTCTTTAGACATATGTGAGTGTTTATGTGCAAACCACTTAACTTAACATGGTTATTTTAAGGAGTAATCACCAAGGGCAAGTTAGCGTTTCTAAGATGGAATTTGGGCAGAATTGAGGAACTTGTTGTGAGATCTTGTTTTAATGGGCTTAGGCTTAGTTATATGGCTTGGGCTTATGATCACTAATTTTTGGTATGTCTACAGCAGTTTTCCAAAGTTGGCCCAAAATTAAATGAAGACTTAATGGGCTTATAAGAAATGTAAAAGAAGGGACGTTGCATTGCTAAAATTCAGCAGCCCCTGTTTCGTAATTAAAATAAACTAAGTGTCTTACATGTGTCGTATCGTCATGAAAATTTTATTACGAATAGAAAAGACACTCTTATGCATATGCATGACAAGAACTCATGATAGTGGGCTTAAACCACGAGGTGTTGAGGCCGTGTGTATGGATTAATAATTCTGGAAATTTGTCCAGCCTAAGGAATGAGTTCTACGAATGTGTATATGTAACGCATTACATCATGAATTGCATAGTACATGTCATACATTGCATCATCGTCATTCACATGATTTATGGAACTGATTTTATGAGAAAGAAAGATGAAAAAGCATTTTTAAAGAAAAGATTCATTTTTAAAAGAACGCTTCCCACCGGTACCGTGTGTGTTTCCTGGCCAGTAAGGACCCACTCCAGATCCGGGGTTAATTGATTTGATGATATGGACCGTTCAGGCCCGGAGAAAATAGACCTGATATTGACCGTTCAGGCCCGGAGAGAATAGACCTGATAAGTGATGACGTTACTGCTCTGAATCCGGGAATAATAGATTCGAAGGGAAGAAGTGACCGCCTTAGATCCGGGTGAATAGATCTGAATACTCTATTGTTTCTTGACGATGATGTTTTGAAAGAAAAGAACGAAAGATCTTATTTGCATTTTTGCCATGATGCATCACACATACATACCCATGCATTTTGCATTTAATGAGTCATCAAATAATGGTACGTGATACTTAGACTACTTGGTATATCCTAAATTATGACCTTATTGAGTGTCAATCTTTGATAAGTTACGATCTTTTATAAGTCATGTTCTTTAACAAGTAATGATCTCGGTTAAGTTATGATCTTTGATACATTGTGTATTGATCGCTGACAGGTATTGGATGGAAAGCCAGGTATGTTCTAAACCAAATTTTGGGGTTCGGTTCTTGTATGTACTTTCCATTTTAATTCACGGTTATTTATAGTTTACTTGCTGGTGACTTTGTCACTCACCCCCTATTTTTCCTCCCAGAGGCTGCAGGGAACAAAGTAGAATGGATTGAAGATGAACCTAGGGTTCCTTACCCATAAGACGTGCGAGAGATGGATGGCTTAGGAGACATGACGAGCTGGTTGTGATCGATGATATTTTAATGTAATTGTGATGGAAACAGTTACTTGTGAGAATTTCCGTACTTTATGATTTGGGTTGTAAAACTGAGGATGACTTCGTAGACATTTTTTGTTGTACCCCGCCGAAAATTAGTATGGCATCTAGGGATGGGGTGAAGCAAGGCAAGTGAATGATACCTCGAAAGGGAGATATCTTCGGCTTGCCTACGATTATTTAAGGTTAAAAAGAATTAGCATACCCCCAAAGCGTAAAACATGAAGCAAGCGAGCCGTTGGAAGTAAGAATACTAAATTGATTGACCCAAGAATTGAGAACAAATTAGAAGAAGCATTTTAGACAACTTTAAATGAGAAGCCAGACTATGTGACACGCCCATATACATATGGTATGGACATGCATCTGGATATACATATATACCACAGGATGGACTATCATATGATAAGGGGTTTAATGGATTATGGTCCACAGGAAATATGCGTAAGGGAAAGCCCATATTAATACACAAACATGTGCATCTATAGTATATAAAGAGAAGGAAATGGGAGCATGGGTAAGATTCACTTGAATTACATATACCCACAAATAATTTTCAACTAAGGGGTTCTAAGGATAGAGTTCCTTATACAAGCTCCAAAAGATGGGTCTAATTAAGCCCTTAATAAATTGAGAACTATCTTCATCCATCCCCAACATGGCCGTTGGGTACCATTTTGAGGTAAGACCAAAGTAACTTTAGCCATTAATTATAGAAACTCTTAAGGTCTAGTAGATTTAATTTGGCGGAGAATAGGTTACATGACACGTTTGTGTAAACACTGGATATAAATATATATATATATATATAGGTACGAATATGTGTATGTGTATAATATAAAGTGAAAGCTACCATGTAATAAATGACTCAATAGATTACAAAGCGATGAAAAGTCTACTTAAAGAATCGTATAGAGGGAATACACGGCCCTATGTATCTTCTTGATACTTCATGAATTTCAGAGATCTAAGCATACTTTTATATCAAAGTGGATCATCCATGTTATGTTCTAAGGTGTAATGACAAGATCTAGAAATGGATAGATTATGGATAGTATATGCGGGCATACATATCGGTACACATACATATACGGATCTAGGCATATATATATATGTATATATATATATGGGTATAAAATGATTTTCGGAGAAGTATGATATATATATACATGTACACCTATACGGTTAAATATATAGTATATGTACACACATCCACTTAGCATTTTCGGCTATAATGTGTACTTCTTTTAAGGTTTATGACTTATTGTAAAGGAAATACAGTATATATATATATATATGGGTGTGTATGCTTATATATATACGGATATATATAGCTATACACGTGGATAAGAATTATGAGAAATATAGGTGGGAATAATGTATGTGTCTATATATATCGGTCATATGTATAATAGTGCAGCCAAATGAATGTGTTTATGAAAAGTACATTTAAATGATTGGGATATGAGATAAACTACATACATACATACATACATATATATAGATATATCTGCATTATTGAGGGAAAATATATACATGGAGTATATATGCATATTTCGGACATAAGGCCTTATGAGATAAGCTATAGCAAGCAAGATCATTAACAAACCTTGAATAAATAGGTAGTTGAATGTGAAGAGCTTTTTATTCAAAGAAAAGCCTTTCCCTCTCCCCATGAAGGAGCCGCGGGTGCCTACCCTAAGAAGAGTCTAATCCCTTCTCCTTTAACAAGAAGCCTCCCTAAATTAATTCTCACAGTAGTCTTGATCCAAAGAATAACTTCAAAATATTTCCCTCCTTCCTATCAAAAAGCAACCGGATAGGGCATTGAACAAGAGAAAGCCCAAGAACCCTCCAATCTCAAGATTGTTTAGGTTAGATCACTCTCCATAACTTTCCATAAGTTACATCATAAAGGATGAAGCTCACAAGCTTCTCCTTCTTGATAAAACCGTGACCATCACGGCACTAGGTGAAGGTTTCAAGACACTAGACGAGAGAGTGTGCCTTAGCAAAGAGTGGATTTCCCTCAAACTATCTAAGATGCAAATGGTAAGACCTTCTTATCCTTTAACTTAGTTATATATGAAAAATTTAGAAAGGCTAACCACTACCCCCTAACTGTATGACGTAGGACAAGGCGAAAGGGAGTAAGTCTCTCCTCATGCCAATCACTTCAAACATGATCCAAGGACTATGAAGGCAAGTAACACCATACTTTTTTGTGGCTTGAATGTGAGAGTGCTTGCATGAATGGCTAGATAATCTTTTAAGATTCCATGTTAGTGGTGTTATGCTAAAGCCTTGATGCATAAACTTTCGGCCTAGGGGTTAAATGGCTTATATGTGTGAGTTCTTGCTTAAAGATGGAATCTTTGTTGGTTTTATGCACCATTGTGTGATAACCTAAGATGAACATGCTTAAAGATTCTTTCTTTTCCATGGATGGGGTGTACGGTGGAAGGGGTTCAAGAAATAGGGATGGTTTTGCATGAAATGGTAAATTATGGAGTAAAGTGGAGACAAGATTACGTTTTTGTGTGTTAAGCTTAACATGTTCCTTGTGGATATAGTATTTTGCCTTGCATGTAACTTAGACGGGCTGTTGGTGACTAGGGCACGTATGCACCAAAGGTGTTGTTAATGTTGAATTAGTGGGTATGCGGTATGCTTGACCAAAAGATGATATATGTGGTATACAAACTGTTTTGTAAGAGATTTACGTATGATGTTGTTGCGTGTTTGAATCTGTGAATTCCCCATGAAAGAGTAAATTTGAGGTATAGTAAAGGGTTTATGACAAATAATGCAAGTTAGGGCCATTTAGGAAGGAAACGTGACAAGTATGAAATTTACTGGAGCAGGGCAGATTTTAGACTGTTTTGTGAGACCTGGAAAGAGACCTTAGGGACATTCAATTTAATTGATTATTGGTTTATCATGAGATTTACGTGTGTGTGTTAGATGTGAGAGTTGGAATTTCGTTAAAAGGAGTTACGGATTATTTTAGTAAAATGTTTACTAAAAACTGGTCATGCTAGAAAACTTTTATACTGGGTTAGACAAATTTTATGTGACATAATGAGCAACAGTAAATGGACCTTAGCAATGTGCAATGTGGGCCAATTTTTGGTAGAATGCTGGCTTGAGGTGTCTACTAAGCTGGAGATTTGTTCTGACAAAAGGAGTTACGGTGTGGTCACACTAAAACTTATAGTAAAATCGGTCAATCCAGAAATCTACATGTAACAGTTTTGGGAAAAAGATTAAATGATACCTTTAACGATATTATAAATCTGCGAAATTATTTACCAACTACTTAAGACATAGGTATATACATTATGTTAAACCAGTTATTTTTAGAACGACTAATGAAGGGTAAACACCATAAATAAGTGGGCATCACTAATCTGAGATTTTGGGCAGAATTGAGGAACTTATTATAAGGCCTTAATCAAATAGACTTAGGTTAGTTATACGACTTGGGCTTACAATCACCAATTAATGAAATGTTATAATAAGTTCTCAAGTTGGCCCAAATTAAAAGAGGTTAATGGGCTCACATGAAAGACCAAGGAAAAGGGGCGCTGCATTGACCGAAAAATTCAGCAGCCTTGTTTTCTGATTAATTAAATTAAGTATCTTACGCCTTTTGTGTCGTCACGAGAATTTTATTATGAACAGAGAAGGCATATTTATGCATACGCATGACAATCATTGTTGTTAGTGGGCCTAATCACCAGGGGTTAATGTTATGTCCCACTTTTTTAAAGGGACAAAAAGAGTCATTAAGGCTTAATTAATTACTAAACCTAATTTGATTATAGAAATTTTCCCTAAATCCTTATCAAATTTCTATTTAAACCACACTTAGGCTTTCTCCCTCCCCTCATTAAAGCGTACGCCGCATAAAGAAAGAAAAGCAGCGACGTTTTCTTGCTTCCAAACCAAGCCGCCGTTTGTAAGGAGAAATACCACCACTCGATCACGCTCTTCAATGCGTATCAATTACCAGGTAGGTGCCTCCTTAACATCCTTTGTATGAAACGTACAATCTTTAGTTTCTTTACGAGACCCGAGATCGTGCATCAGTAATTGTGATTGTAAGAGATGACTGTGTTATCTGATTATATGTGTATGTGATGAATGGTATATACGTATATATGTATGGTAATATTTTTGTATGGATAGCATGAAAAAGATCGCACTTTTTGATTTGTATATGAATAACAAAATCGGTTTGGAGGCGTGGTGATGGCGGCGCGTGGCCGTGGGGTGGGTGGGCTTATGGCCACGTGCTACCGTACTAGTGGTGGTTGGGAGAGGGCTGTCGGCTGAGTGGGGGTGCGGCTGGGTGGTGGGGGGTGGGGTGTGGCTGGGGTGAGGGAGTGGGGCTGGGGGCCTGGCAGCTGGGGGGCTATTGGCGGCAGGAAGTTGGGGGGAAAAGGAGGGGGTTACGGGAGTGGGAAAAGGCAGGGGGGGAAGGCAAACAGTAAAGGAAAAGATAAAGAATGAAAAAGAAAAAGGGGAAAAAGAATAATGGAAAAGAAAAAAAAAGAATAAAGGAAAAAATAAGGAAAAAGAATAAAGAATAAAAGGAAAAAGAATAAGAAAAGGAAAGGGAAAGTAAATGAAGCATTCCGTATGTGATTTATGTGCATCCATGCATCACGACATTGCATTAGGGTATGCGAGACCTAAGTCACATATCTGTTCTGTTCTGTTAGGGTATGCGAGACCTAAGTCGCATATCTGTTCTGTTCTGTTAGGGTATGCGAGAATTAAGTCGCATATCTGTTCTATGAGGATATGCGAGACCTAAGTCGCATATCTGTTCTGTTAAAGTATGCGAGACCTAAGTCGCATATCTGTTCTGTTAAGGTATGCGAGACCTAAGTCGCATGTCTGTTCTGTTAGGGTATGCGAGACCTAAGTCGCATATCTGTTCTGTTATGGTATGCGAGACCTAAGTCGCATATCTGTTCTGTTCTGTTAGGGTATGCGAGACCTAAGTCGCATATCTGTTTTGTTCTGTTAGGATATGCGAGACCTAAGTCGCATATTCGTTCTGTTCCGTTCCGTTCTGTTAGGGTCCCGGAGGCATGCATTGCATGATAGGATGCATGTTTGAGAACGTAGGCATATCATGCATCATATATGTGACATTGCATTTCACGCTCATCTCGCATGCTTATGTGTTTGATTTTTTAAGAAGTTATGACCGTTATACGTATTGTGAAAACGTGGACAGTCTATTTTCGTATTACAGTACGTATATGTATTCCACTACTGTCCTAGCATGTATGATCTCACAGGGCCGATGCAGGCAGGGTACCTACTGAGTGACGTCTTTTGTCGCTCACACCGTTCGTTTTGTTTTATTGCAGACGATTCAAGGTATGATTACATATGGGTTGGAGAGGGCTCTGAATGGACACATTGGGACACGTAGACTGGTTGATGACCGATGATCAAGAAAAGAGGAATTTTATGTTTATTTATTATTTTATTGAGGACTTAGCTTAGGGATTTCATTTACATACTTTATGATGTCGATATGGGGAGTTTGACTTGATGTTGACTTTATATGATTTTGGGGATTTTACTTTTGATTTAGGGTTTTGAGTTGATTTAATTTGCTTCCGCAATCGAATACTCTGTCGTTTTGTTAAGTGCAGGGGTTTCGTACAGACGCCTTGTATATCCTTTAGTGGAATACGGCGGGCGTACCAGTTCTGACCCTAGGGTTCGAGACGGGGCGCTACAGTTAAGGCCGAATATAAGGAGTGTTCAAGCCCAAATTTTTCTAGCATAGTGACAAGTTGTACATATGTGTATATGTAACGCATTATGTCATGGTTTGCATAATACACGTCATGCAGTGCATCATCGTCATTTATATGATTTGTGGCATTGGTTTTACGCGAAAGAAAGATGAAAATCATTTTTTAAAGAAATGATCCTGTTTTAAAAGAACGCTTCCCACCGGTACCGTGTGTGTATGTTCCTGGCCAGTAAGGACCCGCCAAGATCCGGGGTTAATTGATATGATGATATGACCGTTCAGGCCCAGAGAGAATAGACCTGATATGGACCGTTTGGGCCCGGAGTGAATAGACTCGATAAGTGATGACGTTACCGTTCCGAATCCGGGAATAATAGATTCGAAGGGGAGACATTACCGCCTCAGATCTGGGAAGATAGATCTGAACACTCTATTGTTTTCTTGACGATGATGTTTTGAAAGAAAAGCATGAAAGATCATATTCTCATTTTATCATGATGCATCACACGTACATATGTATGCATGTCACGTTCATTCAGTCATCGTGTAGTGACACATGATACTTAGACTAAGTTGTTATAAATTGGTAGTTCCTAAGTATGACTTCATTAAGTGATGATCCTTGTTATGTTACGAATTGATGCAAGTTACAGTCTTTTATTGTTATGTTCTTTATTAAGTAACGATTTTGTATAAGTTATGATCTTGATGCATTAAGTGTTGATCACTATCGAATATTGGATGGAGGACATGTATGTTTCTAAACCGAAATTTTTGGGGTTCGGTTCTTGTATGCACTTTTCTATTTAATCCTCAATTATTATAGTATACTTGCTGGTGACTTTGTTACTCACACCCTATTTTTCCTCCTAGAAGCTGCAGGGAACAAAGTAGAGTGAATTGAGGATGAACCTAGGGTTCCCTACCTGTGAGTGCAGCGAGAGATGGACGGATTAGGTGACTTGGCATGCTGGTGGTGATTGATTTTATGATTGCGATGGAAAACAATTACCTTTGAGAATTTGGATACTTTTGATTTTGGGATGTAAAAATAAAAATGATCTTGGGGATGTTATAATTTAAAGTTTTTATTCTGCCACGGTTTCGCTTACTTGATGACGTATAAGCGCGAAAATCCATGCACTTTATCATGGATTACGATACGTTATGGATCGACGCCTGGTACTCTCCTTAGTAAAGTACGGCGGGTGCACTGGTTCCGACTAGGCCGGGATGCGGGGTGCCACAGGTGGTATCAGAGCCAGGGCTCCAGATCCGAGCAGAATATAGAATTAAGTTATGATCGTAGTCAACTAAGTTTGATCTTAGACCTAAGTCATGATCTTAGATGAGAGTTGACCTTAGACTAGGATGGCTTAGATTAGAAAGTTAGGGTTTCAGTTGATAACAAAACCCTTTGGTTACGGACTTTCATTAAAATACAGACCGTATTAAATCCATTTATGTGCCACTGATAAGTTTTATTAGATTACAAGTTAAATAGTGTCATTTATTCTGGTATGACCACAAATAAACAGACGCTATGTGGTGTAGATGACCGCACAGACCGGTACGTGGACATCGTCACTGTCACCTCCGGGAAGTATCGGATTTTATTTCCGGCAATTAGCTAAAGCACAAATTCCGAGATTCGGCGGGGAATTTGAATCCGAAGAAGCTGAAAAGTGGTTGGACGAGGTTGAGGACCACCTTGTTAGAGTTCGGGTATCAGATGAGATGAGAGCACTAATTGTTCGGCCATTCCTGATTGGTAAAGCTAGTCAATGGTGGAGGAAGAGGGTCCAATCATTGTCTCGACCTATAACCTGGGCAAGATTCCTGGAAGATATTTGTGGAGTTTACCTCTCACTGGAGTTAATGGTTGAGAGAATTGAAGAATTCGATACACTAAGACAAGAACCGGGCACCCCGGGTATCAGGATATGTTCGTCAGTTTACCATGTTAGGACGGTATGCTCCTTTGATCATGGAAGATGAACAGTGGAAGATAAGTAAATTCGTACATGGTCTGAACCCTTGGATTAAAGCTAGATTAGGCAAAGTATACCCAAATACTTTTGATAGACTGATAAGGGACTGCTATAAAGTGGAGCACGATATCCGGATGATGGAAGAACAAAGGAGATTGAATAAGCGTATGAAGAGAGAGGGTAGAAGGTGGCAGCTGTATCCTTACGGAGCCATGCATAAGGTGATCAGAGACGGTAGCCTAGATCGAAGGATGAAGCACCCAAGGATCCCGGAACACCCAAACTACTGACAGGTACATTGGATTCTTCAAACTAAAGTACCTACGTTTTGTCTTACTTATTCCAAATAAAATGAGTCATAAAGGAATATGATAAGGAACCTTGAGGAAAGATTCTACATAGGCAGTAATGAATGGACAGGGTAAACAACTAAAAGTTGTATAAGGACCGGGGAAACATGGAAACGTAGGCCCCACTATCCCCAGTTTCGAGGACGAAACTTATTTTAAGGGGGAGAGAATGTTGTGCCCCGCCCAAAATTAGTATGGCTCTTGCAAAGAATCAGCCCAATTGCATATTTCTGTGGTCCATTTCCGGGTCAATCATTTTGTCACATAAAATCTGTTCCTTCCAGTAATTTCTAGCTTGACCAGTTTATTAATGGGTTTGCTTTGCGTCTTGGCTTTTCGCAGTTTTATGCCTCGCAGTCAGAACATATTTGGTTTTTTTGGTGTGATAATGAGTTCCGTTTGCTTGCCACGCAGGATAATGATCAAGTGGTCCATTTCACTTTACTATCAATTTCGCTGCAGTATACCTTTGTTCTCTCATTGGTCTATGCGAAACATACGCCTTCCCAGCACCACATTCTATGGCAATCTTTGTGTGACTTTGCTGTGACATCACACTTACCCTGGCTTGTGGGAGGCAATTTCAATACTTTTCGATCCCTGGAAGATCATAGTGGCCGATCCACTCCTTCTTTAACAGCCTTACAAGATTTTAATGAGTGTATCGAAACATGCTCTCTTATGTCACCTCCATATCAAGGCACTAGATTCACATGGGCTGAAGGTAGAGGTCTTGGATGTGTTCGACGTAGATTGGACTGGATCTTTGTCAACTCTATGTTTCAAGATGGGTTTGAGAATTTGCAGTTAACTCATTTACCCTGAGCGACATCTGATCACACTCCGCTTCTATTGTTATGTAAAATGAGTTCTCCTCCTTGCCGTCGCTCATTTTGCTTTTTAGATGCCTAGCTCCATCATTCGGATTTTCATACCTACGTGCAAAACGCTTGGATGTCATATTCAACAACGGGCGGCATGCATGGTTTCTATACGAAGTTATTTTCCCTAAAGAAAGATATACAAAAATGGAATAAAGATATCTTCGGGAACATTTTCAGCAATCTGAAGCATGCAGAGGAACTGTTGAGTAGTGCAGAAAATAGTTGGGATGCAAATCCCACGGAAGAGACGCGACAGGCCTATTATAAGGCAAAGGCTGACTATTTGCTTGCTTCAAATTATGAACTGCAATTCTGGAAACAAAAGGCTAGAGTTAAATGGCTAAATGAAGGTGATGCTAATACAAGGTATTTCCACTCACTTGTCAAAGGTAAATGCACACAACTTCGCATACAGCAGATTCGAAATTCAGCTGGCACTCTGTTAACCAGTCCAGATGACATTATGGCTTCTGCTGTCGAGTTTTATACAGAATTATTTACTCGGGAATCAACACAAAATCATTCTGAGATCCTGTCACACATCCCACGCATAATATCTGAGGAAGACAACCTCATGCTTACACAGCTTCCGTTGGAGTCAGAGGTAAAGACGGCAGTGTGGAGTCTTGATCCACAGAGTGCAGCTGGACCGGATGGTTTTCATGGTAATTTCTACCGTTCATGCTGGTCCATAATACATTCTGATGTACTTAAAGCGGTGCAGGAATTCTTCCTTGGGGTTCCACAGCCTGCAGTTATGGCTAGTGCGTTGCTTACTTTGATTCCGAAAACGCTATCACGACAAACATTTAGCAACTTTCGTCCCATCTGTCGTACAAATTTTTTGAGAAAAGTCTGTACCCGTATTATCGCCACACGCTTGGGGAAACTATTGCCAAGGTTAATCTCGCCAGAGCAAACAGGATTCCTACCCGGACATGATCTTTCAGCACAAGTTTTATTGGCACAAGAAATGGTACATATGCTGGATAAAGGGGGATCTCAATTATGCTTGAAGTTAGATATGATGAAGGTATTTGATCGGGTAAGCTGGGAGTACCTCGAGCTTTTACTGCGCAAATTTGGATTTTCGGATTTCTTCATTCGGCTTGTCATCAATCATTTACATGCCACAAAGTTGTCAGTTTTAATAAATGGGCAGCCATCGTCATCGTTTCGTCCATTTAGGGGGGTAAAACAGGGTGATCCGCTGTCCCTATTGCTGTTTATTTTATCATCTGAGGGTTTCAGCAGAGGCTTAAAGTCGCTTGTTGCAGCAGGCCATATCCAGTCATTTCGGCTGGGCCGTATACCCTTTGCCATCACTCACTTGGTCTATGCAGATGATTTACTTATTTTTCTGTGGGGGACACAGCGTAACCTCAGACGTTTTCATGCATTCTTAACTACGTATGAAACTGCATCGGGACAAAAGGTTAATTTTCACAAAAGAAGTTTCACCCCTTCGGCTAACATCACACCACATCAGAGTCGGACATACAAAGACATCCTTGGTATGCGACTTGCATCTCTTCCTTTTCGATATCTGGGTTCATATCTTAATAAAGGTATTAATAGATCCGTATATTGCTCCTCTCTATTGCAACACATTGAGGACCGCCTGCAAGGTTGGCATGCCCGTATTCTCTCCTAAGTCGGACGTCTAGTTCTTCTACGTTCAGTGATTGCTGCGCTTCCGCTTCATATTTTAGCAGCAGGAGGATTACCAAAGTCAGTCATCCGTATAGTCAACAGAAAGATGGCGTCTTTCTTTTGGGGAAATCTGCATCATTGGGTAGCATGGCCAAAAATTACCTCTCCTATTGAAGAAGGTGGATTAGGGCTCCGTGATCTTACTATGTTACAGAAGGCATATCTTTGTCGAATTTGGTTGACATACCAAAAAAATGACACTTTGTGAAGTCACTATATGCATATAAAATATGACAGAAGAGGCGATACATCACGCATGCATCTCCCAGACGACTGGAGTGGGATCTTTCCTTTCGTGGATGCTGACTCCTACTGGGGAATTCACTCTCAAATCGGCCAATGATATTTGGAGGACATCAAACTCCATACAACTCTCGGCAAAATTTATTTGGTATAAGCAGCATTCTCCATCCAGGAAATTTTGCTGTGGCGAATTTTCAATTTCTGCTATGCCATTCGAGGACTATATTGGCCGATACTCTGTGGCACGCCCTACGCAGTGTCCTTTTTGCAAGCAGCATTCAGCCTCAGTTGATCATGTTTTCCTTCGCTGTGATCGCATTCATCAAGTATGGGCCTTTTTTGCGTCAGAACTTCAGGGAATCCTCCCGACATCGTTAAGTCTGTGACAATATTTGTTATCTTGGTGGTATCGCTCCACATCTTCAACATTTTCTGGGGTTTTAAAAATTGTCGTTCCGGCTATAACAGTTTCCAATATCTGGAGACACTACGCTCAGCTCATATATGGGGATTCTACATCCTTTTCAACCACAATGCTTAGGAATTCCATACAATTTGACATTCATATGTGGATTCATAAAATACAGGGATCCAAACTTGCAGCAGGACCAAGTCTTTCCCTCTCATGGATCCCACGACTTCGTCCTCCGCGACTCCTGGTTGTTAGATGGAAAATTCCACCTTCAGGTAGACTCAAATTGGATGTCGATGCAGCAGTTGGCCGTCGATATGCTGCGGGGGGAGCAATCTTGCGCAATCATACTGGTGTTTATGTGCGTGCCCTCTCTTTCCGTCTGCCACCATGTACACCTTTGATGGCGGAAATTCAGGCTACTCTTTTTGGTTTGATATATTTTCTTCCCTTATTCCGATCGATTGTGATAGAATCGGATTGTGCACAAATGTTATCGCGGCTACATCAACCACAGCAGATTTATGGAAATTATCACCTGCAACTCTTACATACGTTACTCCATCATCATCGATTGGAAATAACTCATACGTATTGGGAGGCCAATATGGCAGCTCACTACTTAGCCCAGCATGCAATGTTTTGTCCTGAGACAGGCTATTTCAATAGTCATAATCTCCCAGCCTTAGTACGAGCCTCACTTACTCTAAATCTCACTTCGGCTAATTTGCGCACAAGCTGAAGTTCATGTCTTCCTAATGGATTGGTGCACTTCAGAATATTTTGCCCGTACCATAGCGGTTACAGGCAGGCACGGTATGACTTGTCTTCCTTTGATCAACTGCTGCATCCCATATATCCTCGGCATATATAATGCTTTCTTTTCTTTCTCTGTATTTGGCTGGCGGCGCAACTACGCTTCACAACCGGATCGATGCAACCGCGTTCGCACTACTCAAGTCGTCCATCAGGATTGGCAGTTTTGCAACCTCTCTACCTGTACTCTATTGGGTGCAGTCGGACTTGGTATGATTTATATTCATTCAACCTGCTGGATTTTCGTATGCCTCCATCGACTCTTTCACATTCTCTTTGTTTTCTTTGTATATGACTTACATCGATACATTGGTAGGTTTCGCTGGCTGCTGAGAATGCATTACATTTTGAACATCTTTCATGCAACATTCTTCACACCACAAGTCATGGATAATACAGCAAAGCAGTTACCTTCTGTTGCAAGTCTACCACAAGGTTTGGCGTATCTTCATATCTCTGCTGGCACATTAGTTTGTGTAGGCGGGCCTAGTATGATCTTCATCCGATTCATTTCCCGCTTTTCATTCTGTCACATATTTCTGCTTTACTCATCCATTCGCTTCTTTTCTGCATGGACGAGGACACGGTTCACAATTACTTTCCTGCCCGTTGACATGAGTTCTGTTTGGACAAGAGATCATCATCAGACGAGGATGTTCGCCTGGATCTTAGTTTTGGCGCATTTGTGTAATATTCGAGTTTCATTTTCTTTTCGCTTAACCGATAGAGTATATCAACACTCCATTTATATAAATATGTACGCTTTTTCTTTCGCCAAGATTTTATCCACAAGGGTGGTTTTACTTGGCAAGGTTTTAATGCGGCATATCATATATAACATGGATGTTGATAATCACTTACTGCTGCTATTGGCATATTTTCATTTATTGTAATAAGGTTTTCCTCTGCCATAAGTGAGGGTTTTTGCTAATAAAATTTTTCCTTTCAAAAAAATATATATATATATATATGTATATGTATACATGTCTTTATGTATGCTTAATTACTGTCCTTTAAGTACACTTTTCATGGGACTATAACCCCTTAAGCCGCTTATCACAACGTAACCCAACAGCTATAACGTAAAACACACACACACACACACATATATATATATACATCTACATATGTCCATACCATATATATATATATCTACATGTATCATGTAGGCCTATTCTCCGTCAAGTTTGAAATTAATAAACCCAAAAGTGGCTATATTTAATGATAAAGTTTTGCTTGGCTTCCTCCAAAAAGAAAAGCCGGCGGTGGGAGGGGTCTCTCCACTCCCCAAGTGCAATTACTCCCTAATTAGTATGTCCCTCCCTAATTCTTAAGTCATTTACTAGTGTGATTAAATGAGTACCATGGACTAACCATGGTTTTAAACCCGGTTGTTATGGTGCCCTTAGTACCCTCATTGGACTTAAGTCACCCTTTATGTGATTGATAAGGAAGCTACTAAGTGCTTGAAGGAGATATTTCTTAATACCAATCATAACCTCAAATTTATCCTTCCGTATAACTTATGGTTTCTCGGAAATTTTTAGAGAATTACATATCTTTGTAACAACATCACATTGTGAGTACCTCATGCATACTTCCTTGTCTAATTTCTTTAGTAAGAAATTAAGAGGTACAATTACTCATTTCTAAAAATAAAAGGCCTCTTAATGACTCCCCTACCCGGCGGCTAAAAAGGGGAAAGAGGAGTATTTTCCCTCTTTCCATCTTTTCAATCTTATTAAATAGGATACCTAATGCTAGGATACTTTCCATGTTATCTAACAAGGGTTAGTTACTAAAAAAACTCCACTGAACGTCCACAAATCCTCTAGGCCGAAATTTTAAGTGATCTAGGGAGGAAAAACTATCAACCCACATATGTCGTGATCTATACTTAGGGTAGTATACTATTTTCTTTTAGGTAAACGTTGGTAATTCCTATAATATGCTCCTTTGAGAATATCGTTCTATTACACCACTACATGCTAGCCCCAGATATAGTGCTGTTATTTGGTGGGGTACAACATTCTCCCCCTTTAATATAAGTTTCGTCCTCGAAACTGGAGTTAATACAGTATAAGCTTTCATGTTTCCTTACACCTCTTCTCAGCATCTCCGATATTCTTCTTTCCTATAAAATCCAGGATTTCTCTTACATGGAAAGAAATGAATAATGGTATCAGTACCTACTGAATCATTTAAAATCTTATGCTACACCCGATCCCACTGGATAGTAACGCCACTACTAGAGGGCGTTGGATAATTCCCAATTTATAACCCTGAATTTACCCCTAATCATATCACAAATATCATACTCGATCTCTCCAATGGTCTTGTGACGCTCCCTTCACACATATTTCCTCATCTTCCATTATTATATGAATTTACTTCTAGAGAAATCAATACATGCAAAATATCTAGCAATTATATGCCTTCCAACCCTTATACAGCTCCTTAGTTGTTTATCCGTAGTGAACCAAATAAATCATCAATCTTAAATAGCGATTACCAATTCGTTACTGTAGTGTTATGAGGTTATACTTATCTAAGTACTTACCTAATTGATGAGAACCCAAAACTTTGTAATGTAAACTAGTTTTCATGCTCTAGTTGTGTTGCTCTAGTTGTCTGCTTGTCTACCCACCACTGGGTATGTAGAGGTCTTTTCTTAGGGTTCTTATTCCAGTGTTCCACAACTATTCATACTTAGGATACAATCAAGGTAAAACGGGTACTTTGCATTTTAAATTGGATGGTCAGACATACCTGTTTGTAGTTTGAATATTTCAGAGTTCCCTGGATAAATCATTCTTTGATCCAAACTAATATTCTTGATTGGTTCGTTGTTAGTCCCATACAAGTATGGCTGCCACCTTCTACCCCTTTTCTTATCATGTTCATTACGTCTCTTGCTTCGTCCTTCTGCTATCTTATTTTTGCATTCCGCTTTATAACATTCCTTCACCAGTTCATCAAAGGTCCTTGAGTGTGCCTTGATCAGCCGGGTCTTAATCTGGAATCTTATTCCGCGCATAAATCTTGTTATCTTCCACTTTTCGTCGTCCATAACCAAGGGAGCGTACCGTCCTAACGTCATAAATTGATGGACATACTCTGAGACGGTGGTGTTTGGTTCTTGTTTTAGCGTATCAAAGTCTTCAATCCTCTCTATGACCAAGTCCAGAGAGAGGAAAGCCCCACAGAACTCTTCTATAAATCTTGCCCAGACTATTGGTCATGGCAGTGGCTGGATACTTGTTCTCCACCATCGGCCGGCCTTACCTATCAAGAATGGCCGGACTATTCGTGCCCTTATCTCATCCGGTACCTTCACCCACCAAAGCTTATTTTCTACTTCGTTCAACCATTGTTCTCTCTTCTGTACTAGCCTCCCCGTCAAACCTCGAAATTTGTGCTTTAACTAGCCGTCGGTAATAAAATCCAATGCTTCCCGGGGGTGACAGTGATGATGTCAGCATACCGGTCTGTGATGTCATCTGCACCACATACTGTTGGTTTTATTCAAAGTCATACCAGAATAAGCGACAAGATTTAACTTGTAACTTAATGAAAATTCTCAGTGGCATATAAATAGATATGATATGGGTGAATGTCGTAAGCAAGGATTAAATCAAAACCCTAATTTCCAGTCTAAGGTCAACTCTCATCTAGGATCAAATTTAGTTGACTAAGATCAAATTTAGTTGACTAAGATCATGACTTAATTCTATATTCTGCCCGGATCTGGAGCCTTAGCTCTGATACCACCTATAGCACCCCGCACTCAGGCCCAGCTGGATACAATGTGCCCGCCGTACTTCACTACGGAGAGTACCAGGCGTCAGTCCATAACATAGCAAAGTCCAGAATAAAATATATGGACTTTCATGCTTACACGTCGATAAGTAATCGAAACCAAGGCAGAATAAAAACTTTTCAAATAAAAACGTCAACACAACCATCATTAGTTTTACAACCCAATCATAAAATACGGAAATTCCATAATAAATGTTTTCAACATCAAGTCATAAAAGGTCATAAACCATAACTCTTTCGTTAAATCTCTAAGTCGACCACCTCCTGCGCTCCTACAGGTAAGGAACCCGGTAGGATCTGCAAGGCACCACTAGAGGGAGGGGGTTGAATAGTGGGTGGGAAAATATGGTTTTTAAAATTGTTTAAAACCAAAAACCCAACTTCTGAAAATAGTTTCTGTTCAGGACCTGTTTTAAAAACGTTTTTAAAACTAGGTTGCAGGTCTTTAAAAATTCTGACATTTTGAGAGAACTTAGCCCCAGATGTTATGAGTGTCTCCTAAAAATTTCAGATTTAAATTCAACCTCTAACCCCTTCAAAAATCGTTAGTGGTCAGATTGCACGAATCTGCGAGAAACGGTAGACTGTTTTGAAAAATTTATTCCTATTTTTACTTAACTCCAAATGCTCTGAGATTTTAAAAACTAACCCCTTATATGTTATATTTAAACGGGTTGAAACAGTTTTGAAAAATTCTATTGGGAAGTTAGTCAAATACGATCAAAGTCTCAACCTTTGCAAGCCTAAAAATCAGACTGCACTAGTCTCAGATCTTTGGACGTTTGGATGATTTATACTTGTCCAAAAGGATTGAAACTTGTTCCAAAATAACCTTACAACGTGCGGATATGTTTCCTGAAAATTTCGTGATTTTTGAAATTTGTTTACTATTTTTACGAATGTGATTAAAAATAGTAAACAATGCTGAAACAGAAAATCAGTGCTGAAAGTAAATGGCACCAAGAATTTTATACTGGTTCGGTTATCAACAACCTACTCCATTCTTCGAGAAACACCTTCCTCGGTTCACACTAATCACACAACACAAGTACACCTTACCACAGAGTTGATGGAGTTACACACCAACTCCAACCCTTTACAAACCTTGTATGATGAATACAATTGTGCACGAACACCGCCACCTTGCAAGATTGAAGATTGATCACACCTTGATCAATCTTTTACAAAGATAAAGAATGTTTGGTGGTCTAAGATAAGCCTATTCAAGAATATGAATATAAGTACAATAGGCTTTTAGGAAGTAGAAAGAAAGAGAGTGTAGAAGAGGAAGAGCTAGGCGTTTTTGATCGCTTGGTTTGCAAGACTTGTTCTTGTTCTTGCTTTGCTCTTCTTACTTCCTTTTTAACATTATGGCCGTCCCCCTCTAGGTCCTTCTCCACTTGAAAATTATCTTCTAAGTCCCTGGGAGAATATATGGCATCATTGTGACATGATCTTGCTTACTTGGCACCTCCTCATTAGATGATCATTTAACTTTTGCTTACTTGGCACTCATTGATTGGCTGAATGTTGTCATCACTTGATGACTAAGAAAATCTGAGAATTCCACTAAAAACATGTGCCAAAATCACCATAAAACAATTACCATAACTTCCAAGATCATCACATAAATTAAGCAAGATAATTTCCTCACAAAAATGATGTAAAAATCGGCCATAATGAGACTTGACATGCTGAAATTTCAGCATGTGATACATGGTGCTTTAATTCAAATTATTTTCAAATTTTCTTTGATTTTTCTCTTAGAAATAAATCACCAATTAGTAGACAACATTCTCATCAATTTTGGGAATAAAATTGGACAATAACATGGCCAAGAAAACGCCTAGGTACATTCACACACATGCTGAAATTTTTCAGCATGTGTGATATTCAAGATATCACAATTATAATTTCATATCTTATTCAAATTGCTTCCAAATTGTCTTCCAATTAATCACATGTTTCAAGACACAAAATATAGCCTCATAATGGGTGAAATTCGGCCATCCTATTATCCACATGCTGAAATTTTCAGCATGTGTTACAAATGAGATAAAATTTGAAACATTACCTTTTGTAGTTTCTTTCTTTAAGTCACCAACATTGTATGATTGATTCTTGACAAATCAATATGCCAAAAAGGCTCCAAATATGCTCCATCTCATATGGAATAGGCATTGCAATGCATGTGTGCATGTGCTGAATTTTATTTTTGCAAACTTTGTAAAATAGTGCACATTTAATAATACACACATGGTATATTCCAATCAGCCCTTAATCTAATTTTCTAGAACACTTTAAGGTGTATGAAATATGTAAAAAGTGTCAAGATACATGTCGTATGATGTGCCAAGAACGTTCCATGTGTTGTGTACGTAAAAAACCGAATTTTCGATGTTTATCGATTACCCGATTTTTCTCTAATTAAATTCCAACTTTTTGCACATGTTATATATATTATG
>AP025063.1:12740795-12774961 GCA_036186865.1 Eustoma russellianum | reverse complement strand
ATGTGATATTCAAGATATCACAATTATAATTTCATATCTTATTCAAATTGCTTCCAAATTGTCTTCCAATTAATCACATGTTTCAAGACACAAAATATAGCCTCATAATGGGTGAAATTCGGCCATCCTATTATCCACATGCTGAAATTTTCAGCATGTGTTACAAATGAGATAAAATTTGAAACATTACCTTTTGTAGTTTCTTTCTTTAAGTCACCAACATTGTATGATTGATTCTTGACAAATCAATATGCCAAAAAGGCTCCAAATATGCTCCATCTCATATGGAATAGGCATTGCAATGCATGTGTGCATGTGCTGAATTTTATTTTTGCAAACTTTGTAAAATAGTGCACATTTAATAATACACACATGGTATATTCCAATCAGCCCTTAATCTAATTTTCTAGAACACTTTAAGGTGTATGAAATATGTAAAAAGTGTCAAGATACATGTCGTATGATGTGCCAAGAACGTTCCATGTGTTGTGTACGTAAAAAACCGAATTTTCGATGTTTATCGATTACCCGATTTTTCTCTAATTAAATTCCAACTTTTTGCACATGTTATATATATTATGTTACACATAATATACATAATATAAACTTTAATATTCAGCACTTGGCTGGTCTTAAAGTGGCGCCATATGCATGTGACAAAATTGAAATTGGAATCTCCACAATTTGGCCTTAATGTGGGGTGATTTATGTGTGCCAACATGGAATGATTTTATGGCTGCATATAACATGTAGGCCACGAAAATTGTTGATATTTTTGAGGTGTAGGGGCTGGCCATCTATTTATGGCAAGTACGTTACACGTTGGCGAAGTTTCGGTATTTGCCCGATAGAACAATTTTCGGTTTAGAACCTTTTAACGTATCGTATTTTATTTGTCATCACCATGACTTATATCATATGATATAAGACCTGAATATACTCATAAATATGAGTTAAGTATGGTGGTGTGATGTTAACGTACGTACGTAAAATATATAACGTGTCGGTAGTACGTTGGAATACATGTGTATGTGCCTTTTTCAAATAATTTGAATATATATATATATATGTAGGCGTGTATATGTGTGGTGAAAGGAGGAGGAGGAGACTTTCCTTTCTTAGTCTTGTTGCCTTTGCGCCTTGTCCAAATGTAGCTTCCTTTAATGAACTACTTAGTTTAATTAACTAAGTACTTCACTTAATGAACTAGTTTAATTCATTAATAGTGGCACCTGAAAATAGTACAAGCACAAAAAATGGTTGCCATTTGATGTAAGCTTTAAAGCTTCATGGCTCGTTAGTATGGCAACATTGTATATGAACTATATAAGGCAAGTTATATGCAATATGTCATGCACATTTATATCATGCACGTTTTTAAGCACATTTAAATCATACATTTTGAAATCACTCAAACCCCTTTTTCTCTACAATCGCCCCCTTTTGATGATTTTCAAAATAAACTACTTTCATGATTTAAATCCTATTGCTCCCCCTCCAATTGTGCATAAATTAAACTTTTGAATTTCATTCAAATTCGCTCCCCTTGATTTATGCAATTAATCTTTCTCTCTCCCCTTTAAATCATGCATTCTCTCCCCCTTTATTTTAGAAAGATAATCAAAATTGCATGTAGAGATGAAAAAGAAATCATGCATTTTATAATATCAAGCGTGCATTTTATAATATCAATCAATATGTCATGCACATTTATATCATGCACGTTTTTAAGCACATTTAAATCATATATTTTGAAATCACTCAAACCCATTTTTCTCTACAAACCCTAGGTTCATCTTCAATCCATTCCACTCTATTTCATGCGGCCTCTGGGAGGAAAAATAAGGGTTTAGTGACTACGTCACCAGCAAGTAAACTATAAATAATCGTGAATTAAATGGAAAGTATATACAAGAACCGAAGCCCAAAAAAATTCGGTTTAGAACATACCTGACCTTCCATCCAACACCCGTGAGAAAACAGCTCATAACTTATCAAAGATTGAAACATACCAAAATTCATAACTTATAACAAGATCATCACTCAATAAAGATCATAACTTATGAGCTAACAAGTCATAACACCTTAGTCTAAGTATCACGTACCCATATTCGATGACTCATTAAATGCAACATACATGAGTATGTACGTGTGATGCATCATGATAAAAAAAGATAGGTTCTTTCATTCAAAACATCATCGTCAAGAAAACGAGAGAGTATTCAGATCTATTCCCCGGATCTGATGCGGTCACTTATTTCTCTTCGAATCTATTATTCTCGGATTCAGAGTGGTCACATCATCACTTATCAGGCCTATTCTATTCGGGCCTGAACGGTCGATATCAGGTCTATTCTCTCTGGGCCTGAACGGTCCATATCATCAGATCAGTTAACCCCGGATCTGGAACGGGTCCTTACTGGCCGGAAAACACACAGTACCGGTGGAAAGCGTTCTTTTAAAAACAGAATCTTTTCTTTGAAAACGCTTTTTCTTCATTCTTTCTCATAAAATCAGTTCCATAAATCATGTAAATGACGATGATGCAATGTATGACATGTACTATGCAATTCATGACATGAGGCATTACATATACACATAAGTACAACTCATTCTTTTGGCTGGAAAATTTTTCCAGAATTATCGTTCCATATGCACGGCCTCAAAACCTTGTGTTTTAGGCCTGTTATCATGAGTTCTTGTCATACATATGCATAAGAGTGTCTTTTCTAATCGTAATATAATTACCGTAACGTTGCGGGACGTGTAAGACAGTTAATTTATTTAATTACGAAACAGGGTACTGCTGGATTTCAGCAGTGTAGTGTCCTTTTTTTACCTTTCCTATAAGCCCATTTAAGCTTCATTTAATTTGGGCCAACCTTGGAAAAATGCTGTAGACATATCAATAATCAATGATCATAAGCACAAACTATATAATTAAGTCTAAGCCCACCAAAACAAAGTCCCATAGCAAATTCCTCAATTCTGCCAAAATTCCAGATTAGTAACGCCAAATTAACTTTGGTGATTACCCCTTAAAATAACAATTCTAAGTTAAGTGGTTTGCATAAAAACACTCACCCATGTCTTAAGTAATTGCCATAAAAGTTTTGCGGAATTATAATATCTTTAAAGGGGTCATTTATTCTTTTCCCCAAAACGGGTACATGCTGAATTCTGGAATGACCAATTTTACTACGAATTTTATTGTGACCAAACTGTGAGTTTTTTTTTTCAAAAATTCCAACTCTCAAACTTAGCAAACACATAGGATAGCGTCCTGCCAAAAATCAGCCCAATTGCATATTTCTAAGGTCTATTTCTGGGTCAATCATTTTGTCACGTAAAATCTGTTCATTCCAGTAATTTCCAGCTTGACCAGTTTTACTAAAAAATTCGTTAAGAATAAACCGTATCTCCTTTTAACGAATTTCCAACTCTCATATTTACTATACACATAGGGCTAGTGTTATGCCAAAAATTAGCTAAATTGAATACTTCTAAAGTCCCTTTTCAGGTCCTACAAAACGTCACAATAATCTGCCCTGTTCCAGTAAATTTCAATTTTGTCACATTTCCTTACTAGAATGTCCCAACTTAAATTGGTTGGCTTAAACACCTTACAAAACATCAAGTACACCTTTAACATGTGGATTTGCAGGTTCTATCACATTCTAAAAGTCATCTACACATCATTTCAAAGCAGTTTGAACGATACATATATCATTCCTTTGGCCATGCACATCATGTTCATACTAAACTACATTCTTGGTATAATTGGTGCATACACACCCTAACCCCAAAACAGCCTGTTTATACGCATGCAAGGCCAAAAATCATATAACCATAATGAACATATTAAGCTTAAATCATAAAGCACATATCTTGTTCACACCTTTACCCCACAAGTTGCAATTTATCACAAAAACTTCATTTATTTCCCCCTCTTTCATCCAACCGTCCCCTATACATGTCAAAGAAGAGATCTTTGTAACATTCATCTTAGCTTTACCTCATATTCATACTTAAAAACATCAAAGAATCCACTTTTGGAGCAAATCTCACACATGCAAGCCACTTTACTTAAGGAACCGAAAGTTCCATGCATTAAACTTAGCATTTCACCTCTAAAATTAAAACTTAATAGCATCTAGACATTCAAGCATGCACTTTCACATCCAAGTCATGAGTATGTATAGTGTACTTGCCTTTTTCAACTTACTCCGTTCCTTAGATTGAAATGTGTATGTAATAGGTGAAGCCTTCCTCTTATTCACATATGAACCCCACGGTTTTGAAGAGGAAAAGGAAACAATTGTTAGCCCATAGTCTTAAGTGAAAGATTCACTAAATAGAGGTTAAATGGACTCACCAAATGGAACTTGAGTAGTGTTCAAGACTCTTAAGACTAGCACCCCACAAAAGCTTGAAAATTTTGAACTTAGTGACCTTGAAGGTCATGGTTTATGAGCAAGAAAAAGGGGTAACATGAGTTTCAAGCTATGTAAGATGTAAAGATCCTTTGAAGAGTTGAGTATTTACTTACCTAGACCAAGTTTGCACTTGGATCAATCTTGAGTTCCCTTGATTCCCTTTGGCCGTGTGTTTTGGGAGTGAGAAGAAGAAGAGACTCTTTCTTAGGGTAATTCTTGGAATATTTAGTAGGGTAGAAAGGGTTTAAGGCTCTTTATTAGGGAAAGAAGGTAGATGCCCCCCCTTTTGCTAGGTGTGGCCGGTGGTTTTTAATGGTGATGGGAGAGTAATTTCTCATTTGCAACAACGCCATGATGCCCTTCATTAAAAGCTTAATCATACTTCACCCTTTTGAATTGCATGGAGAATCTTAAACCATTAGTTGTCTCTAAAAGCCTATTAGCCGAAAATTATATGAGTGTACCCTTACCCATTTATAAATTCAAGTCCATTGCATCTTATCTATGACAATGGCTTGCCCATTTATCCATCTGAATTTCGTACACTATACACACGTGCATGTTCCAAGTGTAGCTTTTTTATTCTTCATCGATTCCTCCTGCAACAAAGATTCAGACGGAATCCGTTGCATTCTCATTTCGACGGGGTCACCGCTGCCGCCACCCCTAACGCTTTGCTGGCTCTCATCGACACTTACCACAGCCGACATTGCGATTCAGCGCAATGGCTACTGTGCCTACATTCGCCGTAGTAGTGGCCGGATCGGCCGCTCCATTGATCACCATCTCGCCGAAGACAGCGACTCGTTACAAAGGTATTCCAGTGGTATCTTTCCTTGATTCGGAAATTGATGCGCTTGCTGCTCCTTTTCGGTATTCTCTAGTTGGTACTTTTTGGTTTGGTCGTCCCCCATTAAAGGTCATACGCGCAGTCTTTGAGAAGATTGGGTTTCATCACGACCTTCGGATTACTCTTATTGATCAAACACATATTTTGATGAATTTTAACAATGAGGCGGATTATTTGCGATGTTTTTATCGTCGATCTTGGCAAATTTCTGGTTGCCACATGAGGGTTACGAAGTGGACTGTTGATTTTGATCCATCCTCCGATGTCCCCATCGTGCCGGTTTGGGTTGCCCTCCCTGCACTGCCGATACACCTTCATCAGCAGGAAGCTTTATTTGAAATCGTTCGTTCCATTGGTTTACCAATCAAGCTAGACGTGGCTACCTCCAAGGGCCTGCGTCCGTCGGTAGCTCGGATGTGTGTAGAGATTGATGTATCTCAAGATTTGCCTCAAAAAATATATCTACAAGCCAAAGGTTGTTTAATCTTGCAGCCCATTGTTTATGAAGATTTACCTTTATTCTGCACTGACTGCCGCAGACTGGGACATGCACTCGCTGATTGCTCATCCACAGGAGAATCGCGTATTCCACCACCACCTCCTCCGCCTCCCCCCGTTCGTCAGCCCAAAACGCGGTGGACCCCTGTTAAACGTCCATCAGCCGCAAATCCTCCAGCACATGAGGGAATCATTGATGTTGAAGACCCTAAGGACCTCCCCATAAATATCGAAGGACTTATGGCTCAAAGTGCACAGCCACCTTTATCGACAGTTGATCCATCACGCATTCCAGACGCTTTGGATGAAGCATCTGATACCACGCAACACCCTGCGCCTACTGCTGATCCATCTATATCGCAGATTTTCTCTAGGCTGACTGCAGATTTATGTCCGGTACTGGTAGTGCCGCCTACATTGGAGTTTCAAAAGCAACAGGATCAGCAGCACATAGATACATCTACACTATCTCCGCCTTTGGAGATTTCAGACACGACCATACAGCATGCTCACGAGATGAACCCACCGTCTGAATTGGCTCCGAAAGTCCAAATTCAATCCATTCAAGTTAAATTGCCAGTTCCACTAGCGATAATGCCAGCCATTGGCCAACCTGCTTATGATCCCTTAATTGAACAATTCTATCAAGATCACTTTCAGGAAGAGGAAGAGGAAGTTGATTTGGCACTAGGTTCGGACAATGAAGCTTCTCTCTCATATACTCGCCATAAAGGGACTGAATATGATGATCTACGCGAGAGTTTGATCATTGCGGGTGATGATATGGATTGTTGCAGGACATCGACTGGTGGTGGGACTCTCCTTGGTGGACTATCTCGGAAAAAACGCAGGTCTCGGAAGGATCTTCCACCACCTCCACCGTCCTCAATGGTTACTAGATGGCGCAGTCATCATTCTTTTGAAATATAGATAGATTCGCAGTCCCATGACTGATCATTTGATTTCTTTTTCTTTTATCTTAGCTTGTAGTAACGGCTACCCTCGGCCATTAACGCGGGATATGCCGCATTAAAACCTTGCCAAGAAAAACCACCCTTGTGGATAAAAACTTGGCGAAGGAAAAAGCGTACATATTTATACGCTGTCTTTTTCATTTTTTTATTTTGATGATGTATTCGCACACTAATGTAATCGGGTATTCCTCCGCCACAAGTGAGGCTTTCTATTAATAAAAACTCTCTTTATAAAAAAAAATATATGTAGAGAAAAAGGGGTTTGAGTGATTTTCAAATACATGATTTAAATGTGCACAAAAACGAGCATAAGATAAAACGTGCATGATATAAACAAACGTGTACATGTATGCATGATACTTTGCTATTACTTGCCTTATTTAGCTTATATATAATGTTGCCGGACTAACAAGCCATGAAGCGTTAAAGCTTACATCATATGGCAAACATTTGTTGTGTTTATACTATTTTCAGGTGCCACCATTAATGAACTAAACTAGTTCATTAAGTGAAGTACTTAGTTTATTAAACTAAGTAGTTCATTAAAGGAAGCCACATTTGGAAAAGGCACAAAGGCAACAAGGCTAAGGAAGGAAAGTTTTCTCCTCCTCCCCTCTTAATTATACACACCTATATACATATATATTACATATATTTTTAGATTTTTTGAAAAAGGCACATACACATGTATTCCAACGTACTACCGACACGTTATATATTTTACGTACATACGTTAACGTCATACCACTATACTTAACTCATATTTATGAGTATATTCAGGTCTTATATCATATGATATAAGATATGGTGTTGACAAATTAAATACGACACGATAAAAGGTTCTAAACCGAAAATTGTCGTAT
Source organism: Eustoma russellianum (assembly GCA_036186865.1). NCBI lineage: Eukaryota > Viridiplantae > Streptophyta > Magnoliopsida > Gentianales > Gentianaceae > Eustoma > Eustoma russellianum. The sequence goes on along the minus strand of AP025063.1, from coordinate 12,767,340 downwards.
CGGGCGAATACCGAAACTTCGCCAACGTGTCACGTACTTGCCATAAATAGATGGCCAGCCCCTACACTTCAAAAATGCTCCAAAATTTCGTGTCTATGATGGAAATTCCAGCCATAAAATCTTTCCATGTTGGCACACACAAATCACCCCACATTAAGGCCAAAATGTGAAGATTCCAATTTTATTTTTGTCACATGTCTAGGCGCCACTTTAGACCAGCCTAGTGCTGAGATTTAAAGTATATATTATATATATTATTTGTAACATAATATATACGACATGTGCAAAAAGTTGGAATTTAATTGGAGAAAAATCGGGTAATTGATAAACATCGAAAATTCGGTTTTCTACGTACACAACACATGGAATATTTTTGGCACATCATACGACACGTATCTAGACACTTTTTACATATGTCATACATCTTAAAGTGTTCTAGAAAATTAAATTAAGGGCTGATTGGAATATAACATGTGTGTATTATTAAATGTGCACTATTTTACAAAGCTAGCAAAAATGAAATTTAGCACATGTATATACATATCATACACGCCTATACAGCTGAGATGGAGCTTATATGGAGCCTTGTTGGCATATTGATTGATCAAGAATCAATCATACAAAGTTGTTGACTTAAACAAAGAAGCTACAAAAGGTAACAATTCAAATTTTGTCACAATTGTGACACATGTTGAAAATTTAGCATGTGTAATGATATGATGGCCGAAAATTTCAATGTATTGAGACATATATTGCTTCTTTAATTAAGTGGATTAATTGGAAGACAATTTGGAAGTGTTTTGAATTAATTATGAAATTAAAATGGTGATATTTTTAATATCACACATGCTGAAAATTTCAGCATGTGTGTAATGTATTACTTTTATTCCATACATGATGAGAATATTGAATACTAAATGTTGATTGAATTAGTCTTTGAATTCTTGGAATAAATCAATACAAAATAGGTAAGATTTTGAATAAGAGGTGGATGTTACACATGCTGAAATTTCAGCATGTGCAAGACTATGTGTGGCCGATTTTTAGGGCTTGTAGATGATAAAGTTTTATTCCAAAATTGAGGAAGATGTCTTGTACTAAATGGAGATATATTTCTTGAATTAAAACAATGCTAAATAGGAAATATTTTGAACAAAAAGTGTATGTAACACATGCTGAAATTTCAGCATGTGCATTTGTTATTATGGCCAAATTTTTCACCATTTTTGTGAGAAAATTATCTTGCTAACTTTATGTGACAATCTTGTGGATTATGGAAATTATTTTGTGATTGATATTGGCACATGTTTTAAGTGTTATTCTCAGATTTTTCCAAGTCATCAGTGATGACAACATCCAACCAATCATGAAGTGCCAAGTAAGCAAAGATTAAATAATTATCCAATGAGAACATGCCAAGTAAGCAAGATCATGTCACAATGATGCCAGACATTCTCCCAAGGACTTAGAAGATAATTTTCAAGAGGAGAAGGACTCCTAAGGGGGCGGCCATAATGATTAAAAAGGAAGGAAGAAGAGCAAAACAAGAACAAGAACAAGTGTTACAAGTTGAAAGATCAAAAGTGTTCTAGCCTTTCTCTTCTACTCTCTCTTTCTTTCTCTCTTCTTGAAACCCTATTGTATTCATATCTTTCAATCTTGAATAGGCTTGATATAGACCACCACATATTCTATATCTTTGTAAAAGATTGATCAAGGTGTGATCAATCTTCAATCTTGCAAGGTGATGGTGTTCGTGTGCATTGTATTGAACATACAAGGTTTGTAAAGGGTTGGAGTTGGTGTGTAACTCCATCAACCCTGTGGTAAGGTGTTTTTGAGTTGTGTGATTAGTGTGAACTAAGGAAGGTGTTCCTTGAAGACTGGAGTAGGTTGTTGATAACCGAACCAGTATAAAATTCTTGGTGTCATTTACTTTCAGCACTGATTTTCTGTTTCAGCACAGTTTACTGTTTTTAATCACGTTCGTAAAAATAGTAAACGAATTTCAAAAATTACGAGACTTTCAGAAAACATAGCCACACGTTCTAGGGTTCTTTTGGCACAAGTTTCAACCCTTTTGGATAAGTATAAGTCATCCAAACGTCCAAAGTTCTGAGACTTGTGCAGTCTGATTTTCAGGCTTGCAAAGGTTGAGACTTTGATCATATTTGACTAACTTTCCAAAAGAATTTTTCAAAACAGTTTCAACTCATTTAAATACAACTTATAAGGGGTTATTATTTAAATTTTCAGAGCATTTGGAGTTGTGTACAAATAGAAATAAATTTTTCAAATCAATGTATCGTTTTTGGCAGATTTGCGCAATCTGACCACCAATGATTTTTCAAGGGGTTAAAGGTTGAATTTTAATCTGAAATTTTTAGGAGATACTCATAACGTCTTAGTCTAAGTTCTCTCCAAATTTCAGAATTTTTTAAGACCTGCAACCTAGTTTTAAAAACGTTTTAAAACTAGTCCTGAAAACAGAAACTGTTTTCAGAAGTTGGGTTTTTGGTTGAAACTAATTTTAAAAACCACATTTTCCGCACCCACTATTGAACCCCCCTTGTAGTGGTGCCTTGCAGATCCTACAATTCGTATCAGAGCGCAGGAACACTCACTACAAAGGATCCAATGATTCATTGAGATGGCATCCACTAGTTATAGCACCGTGCAAGAAAGAATGTCAACCATAAGGCCTCCTCTGTTTGACGGTGAGTCTTTCGTTCAATGGAAGGTAAGAATGAAACTTTTCTTTATGGCAATAGATATTGATCTTTGGTCGATTATAGAAGATGGTCCTTTTGTTCCATCTAAGTTATCCACCGTAGAAAGAGTCACACTAGAAGTTGTTAAATCTAGACAAGAATATACAAGTGATGATAAAAAGAAACTTAGTATGAATGCTAAGGCTGTGCAACTACTATTAAACGGCCTAAGTAAAAGTGAGGCTAGTTATGTGTCTAATTGTTCTAGTGCTCAAGAGATGTGGCATATTCTTGAAATGAAACATGAACGGATTAGCCAAGTAAAGGAGTCTAAAATTAATATGCCTATGTCCACACTTCATCATCATCATCATCATCCGTACCCAGTATATCCCAACGACAGCAAAAGCTATCGTCAGGGTCTGGGGAGGGTAAGTGGTAGACAGACAATACCTCTATCCCAAGGGATAGAGAGTCTGCTTCCAGTGAGACCCCTGGCTCTACCTGCATAAATGACATGATAATAGAGATATGTTGTGCTAGTGTGTTAGTGAGTAAATTCAAGAAATACAAATAAAGGTCTTTCGATATTAAAATATACATCACGTATATATGTACATGTAATGTAAAACAACCAAATGGGAAGTTAATCTAAAGCGTAGATTGTGTCTATGCCTATCTATGTCCCTATATATACTCTAAAGTGTCCCTATATATGACTTATATCTAATCTTATGTCTCCATGCACTCCTATCCTGGACCATGTCCTCAGAAAGGTGCAAATCTAGTAAGTCGTGTCTTATCTGCTCATCCCAAGTCAGTTTGGATCTGCCTTTACTTCTGTTTCCCTCTACAATTAGGCTTTGAATTGCTCTGACCGATGCAGTCGTCTGTCTCCGCTTGACATGCCCAAACCATCTCAATCTTCCCTCCTTTATCTTATCGGCTATACTAGCCACGCCTAACCTTTCTCGAAACACCTCGTTTCTGATCCGGTCTAGCCTTGTATGCCCACACATCCATCTTAACATTTTCATCTCTGCCACTTCCATCTTCTGTAGTTGTGACTTCTTGATGGCCCAGTAGTCTGTCCCATATAGCATTGCCGGTCGCACTGCCACCCTATAAAATTTTCCCTTTAATTTAGTTGGGAAATTTTTATCACACAACACCCCTAAGGCCACCCTCCATCTACACCAGCCTGCTTGAACTCGATGTGCTACATCATTATCTATGTCGCCATTCTGCTGCACAAATGATCCTAGGTACTTAAACTTACTTACCTGTGCTACCACTTGACCATCGATGTTGAGCTGACTATCCTCACTGTCTGCTACGCCGTTGAAGTCGCAGTGCAGATACTCAGTCTTAGAACGGCTAATCTTTAAGCCTTTTCTCTCTAAAACATCTCTCCAATGCTCTACTCTCATACTCAGGGTATGTCTACTTTCTGCGACTAATGCAATATCGTCAGCAAAAAGCATACACTACGGAACTGCCTCCTGTATCGGCTTTGACAACTCGTCAAGGACAACGGCAAAAAGAAATGGGCTGAACGCAAACCCTTGATGGAGACCGACCTCCAGCGGAAAGAAGTCTGTATTTCCCACAGCCGTACGAACGGTTGTTTTTGTCATAGCATATATATCTCTAATTATGTCTATATACTTGATAGGGATCCCTCTTGCCTCCAGACTATCCCATATCAGGCTACGCGGCACACTATCATATGCTTTTTCAAGATCAATGAAAACCATACGTAAACCGCGCTTCTTTTCCCTATACTTCTCCGTTAATATCCTGAGAATGTGTATTGCTTCCGTAGTTGACCTTCCTGGCATAAAACCAAATTGGTTCACCGTAACCTGAGTTTCTCTCCTAATCCGAGTGTCGATTATTCTCTCCCATAACTTCATGGTATGGCCTAGCAACTTAATCCCTCTATAGTTCCCACAACACTGTACGTCTCCTTTATTCTTATATAGGGGGACCACGACACTCTTTCTCCACTCATCTAGCATCTTCCCTATTTTGTAAATACGATCGAACATAGTAGTTAGCCATTGGACCCCTTCCTCTCCTAAATGCTTCCACGCCTCAATGGGTATGTTATCTAGACCGACCGCTTTAGCTCTTCCCATCTTCTTTAGTGCTCTCATCACCTCTCCTTGTGTGATGTTCTGACAATCAGAGTTATTATGTTGTCGTTGTTGGTTAGCGGTGCTTTCTCGTTCTTCATAGTCGGCACTACTGCCGTTGAAAAGATTGTGAAAGTATGTTTGCCATTTCAACTTGATGTCTTGTACTTTGACTAACACATGTCCATCTTCTCCTTTTATGAACTTCCCGCCTCCTAGGTCTTGCCTCTTTCGATCCCTAGCTTTGGCAATCTTGAACATATCATGTTCTCCTTCTTTTGTTTCTAGTCTCTCATACATCCTTTTATAAGCTGCAGTCTTTGCCTCTGTCACTGCCTTCTTCGCCTCCTTCCTGGCGATTTTGTAATTATCCTTCAATCGCACTTTTTCTTCCCCGTTGGTGCATCTTAACAGCTCTCTAAAAATCTTTTGTTTGTCTTTTATTTTTTGTTGCACATTCTCGTTCCACCACCACGCCTCTTTATGTACGGACTTCTTTCCTGTTGTTACCCCGAGCGTTTCTCTCACCGCTTGAGTAATAGTAGTCGATATAGCTTCCCACATCTGATTTGTGTCATCACCTAGACGATCTAGTTTCGCAGAGATGACCTTGTCTCTGAATATATTAATTTTTTCGTCTTTCAAACTTCCCCATCGAATACTGGGTGGGAATTTTCCCACCCCCTTACTCAGCTTTTGGCTTAATGTTATAACTACCACTAATAAACGGTGCTGCATCACCGCTGTCTCTCCTGGTAAAACCTTGCAGTCTCTCCACAAACGTTGGTCTTCACGCCTCATCAGAAAATAGTCGATCTACGTGTGACGTCCTCCACTGTTAAACGTGATCAAATGTGATTCTTTTTTCTTAAAAAACGAGTTTATAATGCCTAGGTCATGGGCTAATGCTAGGTCTAGCAGATCTCTACCCTGTTCGTTTCTATCTCCATAACCAAACCCGCCATGTACCGCCTGAAAACCATTACTATTTTTTCCAATATGTCCATTAAAATCACCCCCGATACAAATTCGTTCCTCCCTGGGTATTGCCTTTAACACTCCATCTAAGAAATCCCAAAACATTTTCTTCTCCTGTTCTCCTAGTCCCACTTGGGGTGCATAGACGCAAATCACTGCCACTACCTCCTTATTTAGTACTAACTTCAACACCATAATCCTATCATTATATCTAATCACATCAATCACGTTCGTGTGTAATTCTATCTTTACTAGGAATCCTACCCCATTCCTGGTTCCATCTGACCCTGAATACAACAACTTATACCCATTACACTCTTTACTTTTATTCCCTTTCCACCTAGTTTCTTGGAGGCATGCTATATCTATCTTACGTCTCTTAAGTGTATCTATAACCTCAAACAATTTACCACTTAATGTTCCTACATTCCAAGAGGCTACCATTAGACTATCTTCATTTTTTTCCCCTTACCTACACCCCTCTTCCTTAGACATGGTCTCACAGAAAAATCATGACGTATCCTATCAATTATTTCAACTAAAACTACAAATCTAAGGTATTTTACAGATGTAGAAAGTTTTAAACTAAATGTAAACAATCAAAAGTACCTCAATGATAATAAAACAAAAATGAAATTATATCACCTGGTTGGACTGTTTCACACCAAGATCCAATAAAGCAGATCTGGATCACTGGATAGCTGGAAAAGAACGGTACCAACAGAGCAGATCTGGATCTACTTTCGTCAAACCAAGATATGTCAGATATTTTCACTACCCTTGAGCAAGAACTCTCTTCTGACTCCTCCGCCGGACACTCTTTAGAGAGTCTTTCTTTCAACGCGGTTGAATCCGATCGGGAAGCCGGTGGGCAGGAGGAGGATGACGATAGAATAAGAATGATGCGACACCTTCTGGAAGCTTCGGACGATGAGCTTGGGATTCCAAACAGAGTGGACAGTAGTGATGAGGGAACCGACGGTGACGGGGGTGAGGTTTGGTGATTTGGGGGAGGGGTTGTGGGAGTTCGAAGATGAAGCTGCGATTGAAATGCAAATGCCAAACGAAAATAACCTGCTTTGAGATTCAAAGATCTAATTGCCCTGTGGTACAATGTAAAATGAATACCAATATGCTCAGCAAATAGGAAGAAATGGCAGCTTACCAAATCGGCAATCCAGCAGGACAGTTAACGAAACCGCTAAGACTTCAGCAAAACCATATAACTAATCAGAAGGTGAATTTGATGCAAAACAGGCGAATACTTTTTCTTGAATTAATGCTTAACCCGAAATCGAATTCTCGCCTTCGTAGATCACGGCCGTTTCTTCGCTTAGTTCAAACCACAGTGCTATATCAGATCTATATCTATCAGAGCTAGATTGATTTAATATGATTGAGATTTACCAGATCTGATAGATCTATTCGGATATGTTTATCAAGAACCTTTCAAGAACTCATAAACTCATAAAACACAAAACAATAAACAAATAAAGAACCCAACTATAAAAACAAATATACTTTACCCCAGAAATAGAATGAAGAACCTGCTTGTGAAGGAAGATTTAAGAAATCTCGATTCAAAACGTGTGCTTATGTCCACACTTGAGTCCTTTAAATTATTGCCAAATGAGTCTATTGTTGAGATGGACTTACGCTTGACTAACATTTACAATTCTCTTGAGTCTCTTGGCAAAGCGTTCACTATGCAGGAAAAGGTACAAAAGGTCTTGCGAAGCCTTCCATCCGAGTGGGACCCTAATGTAACGGCCATAGAAGAAGCAAAGAGACCAAATCGATTAAGATGGAAGAACTAATTGGATCACTTAAGGTATATGAAAACAAACTTGCTTTAAGACATTCTGAGTCCATTTCTAATAATGACAGGGCTATAGCATTTAAATCAAATGAATACGTCGTAGATGATAGTGACATAGATTCCGATGATGAGGACTTAATCACGATGGCTAAAAGATTAAATTTTTTTTTGAGAAAATCGATTACACATAAGTCTACCTCACCTAAGGATCATAAAAATAAAAATAAGGAAATAAAGTGCTATGAATGCGGCAAACTTGGACATCTATCATATGACTGCCCTAATAAAGAAAATCAAACAAACAAATACCCTGACAAGGATCGGAACAAGAATAGACTCGTCTCAGAACCTAAGCAAAGGAGAAGAGCCTTCAAAGCCTCCACTTGGAGTGACACATCCGACTCTGAGACTGATGATACGGAAGAACACAAGGCACAAGTATGCTTTACATCAAAGCATCAAATGAGGTATCTTCCGACTCTGATTCCGATTCTGAATGTTCTTATGATGATTTATTTAGTCAATATTTAGAGTTGCATAAGTTTTCAAAGACTCTTGCAAAAGAAAAGAAGCGATTAATTGAAGACAAGAAATTGTTAGAATCTTCTAACAAAAATCTTGTGTCTCAATTATACGATTCAAAAGAAAAGTCGTCATGCATTATAAATTCATTAAAATCTGAAATTTCATCATTGACATCCGAGAACACTGAATTGAAATCCAAGATTTCGAACTTGAAATCAAGGAATGCGGATGTAGAGAAAAAGGTGAAACAATTTAACACGGGATCTAACATGCTGCATAGCATTATCTTATCACAAAAGCATGACAGTGACAAAACGGGTTTGGGATACGTTGACACTAATGAAGTATCTACCAAACCAACTAAGTTTGTTGTGTCTAAGAAAGTAGACACCCCAAAGCCTCAAATGGCATCTAAGATAACGCAAAAATTGCCTATTCCCTCATTACGCCCCACTTCTTCATCATATCATGCGAAATACAATTTTGTACCATATAGATATGAAAAGAAAAGAGTAATGCATACACGACATTCATTCCATCCACGCACTACGCATACAAACGCAAGGACATACATATAATGCATATAAAGGAGTTCTTGGCCAAAGGCCAGATACAGTTGCACCAAAAGTTTATTATGTTGCGTTCTCATCACATTTCTTACCTTTTGGAAGACCTAGAAAGGTCACCCAAATTTGGGTACCAAAAGGGACATTTTCAAAGGGTTGAATAAATAACCCTTACGAACGCACGTATATGAAATGCATGATTTTTTTTCTTCATCTTTACAAGCATCTTTTGATTTGCTTTCCAAAATAAAGGGGGAGAGAAAGCATGATTTAAGGGGGAGAGAGATACTGATTGCATAAATCAAGGGGGAGTGGATTCGAAATTTAAATTTCGAATTTTGAATTTATGCATAATTGAAGGGGGAGCGATAGGATTTAAATCATGTGCATAAGTTATTTTGAAAATCATCAAAAGGAGGAGATTGTAGAGAAAAAAGGGGTTTGAGTGATTTTCAAATACATGATTTAAATGTGCACAAAAACGAGCATAAGATAAAACGTGCATGATATAAACAAACGTGTACATGTATGCATGATACTTTGCTATTACTTGCCTTATTTAGCTTATATATAATGTTGCCGGACTAACGAGCCATGAAGCGTTAAAGCTTACATCATATGGCAAACATTTGTTGTGTTTATACTATTTTCAGGTGCCACCATTAATGAACTAAACTAGTTCATTAAGTGAAGTACTTAGTTTATTAAACTAAGTAGTTCATTAAAGGAAGCCACATTTGGAAAAGACACAAAGGCAACAAGGCTAAGGAAGGAAAGTTTTCTCCTCCTCCCCTCTTAATTATACACGCCTATATACATATATATTATATATATTTTCAGATCTTTTGAAAAAGGCACATACACATGTATTCCAACGTACTACCGACACGTTATATATTTTACGTATGTAGGTTAAAGTCACACTACTATACTTAACTCATATTTATGAGTTTATTCAGGTCTTATATCATATGATATAAGATATGGTGTTGACAAATTAAATACGACACGATAAAAGGTTCTAAACCGAAAATTGTCATATCGGGCGAATACCGAAACTTCACCAACGTGTCACGTACTTGGCATAAATAGATGGACAGCCCCTACATTTCAAAAATTCTCAAAAATTTCGTGGCTATGATGTAAATTCCAGCCATAAAATCTTTCCATGTTGGCACACACAAATCACCCCACATTAAGGCCAAAATGTGAAGATTCCAATTTTATTTTTGTCACATGTCTAGGCGCCACTTTAGACCAGCCTAGTGCTGAGATTTAAAGTATATATTATATATATTATGTGTAACATAATATATATAACATGTGTAAAAAGTTGGAATTTAATTGGAGAAAAATCGGGTAATCGATAAACATCGAAAATTCGGTTTCCTACGTACACAACACGTGGAATATTTTTGGCACATCATACGACACATATCTAGACACTTTTTACATATTTCATACATCTTAAAGTGTTCTAGAAAATTAAATTAAGGGCTGATTGGAATATAACATGTGTGTATTATTAAATGTGCACTATTTTACAAAGCTAGCAAAAATGAAATTTAGCACATGTATATACATATCACACTCGCCTATACAGCTGAGATGGAGCTTATATGGAGCCTTGTTGGCATATTGATTGATCAAGAATCAATCATACAAAGTTGGTGACTTAAATAAAGAAGCTACAAAAGATAACAATTCAAATTTTGTCACAATTGTGACACATGCTGAAAATTCAGCATGTGTAATGATATGATGGCCGAAATTTTCATTGTATTGAGGCATATATTACTTCTTGAATTAAGTGGATTAATTGGAAGACAATTTGGAAGTGTTTTAAATTAATTATGAAATTAAAATGGTGATATTTTTAATATCACACATGCTGAAAATTTCAGCATGTGTGTAATGTATAGTGACTGAAATTTAGTCCACATTTGTGTCTAACTTTTATTCCATACATGATTAGAATATTGAATACTAAATGTTGATTGAATTAGTCTTTGAATTCCTGGAATAAATCAATACAAAATAGGTAAGATTTTGAATAAGAGGTGGATGTTACACATGCTGAAATTTCAGCATGTGCAAGACTAAGTGTGGCCGATTTTTAGGGCTTGTAGATGATAAAGTTTTATTCCAAAATTGAGGAAGATGTCTTGTACTAAATGGAAATGGATTTCTTGAATTAAAACAATGCTAAATAGGAAATATTTTGAACAAAAAGTGTATGTAACACATGCTGAAATTTCAGCATGTGCATTTGTTATTATGGCCGAATTTTTCACCATTTTTGTGAGAAAATTATCTTGCTAACTTTATGTGACAATCTTGTGGATTATGGAAATTATTTTGTGATTGATATTGACACATGTTTTAAGTGTTATTCTCAGATTTTTCCAAGTCATCAATGATCATATCAAAATGATGCCACACATTCTCTCAAGGACTTAGAAGATAATTTTCAAGAGGAGACGGACTCCTAAGGGGGCGTCCATGATGATTAAAAAGGAAGGAAGAAGAGCAAAACGAGAACAAGAACAAGTGTTGCAAGTTGAAAGATCAAAAGTGTTCTAGCCTTTCTCTTCTACTCTCTCTTTCTTTCTTTCTTCTTGAAAGCCTATTGTATTCATATCTTTCAATCTTGAATAGGCTTGATATAGACCATCACATATTCTATGACTTTGTAAAAGATTGATCAAGGTGTGATCAATCTTCAATCTTGCAAGGTGGTGGTGTTCGTGTGCATTGTATTGAACATACAAGGTTTGTAAAGGGTTGGAGTTGGTGTGTAACTCCATCAACCCTGTGGTAAGGTGTTTTTGAGTTGTGTGATTAGTGTGAACCAAGGAAGGTGTTCCTTGAAGACTGGAGTAGGTTGTTGATAACCGAACCAGTATAAAATTCTTGGTGTCATTTACTTTCATCACTGATTGTCTGTTTCAACACTGTTTACTGTTCTTAATCACGTTCGTAAAAATAGTAAAAGAATTTTAAAAATTACGAAACTTTCAGAAAACATAGCCACACGTTCTAGGGTTCTTGTGACACAAGTTTCAACCCTTTTGGATAAGTATAAGTCATCCAAACGTCCAAAGTTCTGAGACTAGTGCAGTCTGATTTTCAGGCATGCAAAGGTTGAGACTTTGATCATATTTGACTAACTCTCCAAAAGAATTTTTCAAAACTGTTTCAACCCATTTAAATAAAACTTATAAGGGCTTAGTGTTTAAATTTTCAGAGCATTTGGAGTTGTGTACAAATAGAAATAAATTATTCAAATCAGTGTATCGTTTCTGGCAGATTTGCGCAATCTGACCACCAACGATTTTTCAAGGGGTTAAAGGTTGAATTTTAACCTGAAATTTTTAGGAGATACTCATAACATCTGAGTCTAAGTTCTCTCCAAATTTCAGAATTTTTGAAGACCTGCAACCTAGTTTTAAAAACGTTTTAAAACTAGTCCTGAAAATAGAAACTGTTTTCCGAAGTTGGGTTTTTGGTTCAAACTAATTTTAAAAACCACATTTTCCGCACCCACTATTCAACCCCCCCTTCTAGTGGTTCTTTGCAGATCCTACGATATATATATATATATATATATATATATATATATATATATATATATATATATATATATATATATATATAAAATATGCTGCCCTTCTCCGGCGATTTCGCCTGGTTGGCGGCGTAGCCGCCGTCGGCTACCGCATGCATCAAATCTCTCCCTCACTACTGCATTCCTTCATCCATATTTCTCTCTTCGCTTCCTCCCATGGCGAACCATCCCGCTGTGGCGGCTCCGCAAACGACGCTCAATAGGTCATTTGCATCCTTGTTTTCGTCCCCCACCCCCGCTTCGCAAATCCACCCCAAACCAGTCCAGAAGTTCAAGGGCAGCCCCATGATCTCCTTCACAGACGAGGAAATCCAGTCACTTGCTGCTCCATACCGCTTCACATTGGTTGGCACTTTTTGGTATGGCAGACCCCCCTTGCAACGATACGCACCGCCATTGACAGAATCGGTTTCTCCGGACCGGTAAAGGTCGGACTTTTAGATGCTACGCACATTGTCCTTCACTTTGATCTGGAACAAGACTATACTAGATGCTTTACTCGACGAGGATGGATAATATCGGGCAAACAAATGCGCATCACCAAGTGGACACCAGATTATGACCTTGCCGTGGAAGTGCCTATCGTGCCTATATGGGTATCCTTTCTGGGCCTTCTGATCCACATGCATCGTAAAGATGCCATCTTTCACATCGCGTCCATGCTTGGAGACCCTTTGAAACTTGATGCGTCAACATCGACGTTAAACCGACCCTCAGTGGCACGGGTATGTATTGAACTTGACGTGTTCAAAGACCTCCCCCAACGTGTTTACATCCAGACGTCAGCTAGAACAATCATGCAAATGGTTGAATATGAGGATCTTCCCCGCTATTGCTCTGACTGCTATCGTTTAGGCCATGTGGTTGTCGATTGTGGAAAGCAAAATGATCCACCACCAGATGCTACACAAGACGCGGTGGAGTCAAACCCTAAGCAAAGCAAATCTGATAAATCCAAAAAAAACGATGGACTCCTAAAAAATCTGGTCCACCAAATTTCGATCACCGGCCGCCTACGAATGATCCAGTCCCTGTCTTGCCAGAACTGGCCATTACCCATGCAATTTCAGTGGTCCAAGATTTTTCTAGATTAAAAGGAATTGATGACTATCTTCTAAGAGATCTCCCTGGGACATCAGTATTGTTCTCACATTCTGATACTGAACGTGAGCCCTTGGACGATAATTTGCATGCAGAGCTTGAAGAGCGCGAAGGTCAGGCTATTGCCAGTTTAATCGAAGCAACGTATGTGGATGCACGTTCTGCGGAACACAACGATAATGAAGAAGTGGAAATGGCACAAGCAGACGAAGGACCTTCTACGCACAACCCTAATCAAGTGCCACGCCTGTTACGTCGAAATCCCCCCACGTCTCCTTGCTTAACCAGGTTACGTGCAGCGCACCTCTCTAACTCCTTTGATGTTTTGTCTCAATGAAGATATTGTTGTGGACTGTACGTGGAATACGTAACTCTTTGCATCGTCTGCTTTCACTAGTTCGTAAACATAAAGTCTACATTCTGGTAGTTATTGAGCCAAAGTTACGTCCAAGTGACTTGACATCTTATCAATTGCAACTTGGTTTCTCTAAAGCTATATCCGCTTGTCATGATCAAATTTGGTTTTTTTGGACGGATGCACTTCTCAAGCTGAAAGGAGAGCAGCCTGGACACCAACATCATTCTATTCAGTATCGTTGGCTAGCCACAGGAGAGTGTTTTTGGTTGACTGGTGTATATGGTCGTCATTCAATGCTACAAAGACGTATACTGTGGGATGATTTAGGCCAATTTTATGACTCAAATACACTCCCATGGCTTATTGGTGGAGATTTTAACACCTTCAGAACATTAGACGAACACCGTGGGAGATCGCATCCATCATTGCGCACGCTACAGGACTTCAATGATTTCATACAGCGATGTCAATTACAAGAAATAGCATTCCAAGGCTCTTGTTTCACATGGTCCGATGGGAGAGGCTTAGGACGCGTATGGAGACGTGTTGACCGTTTCTTGTGCTCATCATCTTTTTCTGAGCATTTTTCCTACACCAAAGTCCATCACCTTACAAGGGCTACGTCGGATCATGCGCCTTTGCTACTAACATGTGATCGATGGCCCACGTGCCCCTTCCATGTTTCGGTATCTAGACGTGTGGACCTCACATGCAGATTTTGATGATTATGTTACTCACAAATGGCAATCTTATCCCACAGTTGGCGGCATATGGGGATTTCATCGCAAGCTATCATATCTTCGCAAGGATTTAAAGCAGTGGAATAGAGACACCTTTGGAAACATATTCGATGCCGTCTCCCATGCAGAATCAGAAGCAAAGGTGGCGGAGAATCTTTTTGACAGCAGCCCTACCGAATACAACCGCTAGTTCTATCACCAGAAAGTGGTAGAACTACGTCCTTCGCAGAAACGTTGCTTTCTATATTGGAAGCAGAAGGCCAATGTGAAATGGTTAAATGATGGTGATGCAAACACTTCTTTCTTCCACCAAACAGTCAAACAAAAATGCAGCCACCAACTAATTCGCAGCATCAAGCAACCGGATGGTACTGAACTCAATTGTCTGGCAGATATTAAAGATGAAGCTGTTCGATTTTTCTCAAATCTTTACACTGATGAGCCAGTTGAGAGGGGGGACTTTATTTTACAGTACATACCATCTCTTATCACAGCGGACGAAAACAGTGCATTGACGGAAATTCTTCAACTAACCGAAGTTAAGGCAGTAGTTTGGGATCTCAGCCCATCCAGTACAGCAGGTCCAGACGGTTACCCGGTGTCCTTTTATAGACACTTCTGGCACTTGATACAACACGACGTACACAAAGCCGTCCAAGAATTTTACTTAGGAATTCGTATTCCTAAGGCTGTGGCAGCAGCCTCCATCATTGTAATTCCGAAGGTAAGTAATCCCCAAACGTTTGCAGATTATCGTCCCATATGTCTTACAAATTTCATTTTCAAGACTATCACACGTTTGTTAGTGACACGGCTGGGCAATATTTTGCCCAAAGTAATCTCACCAGAGCAAGCTGGTTTCATGAAGGGAAGGGATATTACAGAACAAGTCTTATTGGCACAAGAGATGGTCCATGTCTTGGATAAACGTACAAGGGGCGGACATGTCATTATTAAGTTGGATATGGCCAAGGCTTTTGACCGTGTAAGCTAGAGATATCTTCAACAACTGATTCAAAGGCTGGGTATGGATGAACGTTTAGTGCGAATCATTATTAACAATTTGAGTGACACCAGATGTTCCATTCTGCTAAATGGTTCTCTTACTGCATGTTTTCCAGTTAGTAGAGGTGTTAAACAGGGGGACCCTTTATCCCCATTACTATTTATTCTATCATCTGAGGGATTCACTAGAGGACTCAACTATCACATACTGACTGGAATTATAGATGGCTTCAAGGCAGGGCGTACACCATGTGTTTCACATTTGGGTTTTGCTGATGATTTATTAATTTTTCTCAATGGCTCCCCTCGCAACTTAAGAAAATTTCGCACCTTTTTAGACAACAGGCTTCTGGGCAACTGGTTAATTATCACAAAAGTCTATTTGTCACTGGGCAAGGAGTTTCGGTCACTGCGTCTACCGTAGCCTTTGGCATGAGATCGACGTCAGTTCCGATTAAGTATTTGGGCTCTTTTTTGCATAAGGGAATAACCAAGTCCAGGTACTGTGCTACTCTCCTCCGCAATTTTGATACTAAACTCACGTCCTGGTCGACAGCTTTCTTGTCTATGGCGGGTAGGCTGGTCCTCATTAAACATGTTCTCAATACATTGCCAATCCATCTAATAGCTAGCTCAAGACTACCAAAAGGGGTAATTCACTGTTTAAGTCGCAAAATGGCCTCATTCCTTTGGAAAGGACATCATCAATGGCAGTCTTGGTCTTCGGTATGTCGGCCAGTTGAGTACGGCGGCCTTGGAATCCAGCACCTCTTGCACATCCAAAAAGCATATGATTGCCAGATATGGTGGAAATATTTTCACTCTAATACATTATGGGCTGACTTCTATAGAATAAAGTATGGTAGTCGTCCATCAGTCTATTCGCATATATATGATACATTGGACTCCTGATGAGCATGGTCAATTCTCCATCCGTTCTGCATACTCGTTGATTGTACCCTTTGAACAATCGAAGCTGGATACACGGTACATTTGATGGAAGAACATACACCCACGGCAAAAAATCTTTTTGTGGAAATTATGGTATCATTCACTTCCCATGGTAGATAACTTTCACAGGTGGATGGTGGTTTATCCTTCGCAGTGTGTCTTTTGTAGCCGTGATCACGACAGTCAAGACCATGTGTTCCTCAATTGTGTATTCATTCGGCCTCTTTGGATAGATCTCTCTATTACATTTTCTGGACCACTGCCACACTCCTCGGCCATAAAGGCGCATCTCCTCAGTTGGTGGCGTATCTCATCTAAAACCACAATGACGGGTCAACTGAGATCGATTGTTCCATCTATAGTAGTATGGGAAATCTGGAAAATGTATGCAACGTGTAGGTTTGGGGACGAGCATTTCGACTATGACAGGTTGTAGACGGGAATCAAAGACTCGATCTACATTTGGTGCTCATATATTAATGGGAAAAAATTTGCGCAGGCAATTCCACAACTCGTTGCTCAGCGATTCTCACCTCCGTTGCGTACGAAGAGACTATCGGTAATTAAGTGGCTTTGTCCACCGTCTGGACGATTTAAGCTCAATGTTGATGCAGCCATAGGTCAACACATGTCGGCAGGAGCTGCTGTCCTACGAACGGACCAGGGCATGTTTCAATCCGCTATATGTTTTCCTCTACCCTCCTTGCAGCCTCTTCGGGCAGAAATGCACGCTATGACAATTTCCTTAATGTTCTTTGCACAACAGTATGATGGCCTAGTGGTGGAAACCGACTGTCAAACTCTTGTTAAGCTACTTGCTCACCAACGCCAGCTCACAGGTTCATTGGCATTAGACATCAGCCGTGCGTCCCAGTTCCTCAGTCTAAACACCTCTACTATCCAGTTCTGTCTACGGGAAGCTAATTTGGAAGTGCATAGGCTCGCCAGATATGGGTTTTCATCAGCAGGAATGACTGTCTACAGCACATCTCAGCAATTACCCAGTGAAGTACGAGGAGCAATAATTGTGGATCATCAGCTGCCTACATTCAGAGCATGATACATGACATTCATTTATTCATATAGTTGTCTGTGTTTTGAGGCACAGACAACAGGGGTGCGTACTTTTTACTGGTTATTCTTATACATGCTTGTTAATCTTGGTGTTATTCATTGCTACACTTATTCCTGTTTGTCTCTGGTGATAGTGTTTGTTCGGACCTGGTGGACAACTTCTGACGCTTTGAAAGTGAAATTCATCTTGGCCTATTCCAAGTCAACAATCTCCATGCCCAGTAGCATCATGTTTCATGTGTCGTCTTGGTTTCGCTTCGAGCCAAGACGACTTCGGTACGTGCTGGGCTATGTTTATTACATGCATTTCATGTTCTTATCTTTCATTTCTAATTACAATCACTATTCATTACGAGATATATGGATGAATTATGGTTGTTGGCCCACGCACTTGGCATACCAGGAGACAGAGACTCTATGCCAATCTCGACACACAATATTCAGCATTGACGCAAGGACACCTTCAGCACACCCTAAGGCTGTTTGGAGCTTCTCCCCAACATTTTCACATTTCTTTTCATTTACATTAATGTACGACGTTAATCCCAGAAATATAAATATGTACGCTTTTTCCTTCGCCAAGGTTTTATCCACAAGGGTGGTTTTACTTGGCAAGCTTTTAATGCGGCATATCATATATGACTGGAGAAACGTCATCATTAGCGCTTTGTACCACATATATTCATACTCTGACCTTTGTAATATGGTTTCCCTCCGCCACAAGCGAGATCTTCAATAAAATCATACTATTTCTCTTAATATATATATATATATATATATATATATATATATATATATATACATTAGCAGAATGAGAGACAGGAGGATGGCGCAGGGGTTCCGAGTTTATCGGCGGCTTTAGCCGCCGCCGCTGCTGAATCGTTCACGCCGCCACCGCCTACTTTGCCTTCCGTCATCCGCGTCTGCCCGGAGCACTCATGTAATCGCCTCCATCCTTCGCTGCTGTGGTTTCCGGTACCACAGCAGCACCAAAACTCAGCATCTCGCCCAAAACAGTCTCAAGGCATAAAGGTATTCCATTGATATCTTTTCTTGATTCTGAGATTGATGCACTCGCTGCGCCATTCAAATATTCTTTAGTTGGTACGTTTTGGTACGGAAGACCACCATTGAAGGTGATTCGAGATGTTTTTGAAAAAATTGGTTTTCACAATGACTTGCGCATCATGCTTATTGATCAAACACATATACTTTTGAACTTTCGCCAAGAAGCCGATTATCTCAGATGCTTCTATCGTAGATCATGGCTTATTTTCGGTTGTCATATGCGTATAACTAAATGGACAGTGGATTTTGATCCGGCTACTGATGTCCCCATTGTACCGGTCTGGGTAGCCTTACCAGGTTTTACCGGTTCATTTGCATTGCCAAGAAGCTCTATTCGAAATAGTGAAGCCGATAGGCTCCCCGCTTAAGCTTGATGCGGCCACATCGGATGCTCTTCGGCCGTCCGTGGCAAGAATTTGTGTTGAGGTAGATGTTTCACAGGAACTGCCCCAAAAAATATATTTGCAGGCAAAACAAAGGCTTATATTACAGACGGTGATTTATGAGGATTTGCCAAAATACTGCACTGCATGTCATAGATTAGGGCATGATCACTTGTCTTGTGATCCAAAACAGTCCTCGGCGTCAGCTATTCCACTACCTCCGCCGCCGCCTCTGTCACGTCCACCAAAGCAGAGATGGACTCCTGTTAAGAACAAACCAGCTGCAATTCCCCCTGCGGAACCCTCACAACCAATTCCTATGACTACAATGCCACCTTCACCTTCTGCGGAACCACAACGCCCAGATCTTATGTCTGCTATACCTCCTGTGGAGGAGCCACTGCTGAATGACCCAACCATTGATTCGGTCATCAATATTGATCCACAAGAGGAGGAGGATAGACAGAATCATGACACTTATTGTGATGCCCCGGATCATCATTTACCAGACGATGTCACCCATACTGATCTTGGACATTTGTCAGACACGGAATTGCCAGATGAAGATCCGGCTGCAGCCCCGCTTATAGTTCCCACAAAAGTTTCTCGTCGCATGCAGCTGTTAGATTCATCACCCGAGGATGACATATTGATATCTTGTTTGAATGATCAAACGGAGGAGGCACCGTTTGTGCCTGTTGTTCCGCGTCGAAAACGTCGCGCGAGAAAGAATCTGCCACCGTTACCACCGTCTACCGTTCTGACACGTAGTGCATCTCAGTTCATTCAGGGAAGTGTTTCTAACCTTACTCAATGAATATCCTAATTTGGAATATTCGAGGCATGCGCACATCTTTGCATCGTTTACAGCAGTTGATTAGGGAATATCGTATTCATTTGCTTGCGTTAATAGAACCTAAACATACCCCAGCACAAATGCAGCGATTTTGTTTGCGTCTAGGTTTCTCACACAGTTATGCTTCACAGTCAGAACATATATGGTTTTTCTGGAGGGATAATGAGTTTCGTTTGATTGCCACACATGATCAAGATCAAGTGCTACACTTAATTCTGTCTTCAATCTCACAGCAGCATGATTTTGTTCTCTCTTTAGTATATGCAAAGCATACAGCCACTCAGCGTCAATATTTATGGCGTGCTCTATGTGATTTCTCTACGGGGTTACAGTTGCCTTGGTTGATTGGTGGAGATTTCAATACTTTCCGTACAATTGAGGATCATCATGGTCGCTCCACACCTTCTCTATCTGCGTTGCAGGATTTTAATGACTGTATCGAATCATGTTCACTTATGTTCCCACCATATCATGGCACGCGCTTTACTTGGGTGGAAGGCCGCGGCCTTGGACGCGTCCGCCGGAGACTAGACTGGACATTTATTAATTCAATGATGCATGATATGTTTGACACCCTGTGACTTACTCATTTGCCACGGGTGACATCGGACCACACTCTACTTTTGATACAATGCCAGTACAGTACCCAGCCAATACGTCGCTCCTTCCGCTTTTTGGATGCATGGCTACACCACTCTGATTTTCATGCATATATGCGGCAGGCATGGCTATCGTATCCAACAACAGGTGGCATGCGGGGTTTCTATAACAAGTTGTTTGCTCTAAAGAAGGATATTCAGCATTGGAACAAGCATATATTTGGAAATATCTTCAGTACATTACATCATGCTGAGGATAATCTTAATGCCGCAGAAAGTCGCTGGGACGCCACATCGACGGAGGAAGCGCGGGAGGCCTATTATCAGGCCAAGGCTCAGTATTTGCTTGCCTCAAAATATGAATTATTATACTGGAAACATAAGGCTCGAGTTAAATGGTTACAAGAAGGAGATGCTAACACGCGCTATTTTCACTCTCTTGTTAAAGGTAAACGTTCACAGCTCTGTATTCGACAACTACAAAATGGACAGGGCACAATGTTGACACAACCGGCAGATATTATGCTAGCGGCAGTTGATTATTATAAGGATTTATTTGCCCAAGCACCGACAGCCAATCATGCGGATATATTATCACATATCCCGCATCTACTCACTGCCGAGGATAATCTCATGCTTACGCAATTGCCTTTGGAGTCATAGGTCGAACAGGCGGTATGGAGTTTGGATCCGCAAAGTGCAGCAGGGCCAGATGGATTCCATGGTAATTTTTATCGATCGTGTTGGTCAACAATACATTTGGATGTACTAAAAGCAGTGCAGGAATTTTTCATTGGGGTTCCCCAGCCGACTGTCATGGCTAGTGCTTTACTGATTCTTATTCCGAAAACGCAGTCCCCATAGACGTTTGGTGATTTTTATCCTATTTGCCTCACAAATTTTATTAGCAAAGTTTGCACCCGGGTTATTGCTACTCGGTTGAATCGCCTATTACCCACTTTAATTTCGCCAGAGCAAACAGGCTTTCTCGCGGGCCATGACATTTCAACCCAGGTACTTTTGGCTCGTGAAATGGTGCATCAGTTAGACAGGGGTGGACCACAGGTATGTCTGAAACTAGATATGATGAAGGCTTTTGATCGGGTGAGTTGGGAATATCTTCAATTACTCCTGCGCAAGTTTGGCTTTTCAGATTTTTTCATTCGGATTATTATCAACCATCTCAGTGCTACGCGGATGTCAGTCTTAATCAATGGGCAACCTTCACCATATTTTCGGCCATTCAGGGGAGTTAAACAGGGAGATCCATTATCACCTTTGCTGTTTATATTATCATCTGAGGGATTTAGTAGGGGGCTGAAGGCTCTGGTTGCCGCAGGCAGAATCCAGTCATTTCGGTTGGGTAGAGTTCCGTTGACAATTTCCCACTTGGCATGCGCAGATGATTTGCTTATCTTCTTATGAGGTACACAGAGAAATTTACGGCGATTCCATGCATTTCTCACTACTTATGAAATGGCTTCAGGTCAGAAAGTAAATTTCCATAAAAGCAATTTCATACCATCATCTAATATCACGACTAGGCAATGTCATACTATCAAAGGAATTCTTGGCATGCGCTTATCCTCCTTACCTTTTCGGTATCTTGGCTCTTACCTTCATAAGGGCATTCCGCGGGCTTTGCACTTTTCGTCTCTATTACAGCACGTGGATGCCCGTTTAAATGGCTGGCATTCTCATCTTCTATCTTTGGCAGGGAGGCTAGTACTTTTACGATCTATCCTTGCGGCTCTACCTCTACACATACTGGCGGCGGGTGGCATGCCTAAATCTGTCATTCGCATGCTTGACAGAAAGATGTCAGCGTTTTATTGGGGGGAAAGGCATCATTGGGTTGCATGGAAAGACATTACTATTCCAGTAGAAGAAGGTGGATTAGGACTTCGCAATCTTTGCGAGTTGCAACAGGCATACCAATGTCAAATCTGGTGGAAAATCAATGTCATGATACTTTATGGAGTAGGTATATGCACCATAAATATGGACGGAGGAGTGACTATATCCCTAGGCTCACAGATTCCCGAGTCTGGAAATCTATCTGTCGCATTCATCACACTTTTCTTTCCCATTCAACTGGCTTGGGAACATTTCTATCATGGACGACCACGCCTTAGGGAGAATTTTCGCTAAAATCAGCCTACGAATTGTCGGGCACCATGGCCCACATTACTCTCGGCTAGGTTTATTTGGTGGTAAACTGTTTTTGTGGTGTATATTTCATTCAGCCCTTCCATTGAAGATTATATAGGACGCTACTCCATGGCGCGTCCAACTCAATGTCCTTTCTGCAAATCACATTCAGCCACGGTAGACCACATATTCATTACCTGTTCTCGCATCCGTTATTTCTAGGGCTTTTTCGCTGGAGAACTCCATGGAGTGCCGCCGTCAACTCTGTCTCTTCGGCAATATTTAATGGCATGGTGGTATCGGTCCAATTCCACATCTCTCTTGGGTGTCTTGCGGATAGTCATTCCCGGGATAATATTATCCAACATTTGGCGTCATTATGCACAGCTGATGTATGGAGACGCCACACTCTTCTCTACATCGGCATTACGTAATTCCATTCACTTTGATATTCACATGTGGATGCTGAAGATCCAGGGAACCAAGTTGGCAGCAGGTCCATTTCTTTCTCTACCCTGGCTTCCTCGGATTCGTCCTCCCCGACTTCGTGTTATCCGCTGGCAAACCCCTCCATCTGGCCGGGTCAAACTAAATGTGGATGCCGCGGTTGGTCAACACTATGCTGCAGGCGGGGGAATCTTACGTGATCACCCTGGTTGTTGCATCCAGGCCCTTTCATTTCGACTGTCTCACAGTACACCTTTGCAGGAAGAGATTCAAGCCACCCTTTTTAGCCTGCTGCATTTTCTTCCATTTTACCGTTTGCTCATTGTAGAATCAGATTGTGCTCAACTGCTTGCCTGTCTCGGCAGCCACGACGGCCAGCAGGCCATTATCACCTTCGGCAGCTACATGATCTAGTCCGTCAGCATCGGCTGGAGGTAGTGCATACATATCGTGAGACCAATATGCCAGCACATTATCTTGCCCAACATGCGATGTTGCAGCCTATAACGGGGGTGTATAGCAGTTCTACTCTTCCTCCCCTGGTCAGGGCTTCGGTTGCATTGGATCTTTCATCGGCGGCTTTGCGCGCAGCATGAGCTTTACTATCGTCTTATGAGTTGCTGTTTTTCGGAATACTCTGCCCATGTACTATTAGTCACGGGCAAGATCGGTACGCCTTGTACCTACTACATACGCTGCTGTTTATTATCATTGACTATATACCTTAATGCTGTTTTTATTACCATGTACAATGGCTGCTGCGGTAACTTTGAGGTCCATTTCGCGGGTGATCGCATCCCTAGCATACATACAGTCTTCCATATGGATTGGCCATGTCAAGTTTTCACTGCCTGTACTCCATTTGGTGCAGGCAGCCTCGGTACGTTTTCTTTTCTATCGCATCAATGGTCTACTTATCGAATCTTCAGCAAGCTGACATTGTGTCTTTCCTTGCATAATATATATTTACAACGGAAAAATTCATGCAACTCGCTAATGGCAATGAGCAATGGAGTGGGTGCCAAGATTTCATGTCGCTCTCATCTATCGAAGACGACTCAGGCGCTAGGTTGTCTCTTATCCCTGGTTGGCCGAAGGGGTTGCCTTGTCACATGTATCTCTGCTGGCACTTCAGATTGTGCCGGCAGCACAGACAATTGATCGTGCATCATCTCAGCATCTCATACGCACTCATTCCATGCTTCTGGCTGATTATTATGCATATATTGGTTGATGTCGCTGTTGCCCCTTGTCCGGATTGCCAAAATACCAACGTTATACTCCCCGACATCGAAAGGCGATTGAGCAGATTACGGGATTCCCTTCATGTTTTGTTCGTCCGCCAGCCCGATTTCTATTTCTATTTGACTAGTATAGGGTTCATTTCTTGTAACTTTTTATACAATTGCGTCTATCACCATACCAGATATATAAATATGTACGCTTTTTCCTTCGCCGGGGTTTTATCCACAAGGGTGGTTTTACTCGGCAAGGTTTTAATGCGGCATATCATATATATCCTGGATGCTGATAATCACTTACTGCTGTTTGCTTTCGTTATACTTTGCTTGTAATTATGGTTTTCCTCCCGCATAAGTGAGGGACATACTTAATAAAAGACATGTTTTTATAAAAAAAACACTACCCATATGTGAGCATAAATAGCATGTATAATAGAAGTGTATAAAAGTGTGTGTGTGTATACATATTATATATTATATATATATATAATATATATATATATACGAACTCATTACCTTGTAATGAATCTGATATATTAAAGCCAATGGAATTGATCCTGGCAGCATATCATATCCATGTGTTTTGATTTGAAGTACTAAAGTTTTCAATATTTGTGATTTTTTTTAAAGAACATGAAAAATTAGGATAACGATCAAAAGAGATTGGTCCTGTACATAGACTGGATTCGACAGACTAAGAAGTGATTGTTCAAAGATATTATGTCTTATATCTCTTAAGACTACTAATATTGATGTATCTAAACCTTCTCTTGTTAAAGGTTTGATACCCACTTGTATTTAACCAACATGTAAATATTGATATGCTTTCTTTTTATGTTTTTCAAGTGATTTATAAGATAGAAATTGTATTGTTTCAAACTTATTAATTCTCCATATGTGTAGTTTGAATAAGAAATTATTTGTTGTCCTGAATTTTCTCTAATTTTATTTCTAACTTTTTCTCCTAATTAATTTGGTAATCCTGCAAGGAATTTTTCCTTCCAGAATGGCTGATTGGAATCCTCTCTAATCATGACTCTGTTTAGAAAAGTATTTTTGATTCATGTTTGCATAATTACCCCACTACTTGATATCTCTATTTGTTTTGGGCTTGGCTTTAAGAAGACCCTTAGGATTAGTCCTCTTATAATTGGAAAATATTCTATGGTCCATCAAGGCCTTGTGGCCGAATTTAGAAGGTCTTGGGAGGGTATTTTTGTCATTTCACTTGTGTCATGTGACACACTTATATAATTATATTAAATTTCCCAACAATATTTAATTTGAGGAAATTCCATCGGAGAATGTTAAAATAACATAAATGGAATTTAAATAAACATACTCGGGTGACTAACTCTTAGTGACTCATCTCATAAGAGTCGGCGGTATAGGCAAATTTTTTCGGGATACAACATTCTTCCCTCCTTATAACAAGTTTCGTCCTTGAAACTTAAGAGTACTTAGTCAAAGAGATGTGGGTAATAGTTCTTTATACCGTCTTCAGTTTCTCTAGTGGCTTCGTCAAGGGTCATGAAATGGGCGGCTTCGTTAAACGATCAACCACTGGCCAAATAGCCTCATATCCATCTTTGTCCTTGGTAGGTCAGTCACGAAATCCATAGTGTCGTGATCTCATTTCTATTAAGGAACTTCAAGGGGTTACTACAATCTTGTGGGTCTTTGATGTTCCGCTTTCACCCTTTGGAAAAATAGGATAGAATAAGGTGTCTATCTAGTTCCTTTGGAACTACTTCATTCAACTTATCTTAGAGGTCACATCAGAACCTATTCTTACTTTTCTAAAGGTGTTACCTATTCCATCTCATATCTTAGGCACTTTCAATCTTGATATGATTCACTACGTAATAACTTTACTTTCGCAACTTCTCATAAAATCGAACTAAAAATCATGGTACTTATCCGATTGTTGAGAACCTGTAAAACAACTTTGTATTTCATTCTAACCTTCACGCTTCAATTGTGCTACTCTAGTTGTCTTCTTTGCCCAACATATTACTGACTATGTGGAAATATTTCCTAAGGTTCCTTACCTCATTGCTCTAGTTAGATCTTTGGTATTGCCATTTATACATGGTTAATAGGCAAAGTAGAACACATGTACTTCATGTTTAAATCGTGCAATTAGGCGTACCTGTTTATGTGTTTGGGGTTTCAGGAATTTCTGGATCATGCACTCTCTGGTTTA
>AP025063.1:12722466-12737253 GCA_036186865.1 Eustoma russellianum | reverse complement strand
CTACGCATAACTCATATCAACAGCCTTGCAATTTACACTTAGAACATGTCACTTCTCATACCAACACTTTCTTTACATCAACCAAGTTCTCATGCTTTATCTTAGAATCTTCAACTAAGATTCATAGATTAGAATGGCTAGTCATTCAATCATGCACTTGACAAATAAGTCAAGATTGGCTAGAGTATACTTGCCTCTTTGAACCTTAGAGCTTTTCCTTAGCTTGAGCCTTGGTTGAAATGGAGTGAAGTCTTCCTCCAACTTCAACATGTGTAGCACGGATTTGAGATGAGAAAAGGTTGAACATTAGCTACCATCTTAAGTTGAAGAAACAATTAATTTGAGGCTATGATTTCCTTACCAAAATGAATCCTGAATGGAGCTTGAAATGGGTTCAAACCACCAAGATGTTAGCTTCTCTTAGTAGCTTGACAAATCTTCTCTTAGTGACCGTTTGAGTGTCACGTTTTTGGTAAGACAAGAGGGATACCAATGTGAGTTTCATCCTTTCAAATATAGAACTCATTTAGGAGATTCAACATGAACTTACCTAGATGAGTTCTTGGAGCTTGAAGATGAAGATAGCCTTGATACTGCTAGCTCCTTTTATGGCCGAAAGTTTGATGATGATGGTGGAGTTGTCTAAGTGTTCAATGAGTCCTCAATGGTTTGCTTAGGAGATTTCTTGAGGGTGTTGAGACTTGAAGATGAAGATGGAGCTTCTTGGATAATCCAAGACATCTTAAAGGGGGAAAAGAGGGGAGGGGGTGTGCCATATGGGGGTTCCAACAGGGGACAAGGATTCTCATGTTTTTGCATAGAAATCCAAGATGTTTTCTTGAGTCTTGTATCTTGACCAATCTTGGTCTCCCATGCTTGTATTTTCTCTCTTTTTTTTCTTTTCTCATTTTTATTCCATGACAACCTATTAAGATTTAAATATACAATATGTATATCACCTAAACATATATTATCATTTATATGTATAACCATGTGTATACATATAATTTCTAATATTTGTATAATGCATTTGTACTATATATCTCATATTACCATATATACATATAATAGCATCCGTATATGGGTATGTAGCGTGTACATATATATATTATATATGTACACTACCCGTATGTGAGCATAAATACCATGTATAATAGAAGTGCATAAAAGTGTGTATATATATACACACACAGGTAAATTATAGATATATAAGTATGGCGTCGTCTTCCCCAGCTCTCCCCGCCGGCGATCGATCCTTTGCAGCGGTGGTTGCAGCTTCATCCGGCGCAACCATCTCCCCAAAAATCATATCAAACACAAAGGTCACCCTTTGCTCTCTTTTACGGACGATGAAATTGACTCTCTCGCCGCTCCATACCGGTTCACCCTCGTCGGCACTTTTTGGTTTGGGCGGCCTCCATTGAAGATCATATGGGATGTTTTTGAGCGCATTGGATTCAAATCTGACGTAAAAATCACACTTTTGGATCAACTCACATATTGATGAATTTCCTCCATGAGCCTGACTATGTCCACTGTTTCTACCCGGAGATCATGGACAATTGCGGGTTTCACAATGTGTGTAACCAAATGGACCATCGATTTTGATCCATCCGCGGATGCATCGATTGTTCCTATATGGATTGCACTGCCATGCTTGCCTATACACTATCAACAAAAGGCTGCACTTTTTGAAATTGCACGCATTGTAGGACATCCCATTAAACTCGATGTAGCCACCGCCGATGGCCTTCGTCCTTCAGTAGCAAGGGTTTGTGTTGAAGCAGATATATCTAAAGATCTACCCAAAAAATCTTCTTGCAAGGTAAACAAAAGATTATCCAACAGCAGATAATATACGAAGACCTTCCTTCCTTCTGCACAGACTGCCGCCATTTAGGGCATGCAACATCAATGCGCGGACAGCTTGATCACGATCAGCCGCCGTCAAAACCGCTAAAACCTACTACGCGCATGACACCTAAGAAAGGGCAAAAAGTTTCCACCTTGGATCCTTCATCCGTCACTTTGCTCCAGAAATCCACATATAATGATTTGCAGACGTTACAACGTGATGCTTTGGCCCCAAGGAATGCGGATCATCAACAATCCACACCAAGGCAAAAAGATGCTGCAGTATCAGATTCCCAAAAGGATGATCTTTCTCAGCCCATAACTCACATTGCCGCAGATGATGTAACCCCTGATGCAGACACTACCGTTGAAGGGTTTTCGCTTCACAGACTATTTGAAGAGCCCGATAATTCAGCACATGGTGATCTAGATGACCCAGATGTCTTTCAAGTATCGGATTCAGATGCAGATCACATAGCTCATGTTGTTCACACAGACACGGCCTCACGTTCTCAATTTCAGCACCAAATGCAGGAGTCCTTAGATGAGATAAAAAGACGTCTTTCCGCAAGAAAATTGCGTTCTTCAAGCATTGACGTGATGCAAAACAACCCTACTGGTGCATCACATGATTTGGATGGATTTATACCAGTGGCACCAAGACGCCGACGCCGCCGTAAACATGAATTACCACCAAGGCCACCTTCTACGGTTACAACAAGAAGTGCTTCCCGTATGTGTCCCAACCTGCAAACACGATATCATGAATGCATTAACATGGAATGTGAGAGGGATCCGAACATCGTTACAACGTCTCATTACGTTACTACGTCAGTCGCAGATAGATATTCTGATTCTCATTGAACCAAAACAACGCTCCACAATCGCTTGAAACTAGGTTTGTCCAATGCCTTAGAAACATGCCAAGGTAATATTTGGATATTTTGGGCTTGCGTTTTCTAGATGTACAGCATGGCACTCAAACTTCGTATCTATCATTCGTACACATCCCTACACAACAGTCTTTCAAATGGTCAACAGTATATGGTAAGCACACAATTGCAGAAAGACGCTTTTATGGGAGTCTCTGACCCATTTTTCTCAGAATAATACGTTGCCATGGATATAAGTGGGGATTTCAACACTTACCTCTCTCTCTTGACGAACATGATGGTCGGTCTTCTCCCCCTCTTCGACATTTAGAAGACTTCAAACAATGTGTGGATGTCTGTGGGTTGCAAGATCTCCCCTTTGTCGGTTCACAGTTTACTTGGTCACGTGGAACTGGGCAAGGCAGAGTTAGGCGCAGACTTGATAGATACTTGTGTACTGTGGCTTTCACAAATATGTTCTCCAATATGTCTTCAGCACTTATCACGTGCAATATCGGACCATTCTCCTTTGTTAATAAAATGCACTACTACAATAGAAAGGCGTCACACTCCTTTTCGATACATCAATGCATGGGCGCTTCCTCCAGATTATAAATCATATGTGCAACAACAGTGGGCTCAATACCCATGATTGGAGGTATGCGTGGGTTATATATGAAACTCAATAGACTGAAAAAAGATCTTCGCATTGGAATCGAAATGTCTATGGAAACATTTTCAACAATGTAGTGGAAGCGGAGAGAATTACCACAGACTTGAAAGACAATTTGACTCTGATCCCTCTCCTACCAATTGTTCAGCACTTTCGTTGGCACAGACTCAACTGCTTCATGCTACTAACGCGCAAACTTCTTATTGGGCTCAAAAATCTAGAGTCAAGTGGATAGCAGACGGAGAGGCCAATACGGCATATTTTCATGCCATTGTTAAGGACAACATCGACGGCAACAAATTGGAAATCTCAGGAATTCTGCAGATGTACTATTGCAGGACAATACATCACTCGGAGCTGAGGCAGTCTCTGTCAACAACTCTTTTCACATGAAGATGTAGCAGGAGTTTCTGACTTTATAAACCACATCCCTTCACTCGTGACGCCAGAAAACAATCGCATGATGTTGCAAATCCCAACTGAAATTGAAATAAAAGATGTAGTGTGGAGTCTAAGTCCGAGCAGTGCTGTAGGCCCAGATGGCTATAATGGCCAATTTTATCGAGCATGTTGGGATATCATCCAGCTTGACGTAATTCTAGCGGTGCAAGAGTTCTTCCTGGGTGTGCCACACCACAAGCCATGATATCCCTAATAACATTGATTCCAAAAAAGTCACAGCCAGCTACTTATGCGGACTTTCGGCCTATTTGTCTCTCCAATTTTATTAGCAAGGTAACCACGCGCATATTAGCTACCCGACTGAACTCTACTTGCTACCGCATATCATATCTTCAGAGCAAATTGGATTTCTAAAAGGACATGACATAAGTGAGCATGTCATCATGGCCAATGAGATGACACATCTACTAGATAAAAAAGTCCGTCATGGTCACATAATGATAAAGCTTGACATGGCCAAAGCCTTTGATCGCGTTAACTGGTCATATTAGAGGCCATTATGCTCAAGTTTGGATTTGATTCTCGACTAATATCATCCTTAATAACATGCGTCTTTCCAAGCTCTCCATTGCTGTTAATGGACAAATCATGGTTTCTTCTCACCTTCCCGTGGAGTCAAACAAGGTGATCCGTTATCGCCGCTGTTATTTATTCTTTACTCAGAAGGTTTTAGTCGCGGCTTAAACAATTATTTCGATCTCAGAATATTAAAGGTTTTGCAACGGGTAGAGTTGCTCCAGTCTCCCACTTAGCCTATGCAGATGATTTATTGATTTTTCTCAATGCATCAACACAAGGTTTCAGTCTTTTTGCAAGACTATCAAAGTGCCTCGGGCCAACTTGAAATTACTCCAAAAGCAATTTGTACTGAGCACTTATGTAACACAAGCCAACTGCAGAATGTTGTTCAAGTTTTGGCAATGCAGCAGTCTTCGTTACCAATCAAGTACTTGGGCTCCTACCTCTACCGAGGGATCAATAGAGCCTCTTATTGCACCTCATTCTTGCAGCATTTTGATTCAAAATTAACGGGCTGGGCTAGCCGCCTCTTATCACCAGGAAGTCGTCTAACTTTGCTCAAATCGGTTCTAACATCTATTCCACTTCACCTCTTAGGCACATCTCGTCTCCCAAGAGTGTCATTCATGCGCTCAACAGGAAAATTTCATTCTTTCTATGGGGAGGACAGTACCACTGGACTTCACTAGATAACCTATGCTACCCGGAGATAGAAGGGGGATGGGGAGTCAGAAATCTTTTATACATACAGCGTGCTTATGACTGTAATCTTTGGTGGACTTATCATTCAAGTAACTCATTATGGGCAGTAATATGCGTGCACGATACGGTCAACGAATGGATTTCTTGCCGCGCATCTATGAGTCCCCTAGTTGGAAAAGGATATGTTCTACACACACTCTCTGCCTGCAGCTTACGTCAAGCCACCCCACTCCAATATGGTTGTCAAGCCCTACAGGTCAGTTTTCATTCAAGCATGCGTACGAAGATATCAGGCCACATCGTGCTCATCTACTCTCACACAAATTCATATGGTGGAAAGGAGTTCAAACATCTGTTAGCATGTTTATATGGAGGCTATTACATTCAGCATTACCAATGGAGGATAACATAAAAGTCTTTTCTTGTATTTGTCCAACAATATGTCCATTTTGTCGCAATGCCTCAGCTTTTCTGGCTCATGTGTTTCTCTGTTTGTCCGTGTGTCAAGTCTGCATGGATGCAACTTTCAACAATACTTGAACGGTCTGTTGCCTCAGATTGAAAACATACGACAATACCTTCTCCAGTGGTGGATAAATTCTTCTGTCAAATCTCTAAAAGGGAATTTCAGAATCATTGGACCCATTATGCTATGTTTGGGTTTTTGGAGAGTTTACACAATCATCATTTTGGAGATGCAGATTTGCCTGTAACTCGCATCTTTCACTTAGCTAGACAGTCCTGTTTTGATTGGGCTACAACTCTTTCTGGCACGTCATTGGCACAATACATTCCCTCCCTCGTCGAGAAAGGCTTCTCCCCTCGTCTTCAACCAAAACACGTAGTTCCATTGAAGTGGACACTTCCTCCGATAGGAAAATTAAAACTCAACGTGGATGCCTCGGCTGGACGCTCACATGCCTCTGCAGGAGCAATTCTACGAGACTCCAACGGAAGGATGGTTGCAGGGATATCTTTTCAGCTGCCTGTTGTGTCTCCTCTTCGAGCAGAATTGCAAGCGGTTGTTTTTAGTCTACTGTTCTTTGGCATGATTCATCGAGATATCATCATTGAGACGGACTGTAAGCAACTTACACAGTTGTCTGACATCACTCTTAACGCACTACCGGAATTCACCAGGCTCACACAACTCTTGAATTTGACTGGAAGTATGTTACATCATATTCCTAGAGAGATTAATATGGTGGCACACCAACTATGCCAACATGCTCGATTGCACCACGTTACTTGTTTATTTACATCAGCAAGCCAATTACCACACTCTCGGCATGTGGTTTCTATCACAGATGGACTCATCCATACGATCAGAATGTAATATACAAGGCTGTCTACGTTATATGGTTGCCTGCATTCTTTGCATGCAGGCAACGCGGGTATACCTTATATCCTTCCACTCATATAGCAGATGCGTTTATTTCATTCTGTTGCTCGCAGTCTATAAACTTCGGGCAACATCGGTATGCTTTTGGAGTTGCATTATGCTCATATTGATCCTTGTATCTTATACTGAGACTAATTCAAAGTTATCTTTTTTTTGTCGAGGGACATCAACTACGATGCATGGTTTCACAATGCCATATGCTCGTGCCCCTCATCACATCACAGCTTCCACCTCTGGGTACACAAGACGAACTTCACCAAATGCCACTACAAGCAGGCAACTCATTCGTTTGAGGCCATCTTCGAGCAACACATCATATGTTTATGGACGTCATACAATACTGTGATTGTAGTTACATGCTTTCCCTCCAATCAAATAAATATGTACGCTTTTTCCTTCGCCAAGGTTTTATCCACAAGGGTGGTTTTACTTGGCAAGGTTTTAATGCGGCATATCATATTTGACTGGAGATTACACATCATCGCAGCTTTATATTATTGGTTTTCGTACGATATTCACTGGTGTACTAAGGTTTCCTCCACCATAATGGAGGCTTTTATTCCTTAATAAAATTCCGCTTTTATTTAAAAAACACACACACACACACACTTCATGTGGGGGGGCTGGCCGAATTCTAGGGGAGGGTTGGGAGGGATTTAATTTTTGTGATTTCTCAAATTTCTTAATTCATGTTTGCATTATTACCCCACTACTTGATATCTCTATTTTTTTGGGCTTGGCTTTAAGAAGACCCTTAGGATTAGTCCTCTTATAATTGGAAAATATTCTATGGTCCATCAAGGCCTTGTGTCCAAATTTAGAAAGTCTTGGGAGTGTATTTTTGTCATTTCACTTGTGTCATGTGACACACTTATATAATTATATTAAATTTCCCACAATATTTACTTTGAGGAAATTCCATGGGAGAATGTTAAAATAACATAAATGGAATTTAAATGAACATACTCGGGTGACTAACTCTTAGTGACTCATCTCATAAGAGTCGGCGGTATAGGCGAATTTTTTCGGGATACAACAGTCGTGTTCGTAGAAAACCGAATTTTCGACTTTTGTCGATTACGCGATTTTTCTTCGATTGCATTCAAACTTTTTACACATGTTATATATATTATGTCACACATAATATACATAGAATAACTTGAAAATTCAGCTCTAATGACTGAAGTAAGTGGCGCCCCATGTGCTTAAAAAGTTGAATTTGAAATCTCCACAATTTGGCCTTAATTGAGGGTGATTTGCGTGTGGCATCATGGAATGATTTCAGGGATGAATATAACATGTATACCATGAAATTTCTGGTCATTTTTAAGTGTAGGGGCTTGCCATCTATATATGGCAAGTGCGTGACACGTTGGCGAAGTTTCGGTATTTACTCGATACAACGATTTTTGGTTTAAAACCTTGGAACATGTCGTAATAATTTTGTCATCACCATGACTTATACCATACGATATAAGACCTGGATATACTCATAAATATGAGTTAAATATAGTGGTGTGACGCTAACGTACGTTTGTAAAATATATAACGTGTCGGTAGTACGTTGGAATATATGTGTATAGTGCCTTTTAAAAACAATCTGAATATATATACATATATAAAAACGTGTAGACATAGGTGGGAGAGAACTCTCCTTTCTTCAATTTGTTGCCTTTGTGCCTTTTCCAAATATGGCTTCATTTAGTGAACTACTTAGTTCATTTAACTAAGTACTTCACTTAATGAACTAGTTTAGTTCATTAATGGTGGCACCTGAAAATAGTTCAAACACAACAAATGTGCGCCATTTGATGTAAGCTTTGAAACTTCATGGTTCGTTAGTACGACAACATTATATAAGAACTATATAAGGCAGGTTTCATGCAAAAACGTGTCAAGTCATAAAACGTGTCATGCATTTCTTTAGTACACGTTATTTAAATCATGTCTTTTGTAATCACACAAACCCTTTTTTCTCTACAATCTTTCCCTTTTGATGATTTACAAAATAACCGAAGTTCATGATTTAAATTTTGTAACTCCCCCTCCAATCGCGCATAAATTCAAATTTTGAAATCTCTCCCCCTTGATTTGTGCAATCAATCTCTCTCTCCCCCCTTAAATCATGCATTCTCTCCCCTTTTATTTTGAAAAGACAATCAAAAGTTCATGTAAATATGGAAAGAGATATCAAATCAAATCAGCAGAAATCATGCCTAATTTAGAACGAAGATTTTCATACGTGGCTTGATTTAGTGCTTTGGTAAAGATGTCAGCTACTTGTGCCTCGGTGCGTACGTGATCTATGACAATATCACCATTATTTACGTGATCACGAAAGAAGTGATAGCGTACTTCTATATGCTTTGCCTTAGAATGTAGAACTGGGTTCTTAGATAAGTTTATGGCACTCATACTATCACAATAAATTAGAATTTGATTTATCGTAATCCCAAAGTCAGAAAGTTGTTGTTTTAGCCGTAGTAATTGTGTGCAACAAAGGCTAAGTGCCATGTATTCAGCTTCAGTGGTGGATAAGACTACGCTTGCTTGCTTTTTAGAAAACCATGAAATAAGTGAATTTCCTATAAATTGACAAGTGCCACTCGTGCTTTCTCTATCTATTTTACATCCACCATAATCTGCGTTAGTATAGGCATGCAAGTTAAATTCACAATCTTTATCATACCAAATGCCTAAAGTGGGTATGTGCTTAATATATCGAAATATTCTTTTCACATCATTGTAGTGAGACACTTTAGGTTGACTTTGAAAACGTGCATACATACATACACTGAACATGATATCAGGTCTACTAGCAGTAAGATGGAGCAAAGAGCCAATCATAGACCTATGTAAAGCACTATCAAAGTCCTTTCAATGTTCATCCTTATCTAGTTTAGTGGTGACGCTCATAGGGGTGGGGGATGGTTTTAAATTCTCAAAATTGAACTTTTTAATCATGTCATTTATATATTTAACTTGGCTTATATGTATACCTTTACTCGTTTGTTTAATCTGCAAGCCAAGAAAATAATTCAATTCACCAACCATAGACATTTCAAATTCGGATTTCATGCATGTTTCGAAATCTTCAACAAGTTTATGAGATGTAGAGCCAAAAATGATGTCATCAACATAATTTTGAATGATTAGTAAATACAATTTTTCTTGTTTTAAGAATAAAGTGCTATTTATAGTGCCTCTTTAAAACCATTTTCCAAAAGAAAAGTAGCAAAATGATCATACCATGCCCTAGGTGCTTGCTTTAAACCATAAAATGCCTTCTTTAGTTTGTACACGTGATTGGGGTGTTTCAAATCTTCAAAACCAGGTGGTTGTTTCACATATACTTCTTCTTGTATAAAGCAATTTAAAAATGCACTTTTTACGTCCATTTAATATAGTTTAAAACCTTTCATGCAAGCAATAGCAAGTAAAAGTCGTATTGCTTCTAAACGTGCTATGGGTGCAAATGTTTCGTCATAATCTATTCCTTCTTCTTGATTATCCTTGTGCTACTAGTCTAGCCTTGTTCCTAACAACTTTTCCTTCTTCATTCATTTTATTTCTAAACACCCATTTTGTGCCTATTATTATCTTATCTTGTGGTCGTGGCACTAAATCCCATACATCATTTCTTACGAATTGATTAAGTTCATCATACATAGCATCAATCCAAGAAGAATCACTCAAAGCATTAAACACATTTTAGGTTCAACTTCGGATATCATAGCATGAAATTGGTTTATTTCCTCCGGATTTATTCAATGTGGTCGCACATCGTGAGTGATGTCACCTATAATAAGATCATGTGGGTGATCCCTATGCCGTCTTTGTTGTAACCCACCAAAAATGGTATGGTATCCAGGGCTAGAGTGAAGTGATACAACAGAACGATATTTCGGAAGGAGAATATTTTTGGCTTTACCAACGTTTATTTCAATATTAAAGGAAAATAGTATATTACCACAAAGTATGAATTAGGAAGCATGTGAGTTGCTAAACTTTTCCCAAGACTACTCAAATTTTGGCTTGGAGGGTTGGGAACATCAATTGGAGTTTCTTTTACTACAAGTAACTAACTCTTGCAAGAAAACATGGAAAGTTATTCTAGCATTTAGTGTTCTACTAAATAAGACTTAAAAAGTAGGAAGAAGGAAAGGTACCCCTCTTTCCATTAAAACCGCCGGGTAGAAGTAAGGAGTAGAAGACCACCTTTTGCTAAAAAGGCTAACTACACACCTTAATTGCTTACTAAAGCAATCATACAAAATAGTTATGCATGAAGTTATCACAATGTGATGCTATTATAAGGGTATGTAACTCCTCAAAATTCCCTTAGAAACCGTAAAACACATGGAAGGAGGAAATAGGAATCAAGATTTTACTATGAATATTTCCCCCAACTACCTAGTAGCTCTCATTAAACCTTCTAAAAAGGTCTCTTACAAGTAGTAATTTATGAGGTCGAATCCTTATGATAGGTTTTATTAAACTTTATTACAACTGCTTTGTTTAAAGTAAATTCTATAGATATAAATGAGACAAGCATGTCTTATGAAGTATAGCTTTACCCTCCCAAGATTTCTCATAAATCTTGGCCATAAGGGTCTTGGGGATGCCATAATAGGGTTTCCTCTTACAAGTCATCTAACCCTTAGTAGTCTTCTTAAAGTAAGTGTGAAAAGTTACCAGAGCACTTAGTACCCTAATTAAATGGAGATTAAGAAGGATAAAGGGAAAGGGTATTACCTTCTTCCCTCCCCCAACCGTCAGTTAAGAGGTCTAATGAGGGACTTAAGACTACTTTTGCCAAAAAGGGGTCTCAACTACTCTCCTTAAATGCTTACAAAAGCAATATTATAAAGTAGTTTATGCATATAGTAGTCAAACTATGATATTACTTAGGGATGGATAAACACCTAGAACTGTGAGTTACAAGAAAAAGGGAGGGAATTGTGAGATCAACTTCACCATTAACCTCTCCCCCAACTACATAGAAACTTTTCACTTAAACACCCTCAAAAGCTACAAAAGCGTGAGGGAGCAACCCAAGGGGCTCCAATAGCCGGTTAACCATGGTGAAAGCCAAGAATTAACTTAAAACCTTTACAATGGTTACTTCATCCCTAGTTACACATTAAAAAGTAACATTGATTAGCTAAAGTAACTTGGGTTAATTAACTTAACCATGCCAAGGTTACCCCCTTATTCTCTCTTGCTTCCAACGGCCAACCCTTAGCCTAAGTGGAGAAAACTTTCTCCAAGAAAGCCCTAGAACTCTCTCTTACTCTCCACCCTCAAGAATTCACAAGAAACTTTCCCTCTCTTCTCCTCAAGGCACACGACCAAGTTGAGCCAAGAAGGGTTAGGATTCATCCAAGTTCAAGTTGTCCTAGGTGAGTATATCCTCAACTCTTTAAGAGAATTTCTATATTTTTCATGAAGTTAAGCTCACATTACTACCCTTTCTTGCTCAAAAACCGTGACCTCCATGGTCACTAGGTTCAAGCTTTCAAGCTTTTAAGAGGTGCTAGTCTTAAGAGGTTTGAACACCACTCAAGCTTCATCTTGGTAAGTCCATTTAGCCTCTATTTAGTTACATCTTTCACTTAAGAACATGACTAACAATTGTCCTCTTTTTCCCTCCAAAACCTTGGGGTTCATATGTGAAGAGGAGGGAGACTTCACTTCATTTTCCA
Organism: Eustoma russellianum; assembly: GCA_036186865.1. Classification (NCBI taxonomy): domain Eukaryota; kingdom Viridiplantae; phylum Streptophyta; class Magnoliopsida; order Gentianales; family Gentianaceae; genus Eustoma; species Eustoma russellianum. The sequence goes on along the minus strand of AP025063.1, from coordinate 12,725,064 downwards.
AGCTAAGGAAAGGATAAGCTTGAAGAGGCAAGTACACTATAAATATTCATGACTTGTGTGTGAAAGTATGTGCTTGAATGTCTAGATGTTACTAAGTTTTAACCTTAGATGCAAAATGTTAAGTTTGAAGCATGAAGTTTTCGGATTTTTAAGATAAGTGGCTTGCATGTATGAGATTTTCTTCAAAGGAGGATTCTTTTCACTTAAGTATGAATACGATGTTAATCTAAGATGAATATGGCAGAGTTCTCTTCTTTGACATGTAAGGGGGACGGTTGGATGAAAATGGAGGTATAAATGTGGGTCTCGTGATAGATTGTAACTTGTGGGGTAAAGGATGTGTACAAGATGCATGCTTTATGATTTAAGTGTAATATGTTCATTATGAAAATATAAGTTCAGCCTTGCATGTAAGTGAAAACGGGCTGTTTTGAGGGGTTATGAGACATACAAGTTAGATGTTCCAAGACTAGACCTTACTATGTACAAAATGTGCAAATTCAAGTTGTGCTATGTGTAATTTTCAAAATCATTGTTGAAGTGATTTGTAGGTGAACGTTGGAATGTATTAGAACCTGCAAGGTGTATGCTAAAAACTGTATTTGATGGTTAGTAGGTCATTCATGAAGAATAACTCAAGTTGGGACATTTGTGGTAAGGAAAAGTGACAAAAATGGAATTTACTGGAACAAGGCAGAATATTGTGACGTTTTGTAGGACCTGAAAAGGGACGTTAGAAGTATTCAATTAAGCTAATTTTGGCAGGACACTAGACCTATGTGTGTAGTAAATATCAGAGTTGGAATTTTAGTAAAAGGAATTACGATTTATTTTAATGAAATTTTTAGTAGGACTGGTCCAGTTGAAATTACTGGACTGGACAGAATTTAAGTGGCGTGTTAATTGACCCTAAAATGGACTTTAAAAACATGCAAAAGGGCTGATTTTTGGTAGTGTTAGTCTTATGTGTTTACTAAGTCTGTGAGTTGGAATTTTTGAAAAACGATTTACGCTTTGGTCACAATAAAATTTGCATTAAAACTGGCCACTCCAGGACCAGCATGAAACCGTCTCTGGGAAAGCAAGTATATGACCCCTCTCAAGTTATTATATTGCTTTGGAATTTGTATGGTAACTACCTAGACATAGGTGAGCATGTTTAAGTAAATTAATCAGCTTGGAATTATTATTTTAAGGGGTAACTACTGAAATTAGGTGAACGTTACAAAACTGGAAAATTGGGCCGAATTGCGAAACTATTTGGGAGACTTCGTTCTTGTGATTTAGACCGGTTTAATCGATTTGGGCTTATGGACATTAATTATTGGCATGTTTGCAGCATTTTTCCAGGCTTGGCCCAAATTAAATAAAACTTATTGGGCTTGAAAGAAAGGTTAAAGAAAAGTACTGCAGTGCTGAATTCAGCTGTACATCGTTTGGTAATTTAATAGTTTAAGGGTCTTGCATGCCTCGAAACGTTACGAAAAGTTTATGGCAAGTAGAAAAGACACCCTTATGCATATTTATGACAAGAAATCATGATAATTGGCCAAACATGTGAGGTTTTGAGGCCGCGTAATTGGAACAGTAATTCTGGAAATTTTTCCAGCCTAAAGAATAAGTTCGTATTTGTATGTATGTAATACATATTGTCACGGATTGCATAGTGCATGTCATACATTGCATCATCGTCATTTACATGATTTATGGAACTGATTTTTACGATAAAGAAGATGAAAAAGCGTTTTTAAAGAAAGACTCCATTTTGAAAAGAACGCTTTCAACCGGTACTGTATATTTCTGGCCAGCAGGACCCGCTCCAGATCCGGGGTTAATTGATCTGATGACTATGACCGTTCAGGCCCGGAGAGAATAGACCTGACTATGATTATGATCGTACAGGCCCGGAGAGAATAGACCTAATTATGATGTTTATGACCGTACAGGCCCGGAGAGAATAGACCTGATGACTTTGATTGATGATGTGACCGTTTTCGGATCCAGAAACAATAGTGTGGTGCCCCGCATCTCTGCCTAGCCAGAATCCGGTGCACCCGCCGTACTTCACTAAGGAGAGTAATAGGCGTCGATCCATAACGTATCGTAATCCACGATAAAATGCATGGAGTTCCGCGCTTTACGTCATCAAAGCGAAATCGTGGCAGAATAAAAATTTTAAATTAAAAACATCCATGAGATCATTCTTAGTTTTACAACCCAAATCAAAAGTATCAAAATTCTCAAAAAGTAAATGTTTCCCATCACCATTACATACTCACTCACCAGTCATAATCGTCAGGTCATGTCTCCTAATCCGTTCATCCTTCGCTGCACTGACGGGTAGGGAACCCTAGGTTCATCCTCAATCCATTCTACCTTGTTCTCTGCAGCCTCTGGGAGGAAAATAGGGGGTGAGTGGCAAAGTCACCAGCAAGTATACTATAATAATTGAGGATTAAATGGAAAGTACATACAAGAACCGAACCCCAAAAATTTCGATTTAAAAACATACCTGTCCTCCATCCAATCCGATAGTGATCAACACTTAATGCATCAAGATCATAACTTAAGCAAGATCGTTACTTAATAAAGAACGTG
>AP025063.1:12654345-12716065 GCA_036186865.1 Eustoma russellianum | reverse complement strand
GAGTTATTGCTCCGGAAAAAATCCTTTAATGGTCAGGTCAGTTGTTCAGTTGTCAGTTTTAATGTTTGTATACTGGAAAGATTGGAAAACTTGTTCCCCCTTTTTATGGTGTCGTTGTCCTCTCTTTTTGTATAGTCAGAATAGACAATGTATTCTAAGAGACTGCAAATGAGTGCCACATGTCCTGCTGTGCAGGCAGGCTATGTCTACATGTTGGCCAAGTGGCGCAAGATACCGTGCTACCTGACTATGTTGTTGGCCGGCAGGCGTCTGTTTTAGCAACTAACCCGAGTTGAACAGAGGCCTGACTTTGAAGGCACGGCCTAGTGGTGAAATTTCAGGCGGTGAGGTCCGAGCAGACATTAGCGGAAAGCCGGGACACGTTAGGCTCACTGTCAGCGGCTAGGCGGACACGAGACGTCCTGCACTTTTCTGACCGAACTAAGTAGAGAAAAGTTGCATTGACCTACGTCTTTGCACAGCTAAGTGACGTTAGCAGGGACAGACCGTCTCAAAAATACTTTTCTTTATTACAAAGTGGGAGTTTGACCCTCATCATAACGTTTTTACGTTTTCCAACATGCAGAATACACTTCCTCTTCTGATTGAATAGTTTCATACACAATAGTCTTCCTGTTTGCATTTCCTTATCTCATGTTACATTGCCTTAAACCCAACTTAGGTTGCATCGGCTATGTGCAAATATATATATATATATATATATATATATATATATATATATATATATATATTCCGGATGCTTGACATTCTCGGTTACCTTTTTGGCATAATTATTTACCTTTTACCTTTGCGGAACAAATCTCTTGTTACATAATGTTTACATGGATCGCAACTTCAACATGTGTGTGATAAACATGCGTATGTCATCTCCCTATATATCGTTCTAAATTTATTGTTAAGTAATAAATTGTTTTGATGATGAAAAGATGTTTTAAATAAGTTAAATTTATGTTTGAGACTTGATGCAAGATGAGAAAATCACACTATGTCAAAAATGGTTGAGATTGGAATTCACTGTTCAACATCGATCTCTCAGGCTTGGACATTGATCGATCAATGTCACTTCAGCCTCTGACTTCGATCGATCGATGTAGGTCAAAAAGCATTCTGTCCAACATCGATCTCTCAACCCAGGGACATCGATCGATCGATGTCACTTCAGTCTCTTCTCAGGGAGACTGATCGATCGATGTCAGTCAGAAAGGTTTCTGTCCAACATCGATCTCTCCGATCGATGTCAGTCAGAAAGGTTTCTGTCCAACATCGATCTCTCAGGCTTGGACATCGATCGATCGATGTCACTTCAGCCTCTGACATCGATCGATCGATGTCAGGCAGTTTCAAAAACTGCAAAGTTTCTAGAGGACATCGATCTCTCCCCCAGGCACTTCGATTGATCGATGTCCCTAGAATTCAAAATTTTCTGAATGTTGGAACAAAATACAAGGGAGATTCATGGTATTTTCTCTTTCCAATCTTGCTCAAATTTCTTGTGGACTTTAACCCAACATATTACACGCTTCTTTGACTATTATATACATGTCTAAGCAATCCTAGGTTGGCTATTGAGGATCAAATCACTCCATAAGGTGGTTAAAGACTATTTGGGCATTATCTTGACATTTGGAGTGGTTCAAGACATGGTGGAGAGCTCAACAACGTGGTGAACTTCATCTATAAATAGAAGAGGCTTGGATAAGGCAAATACACACTTTAAATATCATCTAGCTTCATTTTTCATTGTTGTATAGTTCTCTCATACTTGTAAATTTGCTTAAAGCTTGTTTAGCTTTTCTTTGCTCTTCATTTTTGTATATTGAGAGATAGAGAGTCAAGCACAAGAGGAACCATAAATATTTGATCTTTTGTTTGTGCTTAGACTAGTGAGAAAGTGTTAACCTTACTATATTTCTTCAACCTACTGTGAGAAGTTCTTGAGGGAACTTTGTTGAAGTTATGAGGTAGCAAGAAGTTGTTCTTGCTAAAGAGTTGTAGTTGCTGTTGTTGCACAAGTGTGGTTTATGCAAGAAGTTGCTGTTGTTGTTGCTTACACTAAGGTGTTAGTGTAAGTGTTGATGTGGTTGTTCTTATTGCTTTAATAAGAAGAGTAGCTATTGAAAATCCATTTTGGCAACAAAGTGGTAGTGGAGTAGAATCATTTACGATTCGAACCACCCTATATCCGGTGTACACATTCATTGCATCTCATCTCCTATTCTTGCTTTGATTTTGAATTTCTTTTGAGTTGAGCCAAACAAGAAAAATTCCGCAAAAATGCTAAACACTCTATTCACGCCCCCTCTAGAGTGTATTTCGGACCTATCAATTGGTATCAAAGCCTAACCTTGATTGCTTGGCATATCTTTGCAAGTACCAAGGTTAAAGATCATGGCAATGACAACCTCAACCTCAACCTCTTCATCCCACACTTCATCTCCTAAGCCTACTGCACTATTTTCCGGATCAAACACTAAAGCACCTATGTTTGATGCCCAAAATTATTCTTTGTGGAAATTTCGAATGATCAATCATTTGAAAGGCTATGGATTTGATATATGGAGAGCCGTTGTAAAAGGAATTGAAGTTCCTATGATTACCAACTCAAAAGGAGAATCAATGTTCAAAGATGAGGATGACTACACCGACGAAGAGAAGATAAAATTTGCCATAAATGGCAAAGCATTCGATATTCTCTCAAGTGCTCTTACCACCACCGAGCTCACAAGACTTCAAGTGAAACAGCTCATGAGGCATGGAAAAGGATTGAAATGATACACGAAGGAACTGAGCAAGTAAGAATGGCCAAAAGACTCATGCTCATAAATGAGTATGAGATGTTCAGAATGAAAAGCGGTGAGAAGATTGAGGAGACAATCGATCGATTCACACGAATAGTGAATCAATTCTCCATGGTGGACAAGAAAATCTCAAACGAAGACATTGTCTCAAAACTCCTCAACTTCTTGCCAAGAGAATGGACACCTAAAGTCACCGCCATCACCGAATCAAAGAATCTCAAGACTCTTACCCTTGATGAGCTATCCAGTAATCTTCTTACTCATGAAATTCTTATTGATGAACAAAATAGGATGAACCCTATCAAGTCCACACAAACATCACATAAAGGATTGGTGGTAGAGTCCGATGAATCGGATGAGAAAGTTGCCCTTTTAGTAAGAAAATTTAGAAGAATGGCAACTAGAAATAAAGCTCAAGCAAGAAAGTTTTTCAAAAGACCATCTAAAGAAAAGGAAGCAAGTGAAAACTGCTATAGATATGGTCGACCCGGTAATTTCATTGCCGATTGCCACGTAAAAGAGCCGCAAAAGCAAGAGAAGAAGGTCTTTCCTCAAAAGAAGAAAGCCTTCAATGCGGAGTTAACCACGTGGGATGATCTCCTTTCGTAATCCGAAGGAGAAGAGAGTGAAGATCAAGATGTTGGACTTGTTGCAATAGTTGACAATCCAAAGATTCAACATACTTATCTCATGGCAATTGAAGATGATCTTGAGGTAAATTCTAATCCTTCAAATTTGCATGATGAAATAGGAGATTTACAAGATGACTTTGAGAAATTGAATTTAAAATATAAGCATTTGAAGAAAGAGTTCAAGAAATCCATCTTAGAAAATAAGAGCTTGCATGACAATAACATTTTGATATTTCAAGAGCATGACATCATACTCACTATGCATAAAACCGTAGCTCTTGAAAATGTAGAAATTAGAAAAGAATGTGAGAAACTAAGGTTAGACTTGCAAATACTAACAAATGGTAAAAATAATTTAGACATACTACTTGGAAATCAAAGAATTGGAAATGATAAATCCGGTTTAGGATTTAATTCATCACATCCCTCCATTAAACCTAAGTCTTTAAAGAAAAAGACAAACAATAGAAAAACAAAACAAAATCCATCACCTTCGAAACCAAGACATGTACCCACTTGTTTCCATTGCAACAAAGTAGGACATGTGAAGAATGAATGTAGAGCTAGATTTGGAGGCATGTATGTTTGGAAGCCTAAGGATCGACAAACTAACCCTAAAGGACCCAACCACCAAAGAGTACCAATGCATAAATCTTTTGGTTTTGTAGGCTCTCAAGATAAATGGAGTAGCCAAAGAAGAAGAAACCAAATGGCTTATGGACAGCGGATGTTCAACTCACATGATCGGAGACAAAACGTTATTCACCAAGCTCAAGCTCCAAGATGCTGGAACGGTGCATTTTGGCAATGGGAGAGCCAAAATCCTTGGACATGGAGAAATAGGTAATTCTTCTTTCACTATTAATAATGTACTATATGTAGAAGGGCTTAAGTATAATTTGACAAGTGTTAGCCAACTATGTGATGCTAATTTTCAAGTTGAATTTGTGAAAAGAAAATGCATTGTGAAAAAGAACGATAGGATTGTTTTTGAGGCTATACGTAAAAATGATGTTTACAAATTTAGCACACATGATTTGATATCACAAAATGTTTCTTGTCTAGTTGCCAAAAAAGATTTGACTCAACTATGGCATAGACGACTTGGACATATTAGTTTTAAAAATTTCAAAGAGATTTGCAAAAATAAAAAAGTCCAAGGTCTTCCAAAATTGAATTTCGAAAACCATGGCTTATGTGACACTTGTCAAAAGGAAAAGCTTGTTAAAACAAGTTTCAAGCCCAAAAGTGAAATCTCCACCACCAAACCTCTACAATTACTTCATATGGATTTGTATGGGGATATTGGTACGGTAAGTCTAAGTGGAAAACATTACACCTTTGTGGTGGTAAATGACTTTTCTAGGTACACTTGGGTAATGTTCTTAGCTAAAAAGAATGATGCATGTCAAGAATTTATAAAGCTTTGTAGGAGGCTAGAAAATCAAAGAGAAGACACAATTAAGGAAATTAGAAGTGATAGAGGCGGTGAGTTTGATGGAGAATTTCAAGAATTTTGTGTATCCAAAAGGTATGAACACAATTTTTCGGCTCTAAGAACTCCTCAACAAAATGGTGTTGCGGAAAGAAAAAATAGAACACTTCAAGAAATGAGTAGAGCCATGTTAAATGAATTTGAGCTACCCAAGTATTTTCGGGTCGAAACGGTAAACACCGCTTGTCATGTGATCAATAGAGTTTATTTGAGACCATCGCTCAAAAAGACTCCTTATGAGCTTTGGAAAGGTAGAGTACCAAATATTGGTTATTTCAAGGTTTTTGGTTGCAAGTGATTTATACTTAACACCAAAGATAACTTGGATAAACTCGATTTCAAAGAGGATCAAGGAATTTTTATGGGATATGCTCAAAATAGCAAAGCATTTAGGGTATATAATAAAAGAAGCATGAAAGTTGAAGAATCAATTCATGTCAAGTTCAGTGAACTCATTGAGAATGAACCAAATAGCAATGATGATGATGATGAAATAATTGAAGTAAGTCATATAGAGAAATTTGAGAATCCAAAAGGTAATATTGTTATTGATCTTAGGATTGATCCCCTTGAACCTAAGGTTGAAGATGAAGAAGCAGGAGGAGATACCTCAAATTTACCGGATTCATATAAGTATAGGAAAGATCACCCTAAAGAGTTAATATTAGGTGAAACTAGTCAAGGCATAATGACTAAGAGGAAATTCAATGAAAATGCCTTCATTTCACAAGTTGAACCTAAAAATATAAAGGAGGCAATAAATGATGAAGACTGAGTCTTAGCCATACAAGAAGAATTTGAAAGAAGTGATGTTTGGGAATTAGTCGCTAAACCTAGTGATCATCCAGTAATTGGCACTAAATGGGTATTTAGAAACAAAATGGATGATAAAGAAAACATCACTAGAAACAAAGCTAGGTTGGTAGATCAAGTATATAGGCAAGAGGAAGGCATAGACTATGATGAGACCTTTGCCCCCGTAGCTAGGTTAGAAGCTATTAGGATGCTATTGGCATATGCATGCTATAAGGATTTCAAACTATATCAAATGGATGTGAAATCTGCATTCTTGAATGGAATAATTCAAGAAGAGGCGTATATAGCTCAACCTCCAGGGTTTGAAAATCATGATTATCCAAATCATGTATTTAAACTCAAAAAAGCCCTTTATGGACTTAAACAAGCTCCTAGGGCTTGGTATGATAGATTAAGTAACTTCCTTCTTGAAAATGAGTTTTCAAAAGGAAAAGTCGATACTACTCTCTTTATTAAAGAACAAGGAAACCATCAATTGCTTGTTCAAATTTATGTGGATGATATTATATTCGGTGCTACTAATGATTCTCTTTGTGAGCCTTTTGCTAAATTGATGGAAGGAGAATTTGAAATGAGCATGATGGGTGAACTCAACTACTTTCTTGGTCTTCAAATCAAGCAAACTCAAGATGGAGTATATCTCAAACCAAGTATACAAAAGATTTGCTCAAGAAGTACAAGTTTGAGGATGGAAGAAGTGTAAGCACACCAATGAGCACAAGTACAAAGCTTGACAAAGACGAAAAAGGAAAGCCGGTTGAGGTAACCAAATATAGGGGTATGATTGGTAGTTTACTTTATTTAACCGCTAGTAGACCGGATATTTTGCATGCTGTGTGCTTATCTGCTAGATTCAAAGTATGCCTAAGGAATCACATTTAGTTTCTATGAAACGTATCTTTAGGTATTTGAAAGGAACCTTGAACTTTGGATTATTTTATCCCAAAAATGGTTGTTTTGATTTAAGAGGATATAGTGATTCCGACTATGCCGGAAATCTTGTTGATAGAAAAACCACCTCAGGGACATGCCAATTCCTTGGAGATTGCTTAGTTTCTTGGTTCTCCAAGAAACAAAATAGTGTGTCACTTTCAACGGCAGAATCCGAATATGTATCGGCTGCTTCGTGTTGTGCACAACTACTTTGGATGATAAATACCTTAAACGATTATAATGTTAAGTTTGATAAAGTTCTCATCCTATGTGACAACACATCAGCCATAAGTATAGCACAAAACCCAGTTCATCATAGTAGGACCAAACATATTGAAGTGAGACATCACTTCATAAGGGATTGCATCCAAAAAGGATTGGTATGCATTGAATTTGTTCCAACAAATGACCAACTAGCGGATATCTTTACTAAATCCCTTCCCACTGAGACATTCGAATCAATTAGAACAAGATTAAGGATGATAAACCAAGGTTAAAGGGTCAAAAATGTCAAAAATGCAGATTCTTACATACATCGATCGATCTATGTGGCAGTCTCAGAGACTGTTGTAAAAACAGACATCTATCGATCTATGTCTAGGACATTGATCGAAGTCCCAGACATCGATCGATCGATGTCAACGGGACAGGTCATTAATGTAGAAATAAGAGGGTTTGAGTGATTTTAAAATAAGAAATTTGAATGCATATATATACATATATATAAACGTGCATAAATGTGTACATGTATGCATGATAACTTGCCATTACTTGCCTTATTTAGCTTATATATTATGTTGCCATACTAACGAGCCATGAAGCATTAAAGTTTACATCATATGGCAAACATTTGTTGTGTTTATACTATTTTCAGGTGCCACCATTAATGAACTAAATTAGTTCATTAAGTGAAGTACTTAGTTTAATAAACTAAGTAGTTCATTAAAGGAAGATTCATTTGGAAAAGGCACAAAGGCAACAAGGCTAAGGAAGGAAAGTTTTCTCCTCCTCTCCTCTTTAATGATACACACGCCATATATATATATACACCATATATTTTCAGATTTTTTTTATAAAGGCACATACACATGTATTCCAACGTACTACCGACACGTTATATATTTTACGTATGTACGTTAACGTCACACCACTATACTTAACTCATATTTATGAGTATATTCAGGTCTTATATCATATGATATAAGATAGGGTGATGACAAATCAAATACGACACGATAAAAGGTTCTAAACCGAAATTTGTCGTATCGGGCGAATACCGAAACGTCGCCAACGTGTCACGTACTTGCCATAAATAAATGGACAGCCCATATACATCAAAAATTGATGTAAATTTCGTGTCATACATGATATGTTCAGCCAAAAATACTTTCCATGTTGGCACACACAAATTACTCCACATTAAGGCCAAAATGTGAAGATTCCAAGTTTAATTTTGTCACATGCTAATGGTACCACTTTAAACCAGCCAAGTGCTGAGATTTAAAGTATATAGTATATATATTATGTATAACATAATATATATAACATGTGCAAAAGTTGAAATTTAAATTAGAGAAAAATCGGGTAATCGATAAATATCGAAAATTCGGTTTTCTACGCACATAACATGGAACGTTTTTCTTGTACATCATGTGACACGTATCTAGACACTTTTTACATATGATATACATCTTAAAGTGTTCTAGAAAATTAAATTAAGGGCTGATTGTAATATTACATGTGTGTATTATTAATGTGCACTATTTTACAAAGTTAGCAAAAATGAAATTCAGCACATGCATATACATGTATACACGCCCCTACAACTGAGATGGAGCATATGTGGAGCCTTGTTGGCATATTGATTGGTCAAGAATCAATCATACAAAGTTGGTGACTTAGAGAAAGAAGCTACAAAAGGTAAGGTTTCAAACTTTGTCTCATTTGAAACACATGCTGAAAATTTCAGCATGTAGAATTAGTGCTGGCCGATTTTTTCATTAATATGACTCATATTTTATGTCTTGATTAAGGTGGATTAATTAGAAGACAATATGGAAGTGTTTTAAATATTTTATGGAATTAAAGTGGTGATATATTTGAATATCACACATGCTGAAAATTTCAGCATGTGTAGGAGTGTGCATGGCCAAAATTTAGGTCATATTATTGTCTAATGTTTATTCCATAAAAGATGAGAATATTACACACTAAATGATGATTGAATTGTTGGATTAAATCAATGCAAAATAGGCAATAATTTGAATAAAAGATGAATGATACACATGCTGAAATTTCAGCATGTGCATGAATCATAGGGGACGGCTGCAACATTAAAAGAGAAGAGATGAGATTAAACAAAAAGAACAACAAGCATTGCATTCTAAAGAGATCAAATTGTCAAGCTCTTCTTCTCCTACATTTTCTTTCTTTCTCTTTTCTTGTAAAGCCTATTGTATTCATGTTCTTTCAATCTTGAATAGGCTTCATATAAACCACCATTCATTCATCTTTGTAAAAGATTGATTAAGGTGTGATCAATCTTCATTCTAGCGAGGTGGTGGTGTTCGTGTGAATTGTACTCGTCATACAAGGTTTGTAAAGGGTTGGAGTTAGGTGTAACTCTATCAACCCTGCGGTAAGGTGTACTGCGTGTGTGTGATTAGTGTGAACCAAGGAAGGTGTTCCTTGAAGACTGGAGTAGGTTGTTTATAACCGAACCAGTATAAAATTATTGGTGCCATTTACTTTCTGCATTTACGTTTCAGTTACTGCACTGTTTATCCTTCTTGTTCGCATCCGTAAAAATAGTAAACGGTTTTCAAAAATTACGAAAATTTCCAGAAACATATTTACACGTTCTAGGTTTAATTTGGCACAAGTTTCAACTCTTTTGGACAAGTATTAGTCAATCAAACATGAAAAGTTCTGAGACTAGTGCAGTCTGATTTTCAGACTTGCAAAGGTTGAGACTTTGATTGTATTTGACCTACTTCCCAAAAGAATTTTCCAAAACTGTTTCAACCCATTTAAATATAGTATATAAAGAGTTAGTGGTCAAATTTTCAGAGCATTTGGACGTTCACACAAATAGGAATTAATTTTTCAAAACCATCTACCGTTTCTGGCATATTTGCACAATCTGATTACCAACGGTTTTTGAAGGGGTTACAGGTTGAATTTTTATTTGAAATTTTTAGGGGACCCTCATAACATCTGAGGCTAAGTTCTCTCAAAATTTCATAATTTTTGGAGACCTCTAACCTAGTTTTAAAAACGTTTTAAAACAGGTCCTGAAAACAGAATCTGTTTTCAGAACTTGAATTGTTCCACTTTAAAGAAATTTTAAAAGCACACTTTCCGCACCATCTATTCAACCCCCCCCTTCTAGTGGTGCATTGCAGATCCTACAAGTGGTATCAGAGCACAGGAATACTCACTTCAAGGAATCCAACGATTCAGTAAGACGGCATCCACAAATCTCAAAACCGAGCAAGAAGGTATGTCGAGCCAAAGGCCTCCACTTTTTGACGGTGAGTCGTTTATTCAGTGGAAACTTAGGATGAAGCTTTTTCTTATGGCTATAGATATAGATCTTTGGTCAATAATTGAAGATGGTCCTTATGTCCCATCTAATGTATCCACTGTAGACGGAGTTACTTTAGAAGTTACTAAAACAAGACAAGAATATACGAGTGATGACAAAAAGAAACTTAGTATGAATGCTAGGGCTATGCAATTGCTCTTAAACGGATTAAGTAAAAGTGAGTCTAGTTATGTGTCAAACTGTTCGAGTGCACAAGAAATGTGGAGGATTCTAGAAATGAAACACGAAGGCACGAGTCAAGTAAAAGAGTCAAAAATTAATATGCTCATGTCTACACTTGAGTCTTTTAAATTATTACCTAATGAGTCTATTGTAGATATGGATCTTCGTTTGACTAACATCTACAACTCTCTTGAGTCTCTTGGTAAGGCTTTTACTACGCAGGAAAAGGTGCAGAAAGTCCTACGAAGCCTTCCTTCTGAATGAGACCCTAAAGTGACTGCGATAGAAGAAAGCAAGGAAACTAAATCAATAAAGATGGAAGAACTAATCGGTTCACTTAAAGTTTATGAAAATAAACTCACCATTCTGAAAACGGAATCATCTAAACAAGGTAAAGCTATTGCTTTTAAATCAAATGAATACGCCTCCCCTCCCTCCGATCACGTAGAGGATAGTGATTCCGAATCGGATAATGATGACCTAATTCTATTGGCTAAAGGATTGAGAAAATTTATGAGAAGGTCATTTAGAAACAAAAATAAGGGCACTACAACTAAGAGAAATAAGAACAAGTCAAACGATAAAGAAGTTAAATGTTATGAATGTGGCAAACTTGGACACTTATCATATGACTGCCCAAATAAAGAAAAGCAAACTACTAAGTACCCTGACAAGGAGCGGAACAAACATAGACTCGTCTCAGAACCCAAACAAAGGAAACATGCTCTAAAGGCTTCCAACCGGAGTGATTCATCAGATTCTGAGACTGAGACCGAAGAGGAGACCGCACAAGTATGCTTTGCATCCAAAGAATCTAATGAGGTATCTTCTGATTCTGACTCTGACTCTGAACCTTCTTATGATGATCTTTTTAGTCAGTATCTAGAATTGCATAAATTTACTAAGACTCTCGCTAAAGAAAAGAAACGATTAATTGAAGACAAGAAACTGTTAGAATCTTCTAACGAGAATCTTGTCGCTCAATTAAGCGATTCAAAGAAAGAGTCTTCATGTGTCATCACTGCATTGAAAACCGAGATTTCATCATTAACCTCTCAAAATAATGAAATGAAATCCGAGATTTCAAATTTGAAATCAAGGAATACCGATTTAGAGAAAATGATGAAACAGTTTGATACAGGGTCCAACATGCTGCATCGTATCATATTATCACAAAAGCATGACAGCGACAAAACTGGACTGGGATACGTTGATACTAACGAAGTATCAATCAAACCAACCAAGTTTGTTGTGTCTAAGAAAGTAGACATCCCTAAGCCGCAAGTGGCGTCTAAGATGACGCAAAAAGCGCCCCCTTCCTCACGCCCCACTCCATCATATCATGTGAAATATAACGTTGTACCATATAGATATGAAAAGAGAAGAACAATGCATACACGAAATACATATCATCCACGCACTACGCACACACACACAAGGACATATCAAAAGCGTCCTTCATTCAACGAGTATAGAGGAGTCCTTGGGCAAAGACCCAAAGTGCATGCACCATATGTCTATTATATTGCACCTTCATCTACATTCTTGCCATTTGATAGACCGAGAAGGATCACCCAAGTATGGGTACCGAAAGGTACCTTTACCAAAAGGTAATTAACTAACTCGAAAGGACCCAAAATTAAAAGGGTACCTAAATCACCTTTTCACATTGCAGGGAGACCACACATCGAAAGACACATCAATAAAGTGGTTCCTTGACAGTGGTTGCTCGAGGCACATGACGGGTGACCCGAGCTTGTTCTCCAAATTAAAGAAGGTCACAAAAGGCGGATCCGTGACCTTTGGAGACAACAATGAAGGCAAGATCATTGGAAAAGGTACTATTGGTAATCCGAACACACTCCAAATCTCTAACGTATTTTGGTAAGCAACCTATCTTACAATCTTCTTAGTATTTCTCAATTTGTTGACAATGGTTTCAATGTATGTTTTACTCACCCTTATTGCAATATAATAAATAAAAATGGAGAAAAAATTTTAAAAGGAAAACGAGAAGGCAATATTTTTACGCTATCTATGGATGATGTAGTAGACGCTAAAGTTAAGTGTTTTATGACAAATGAACCCAATGTGAATTTATGGCATACACGTTTAGGACACATTGGTATTTCCACACTAGAAAAACTTCAACGAAAGAACCTAGTACGGGGATTGCCTACGCTTGATTTAGACAACTTTCAGTTGTGTGAATCTTGCATAAAAGGCAAACAAACACGTGAGTCACTTAAGCCGAAAAATGAAATAAGCACGACTAGAATATTAGAACTATTATATATCGATTTGTTTGGTCCTAGTCGCACTACAAGCCTTGGTGGGCGTCACTATGCATGCGTAATTGTTGATGACTTTTCTCGTTATACTTGGACTTTATTTCTTGCACATAAGGATGATAGCGCCGTAGAGATTGCTAAATTAATTAAACAACTTGAAAATCAATACGGTGTAAATGTGAAAAGGATAAGAAGCGATAGAGACAGCGAGTTTAAAAACAAAGAGATGATTTCATTTTGTGAAGAAAAAGGAATTAAACATGAGTTTTTGCCACCTAGAACTCCACAACTAAATAGAATAGTAGAAAGAAAGAATCGTACACTACAAGAAATCGCTAGAACCATGTTTTGTGAAAATAAATTGCCTAGATTTCTGTGGGCGGAAGCCGTGAATTGTGCATGCTATATTGTAAATCGCCTATCTATAAGAAAGAAAATAAACAAGACGCCTTATGAGATTTTGAATGATCGCATGCCTAAGATTGACTATTTTCGTGTGTTTGGATGCAATTGTTTTGTCTTGAATACAAAAGATAATTTAGATAAATTTGAATCCAAATCAATTGAGTGCATTTTTATTGGATATTCCATAAATTCAAAGGCATATAGATGTTATGATCCTCTCACTAGACAAATCATAGAATCTATTCATGTTAAATTCAATGAATTTGGTGAGATTGATAAAGATAAGGAATATGACGATGATTTTGAATTGAAACCCGTTTTGAATGAAGATAATGATTCTTTTGATATGCATGATATGAATGAGACACTAGAAATGCATGATCATATAGAAATGCATGATAACTTAGAAACTAATCAACCAAGATGGCATAGAGATCACCCATATGATCTCATCATAGGCGATCTCACTCACGGTGTGCGACCACGTAGAAGAATCACTTCGGATGAAATAAATGAATTTCATGCTATGATTTCTGAAATTGAGCCCAAAAATGTGCATGATGCTTTGAGTGATTCATCTTGGATTGATGCTATGCATGACGAACTTAATCAATTCGTTAGAAATGATGTATGGGATTTAGTGTCACGACCACAAGATAAGACTATTATAGGCACAAAGTGGGTATTTAGGAATAAAATGAATGAAGAAGGAAAGGTTGTTAGAAATAAAGCGAGACTTGTTACACAAGGATATAATCAAGAAGAAGGAATTGACTATGATAAAACATTCGCACCCGTAGCACGTCTAGAAGCTATACGACTATTACTTGCTATTGCTTGCATGAAAGATTTTAAATTATATCAAATGGGTGTAAAAAGTGCTTTCCAAAACGGATTCATACAAGAAGAAGTATACGTGAAGCAACCACCCGGTTTTGAAGATTTGAAACACCCAGATCACATGTACAAACTAAAGAAGGCACTATATGGCCTAAAGCAAGCACCGAGAGCATGGTATGATCGTTTTGCTACTTTCCTTTTAGAAAATAATTTTAAACGTGGTACTATAGATAGTACACTATTTTTGAAACAAGAAAAATCAGATTTACTTATTATTCCAATCTACGTAGATGACATTATTTTTGGCTCTACCTCACATAGACTTGTTAAAGATTTTGAAAATTGCATGAAATCTGAATTTGAAATGTCTATGGTTGGTGAACTTAATTATTTTCTTGGCTTACAGATAAAGCAAACAAGTAAAGGAATTCATATAAGCCAAACAAAATATGTTAATGACATGATCAAAAAGTTTAATTTTGAAAATTTGAAACCATCCCCTACCCCTATGAGTGTCACTACTAAATTAGACAAGGACGAACATGGTAAAGACGTTGATAATGGATTATATCGATCTATGATAGGTTCTTTGCTATATTTAACTGCTAGTAGGCCTGACATCATGTTTAGCGTATGCATGTGTGCTCGTTTTCAAAGTCAACCTAAGGTGTCACACTTAAATGCAGTAAAAAGAATATTCCGTTATATTAAGCATACACCCACCTTAGGTATTTGGTACGATAAGGATTCTACATTTGATTTACATGCTTACACTGATGCAGATTATGGTGGCTGCAAAATAGATAGAAAAAGCACGAGCGGAACCTGCCAATTTATAGGAAATTCTCTTATTTCATGGTTTTCCAAAAAGCAAGCAAGTGTTGCTTTGTCCACTACTGAGGCTGAGTACATGGCTCTTAGCCTTTGTTGCACACAGTTGTTGTGGATAAAACAACAACTTTCGGACTTTGAAATTATCGTAAATAAGATTCCTATATATTGTGATAGTATGAGTGCCATCAATTTGTCTAAGAACCCCGTGTTACATTCTAAGGCTAAGCATATAGAAGTACGCTATCACTTTCTTCGTGATCACGTTAACAATGGTAATATTGTCATATACGCACAGAATCACAAGTAGCGGATATATTTACAAAGGCCTTAAATCAAGCCACATATGAATCTCTTCGTTCTAAATTAGGCATGATTCCTGTTGATATGATTTGATTTGACATTATTTGCTTTACTTTCCTTTTTGACAGGCATCTTTTGATTTACTTTCCAAAATAAAGGGGGAGAGAAAAGCATGATTTAAGGGAGAGAGAGATGATTTAAGGGAGAGAGAGACACTGATTGATCTTGATTGATCTAAATTGATCTTAATTGCACAAATCAAGGGGGAGCCGGATTTGAAATTCGAAATTCAAATTTCAAATCTGTGCATAGTTCAAGGGGGAGAGATAGCACTTAAATCATGTACACAAGTTATTTTGAAAATCATCAAAAGGGGGGAGATTGTAGAAATAAGAGGGTTTGAGTGATTTTAAAATAAGAAATTTGAATGCATATATATACATATATATAAACGTGCATAAATGTGTACATGTATGCATGATAACTTGCCATTACTTGCCTTATTTAGCTTATATATTATGTTACCATACTAACGAGCCATGAAGCATTAAAGCTTACATCATATGGCAAACATTTGTTGTGTTTATACTATTTTCAGGTGCCACCATTAATGAACTAAATTAGTTCATTAAGTGAAGTACTTAGTTTAATAAACTAAGTAGTTCATTAAAGGAAGATTCATTTGGAAAAGGCACAAAGGCAACAAGGCTAAGGAAGGAAAGTTTTCTCCTCCTCTCCTCTTTAATGATACACACGCCATATATATATATACACCATATATTTTCAGATTTTTTTATAAAGGCACATACACATGTATTCCAACGTACTACCGACACGTTATATATTTTACGTACGTACGTTAACGTCACACCACTATATTTAACTCATATTTATGATTATATTCAGGTCTTATATCATATGATATAAGATATGGTGATGACAAATCAAATACGACACGATAAAAGGTTCTAAACCGAAATTTGTCGTATCGGGCGAATACCGAAACTTCGCCAACGTGTCACGTACTTGCCATAAATAAATGGCCAGCCCATATACATCAAAAATTGATGTAAATTTCGTGCCATACATGATATGTTCAGCCAAAAATACTTTCCATGTTGGCACACACAAATTACTCCACATTAAGGCCAAAATGTGAAGATTTCAAGTTTAATTTTGTCACATGCTAATGGTACCACTTTAAACCAGCCAAGTGCTGAGATTTAAAGTATATATTATATATATTATGTATAACATAATATATATAACATGTGTAAAAGTTGGAATTTAAATTAGAGAAAAATCAGGTAATCAATAAATATCGAAAATTCGGTTTTCTACGCACATAACATGAAACGTTTTTCTTGTACATCATGTGACACGTATCTAGACACTTTTTACATATGATATACATCTTAAAGTGTTCTAGAAAATTAAATTAAGGGCTGATTGGAATATTACATGTGTGTATTATTAAATGTGCACTATTTTACAAAGTTAGCAAAAATGAAATTCAGCACATGCATATACATGTATACACGCCCCTACAACTGAGATGGAGCATATGTGGAGCCTTGTTGGCATATTGATTGGTCAAGAATCAATCATACAAAGTTGGTGACTTAAAGAAAGAAGCTACAAAATGTAAGGTTTCAAACTTTGTCTCATTTGAAACACATGCTGAAAATTTCAGCATGTAGAATTAGTGCTGGCCGATTTTTTCATTAATATGACTCATATTTTATGTCTTGATTAAGGTGGATTAATTAGAAGACAATATGGAAGTGTTTTAAATATTTTATGGAATTAAAGTGGTGATATATTTGAATATCACACATGCTGAAAATTTCAGCATGTGTAGGAGTGTGCATGGCCGAAATTTAGGTCATATTATTGTCTAATGTTTATTCCATAAAAGATGAGAATATTGCACACTAAATGATGATTGAATTGTTGGATTAAATCAATGCAAAATAGGCAATAATTTGAATAAAAGATGAATGATACACATGCTGAAATTTCAGCATGTGCATGATCATAATGGACGATTTTCTTACCCATTTTTGGAGAAATATTGTCTTGCAATTTATGTGACAATCTTATGCATTATGGAAATAATTTTATGATTGATATTGGCACATGTTTAAAGTGTTAATCTCAGATTTTTTCCATGTCATCATGTTGACAACATTGAGCCAATAAGGAGGTGCCAAGTAAGCGATGACTAAATGATGATCCAATAGGAAGATGCCAAGTAAGAAAGGCATTGTCACAATGATGTCTTACACTCTCTCAAGGACTTAAAAGATAATTTTCAAGAGGGGGAGACTACCACAGGGGACGGCTGCAACATTAAAAGAGAAGAGAGGAGATCAAACAAAAAGAACAACAAGCATTGCATTCTAAAGAGATCAAATTGCCAAGCTCTTCTTCTCCTATATTTTCTTTCTTTCTCTTTTCTTGTAAAGCCTATTGTATTCATGTTCTTTCAATCTTGAATAGGCTTCATATAAACCACCATTCATTCATCTTTGTAAAAGATTGATCAAGGTGTGATCAATCTTCATTCTAGTGAGGTGGTGGTGTTCGTGTGAATTGTACTCGTCATACAAGGTTTGTAAAGGGTTGGAGTTAGGTGTAACTCTATCAACCCTGCGGTAAGGTGTACTGCGTGTGTGTGATTAGTGTGAACCAAGGAAGGTGTTCCTTGAAGACTGGAGTAGGTTGTTTATAACCGAACCAGTATAAAATTATTGGTGCCATTTACTTTCTGCATTTACGTTTCAGTTACTGCACTGTTTATCCTTCTTGTTCGCATCCGTAAAAATAGTAAACGGTTTTCAAAAATTATGAAAATTTCCAGAAACATATTTACACGTTCTAGGTTTAATTTGACACAAGTTTCAACTCTTTTGGACAAGTATTAGTCAATCAAACATCAAAAGTTCTGAGACTAGTGCAGTCTGATTTTCAGACTTGCAAAGGTTGAGACTTTGATTGTATTTGACCTAATTCCCAAAAGAATTTTCCAAAACTGTTTCAACCCATTTAAATATAGTATATAAAGAGTTAGTGGTCAAATTTTCAGAGCATTTGGACGTTCACACAAATAGGAATTAATTGTTCAAAACCATCTACCGTTTCTGGCAGATTTGCACAATCTGATTACCAATGGTTTTTGAAGGGGTTACAGGTTGAATTTTTATTTGAAATTTTTAGGGGACCCTCATAACATCGGAGGCTAAGTTCTCTCAAAATTTCATAATTTTTAGAGACCTCTAACCTGGTTTTAAAAATGTTTTAAAACAGGTCCTGAAAACAGAATCTGTTTTCAGAACTTGAATTGTTCAAGTTTAAAGAAATTTTAAAAAGCACACTTTCCGCACCATCTATTCAACCCCCCTCTTCTAGTGGTGCCTTGCAGATCCTACAATTAAAACCTACAATTCCTCTTTTCCTTTTCACTTTCCTCATTCTCCTAAACGAAATCCCTAATCTCCACTCTGCATAAACCGCAAAATTGGTCCCATAAACATCAAATCTCTCTGCTACACTCAAAATCCTTGCCAAAATCTTCATCTTTTCTACAAATCCAACCTTATTCTTCAAAAATATTTTCATTTCTACCTCTAAAATCCGAACCCTAACTCATCAAATGGCACCAAGAACGAAAAACCCTGCAAAAAGACAAAGAACCTCTGAGGAAGAAGCTATTACGCCACAACAATCCAATCCTCAGGTGCCAACGGGGTCTAGAACACACGGGTTGAGGAAAAAGGCCACTTCCTCTCATGGAGCTATGATAACCGAAACAAAGAGTAGGCTAACAATCAACAATTTTCCATGGCTAAAATCAGGGGAATACTCAAATGCCTTAAAGGAGCCTATGGGAACATGTAAATTTTCCTACATCACTCTTAGAGCCCAATTACAATTCATTGAATGGGAACAAAAGAAGAGGTCTACCATTCCATTGAAATTGCTCAAAATTGAGGACATTTTGAGCAATGAAGAATTAAAACTAATCGTTGATTGGTTTGATGTTCAAAAATGGAGACCCGTTTGGGAGGTCTCACAAATGACCAACATGTATACCCGATATACTAGAATGTTTTATGCCAACATATGGGTAGACTATAAACATGGGGTCCTTATGCCTTGAATATGATAATAGAAGGCCAATTGTTGATGTTTACATCTAAGACATTCAATGAATTACTTGAGGTTCTAGATGAGGGTTGGGAAGATTTTGACCCCTGGAGGTGGGACACGTATAAGTACCAAGTCTCTGAGGACGAGGTAAAGGCATTTCTTGGTTTTCACCCCACGAAGAACATAAATGACATGCCTTTGGTATATAGGGTGTTGCTAGCCATTGTGACTTTTTGTGTCAATGGTAAGTCAGCTAAACTCCCGAGCAATTTAGATTTCTACATCGCTTATCGTATTGCTATGAAGGAGAGTCTAAATTTTGGAGAAATTGTGTTTGCGAACATGTTGGAAGCCGCCACCAAGTAATCCAAAGCGCTTCCATATAGCAATCTCATATATAGATTGCTTAAAAAGGCTAATGTGGAGTTGAATGACGAATACACGGATCAAATAACCAACAAAGACTACTACACAAAAGAACATTCAACAAATCCAAAAGTCTCGGAAAGAGGCACAAAAGCAGGGTTGACAACCGGAATAAGATGAAGACGAGCCTGAAGATCCTATACCTCCACCATCTCCTACCGAACCTCCCATGGCACCCTATTCTCATCCATCACCATAACCACCCCCACAACCAAGCTCCACTTGCAAAAAGGATAAAGGAAAAGCCCCTATGGAAGAAGTTAGTGGATCCGATAAAGAGTTCAATTTGGAGGCTGAAAATGACGACATCCGTCACACACTTGGTCAATAGGGGGAAGACTTGACCATGGAAGCAGCCCGTATTGATGATCTTCAAAAAGAGTATAAGAATCTTCAGGACCATATCAACACAATTGAAACGAAGGTTAACACTCAAGTCACGGCACTGCAAACGAAGTTGGATGTTCAGAAGACGAAATATCAAAAGTTGAAGACAAAGCTCAAGGCAGCCCTCTCCGGATTGTGTTTCTCTTCCGATGAAGAGTAGTTTTTATGGTTTCCCATTCCTCGTAGCTATAGAGTATTTTTGCGAGTTTGAGTTTACCTATGTATCTGAAAACTTGGTATTTCTTAATCATATTTATCCTTTATTTTCGTGTCTCTTATTTTTGATGCTTTCAAAAAGGGGGAGAAGTACTTGGTTTAGTTGGCATGATTGTGCATTGGCATGGTTTAGTTGGCATGATTGGGCACTGGCATGTGGTTGGCATGTTTTGGCATATAGTTTGATTGAGCATTTGCTTGCTTTGTGATGATATCTCTTGATATGCTTGTCATGATATACGACATATTGAAAGGATGAAAATGTGAAATTTGATGCATGGGTTGAGGGGGAGCATTTTGGTATTGATATCACATCTTGGGTAGATTGCATGTTGAAAAGAAATTTTTGATGATTTCATATGATAAGGGAGCATGAACTAAGGGGGAGTTGTAAAATATCAAGTTTAGTTGAAAATGTATCATGCAAAAACATCTTTTGAATCATGGTTTTAAAATCATCAAAAAGGGGGAGATTGTTAAGTTATAAATTGTTTTGATGATGAAAAGATGTTTTAAATAACTTAAATTTATGTTTGAGACTTGATGCAAGATAAGAAAATCACACTATGTCGAAAATGGTTGAGATTGGAACTCACTGTTCAACATCGATCTCTCAGGCTTGGACATCGACCGATCGATCGATCGACTTCAGCCTCAGCCTTGGAAAATGGTTGATGTCACTTCAGCCTCTGACTTTGATCGATCGATGTAGGTCAGAAAGCATTCTGTCCAACATCGATCTCTCAACCCAGGGACATCGACCGATCGATGTCACTTCAGCCTCTCCTAAGGGAGATTTCGATCGATCGATGTCAGTCAGAAAGGTTTCTGTCCAACATCGATCTCTCAGGCTTGGACATCGATCGATCGATGTCACTTCAGCCTCTGACATCGATCAATCGATGTCAGGCAGTTTCAAAAACTTGAAAGTTTCTGGAGGACATCGATCTCTCCCCCAGGCACTTCGATCGATCGATGTCCCCCAGAATTCAAAATTTTCTGAACGTTGGAACAAAATCCAAGGGAGATTCATGGTATTTTCTCTTTCCAATCTTGCTCAAATTTCTTATGACATATTACATGATTCCTTGACTATTGTATACATGTCTAAGCAATCCTAGGTTGGCTATTCAGGATCAAATCACTCCATAGGGTGGCTAAAGGCTATTTGGGCATTATCTTGACATTTGGAGTGGTTCAAGACATGGTGGAGAGCTCAAAAACATGATGAACTTCATCTATAAATAGAAGTGGCTTGGATGAGATAAATACACACTTTCAATATCATCTAGCTTCATTTTCATTGTTGTATAGTTCTCTCATACTTGTAAATTTGCTTAAAGCTTGTTTAGCTTTTCTTTGCTCTTCATTGTTGTATATTGAGAGATAGAGAGTCAAGCACAAGAGGAACCATAAATATTTGATCTATTGTTTGTGCTTAGACTAGTGAGAAAGTGTGAACCTTACTATATTTCTTCAACCTACTGTGAGAAGTTCTTGAGGGAACTTTGTTGAAGTTGTGAGGTAGCAAGAAGTTGTTCTTGCTAAAGAGCTGTAGTTGCTGTTGTTGCACAAGTGTGGTTTGTGCAAGAAGTTGATGTTGTTGTTGCTTACACTAAGGTGTTAGTGTAAGTGTTGTTGTGGTTGTTCTTATTGCTTTAATAAGAAGAGTAGCTGTTGAAAATCCACTTTGGCAACAAAGTGGTAGTGGAGTAGAATCATTTACAATTCGAGCCACTCTATATCCGGTGTACACATTCATTGCATCTCATCTCCTATTCTTGCTTTGATTTTGAATTTCTTTTGAGTTGAGCCAAAGAAGAAAAATTCCGCAAAAGTGCTAAACACTATCCTCTAGAGTGTATTTCAGACCTAACGTTTATTTTCCAAATTTTTTTAAACATCATATGGGACATGACATAAGGTTGTTGTTCTGTGACTTTGAGGTCATGGGTTCGAGCTGTTGAAACAGACTCTTGCACAAAAATGTAACTTAAGATGTGTACTGGTTCCTTCCGAAATCCTGCGCATATGCGAGAGTCTAGTGCACATAGAAATTTTTTTTACCACATGGGCCATGAGCCACCACTACTCTTGGAATTAGCAGATAATTTGGTTAGACAGAAATGTGAAGATGAATACAGAATGGAAGGAAAAGATAAGAGCAAATATCAATATTTATCCGCATCAAAAAATAAAATGGAGATAAAACAATCTATTTCCACATAAGAAGATTTCATCCCTCTTATCATAATAAACGGATTAGAGAATTCCCTCCAACTTTGGCAAATTATACTTTTTTTTTTCCATGAAGGGGATCTTTATTCATATATCAAAAACCAAATGTTACATTTTGCCAATGGCGTAACAACCAATACTACCCAATACTATCTATCAGTACAGGAATATATGAATTCAAAACAACAGCATCTAGCTTTCTAGTCCGACTCATAATGTCTTTAGCTACGGTTATTGGCGGTGGCATGAACTAGTTGGTTCCGCCAATACCAAATACATGATAGTATTTCCCTGAAGACGTATCGCCATTCCACCATTCGCTGCAGAGAATGCCTCCAACTATGTATGTTAAATAACACCCAAGGCTGAACTTCATTATGATAGCGAAATTCTGTCCACTCCTCCCACCTGAGTAAATGCTGCCAAACACTCCGTGCCCAGTAACAATCTCGTAATGCATGTAGTAAGTCTTCCACAGGGTGATTACAAATACCACAAAAACTATTCTCTGCAACATGCCATCGGTATAGGAAGGATGTAGTAGGTATAAAGCTCCGGTGTACCTATCAAAGGAAAAGATTCAACCGGCCCGGACCCTTCATCTTCCAAATGTGCTCCCAACTACGGTCGACTTGGATAGGTAAAGTAGATATTTGATACTCGTATGCACATGCAACCGTGAGTTGTCCCGACGATGTGTGTCCCCAGCGTATGCTATCCTGCGGTGCATTACTGTCACGTGTATTTGAAGTTTCCAGCCCAGCTATTAATAAAGGGACTGTCGATTTTATGTGTCACCACAAGGCCGATGTGTACCTGCGTTGGCGAGGTTGCAGTAGGCCCCCATATTTATGATTGAGGACTTGGACCCAGAGCAAGTCGGGACGCGTCAATGTATGAAATCCTAACTTTGTCAACATAGCTAAATTCATATCCCTTATACGCTTAAAGCCCAAACCACCTCTATTTTTAGGAAGACAGAGACTCATCCACGAACTCCAATGGAGCTTCTTTCCATTTTCGTTTTCTCCCCAGAAAAATTTTCTAGAGAGCTTATCGATTTCATCTAGCAATCCCGCAGGTAACCGCACTGTTTGCATGGCATAGGTGGGCATCATGGATAGCACGCTCCTGATTAGAACACACCGTGCGACTTGGGAAAGGGTTTTTGCCTTCCATGACGCTAATCTTGTCCGCACCTTATCCAATATATGGCTGTATGTTTGTCTTCTAATACGGCCTTGAATGAGTGGCATACCAAGATATTGACCGAGATCATCCGCAAGATTTATGCCAAGCCTAGCGAACGCAGCTGGCCGAAAATATGGTGCAATATTTGGTGATACCATTGCCTTTGATTTGCGCATACTAACTGTTTGGCCAGAGATCATGCAGAATTCCTTTAAGATATCCACCATGGTTATAGCCTGCGATTCTGTAGCAGCACCAAATAGAAGTAAATCATCAGCGAAGAACAGGTGTGATATGCTTGGTCCCGATCTAGATGTGCGGATAGGTGTCCATTGTTTGGTAGTGATCGCACGGTTAATCTGTCCATTCAGCACTTCCATACATAACAGAAAAATATATGGTGCTAGAGGATCCCCCTGACGAATACCACGTTGCGGTTGAAAGGATTCTGTACGCTGTCCATCCCAAATTATTGATAGAGAAGCTGATCTGATAGTGTACGTGATTATACTTACCATACTGCTGCTAAATCCAACGGTCAACAACAGCTTTTGCACGAAGGACCACCTCACTTTATCGTATGCTTTCTTCAAATCTACCTTAACAGCCATATACCCAGATTTACCCACGTTTGCTTTGCATGGAATGTACGATCTCTTGAGCAATAATAATGTTGTTCGCAGGCTGTCGGCCTGCAATGAACGCACCTTGCAGTGGGGAGATTATTTTACCAATAATCGCCTTCAGCCGATTAGCAATGATTTTTGTTATTACCTTTACGACCACATTCGTAAGAGCAATAGGCCGAAAATCAGATGCATTCTCGGGGGGAGACTTTTTCGGTATTAGTGTGATGAAAGTCTTACTCATTGCAGGTGGAAAGCAGCCTTGTTGGAAGGCCGTTAAGACCAACTCAGTCACCGCAAATGCGACATGCGTCCAATTATGCTGGAAAAAAATCGGGGGGGAGGCCGTCAGGGCTAGGCTCTTTATACGGTCCCATCTGAAATATTGCATCTTCAACTTCTTTTGGAGAGATTGGTCTACTTAACCACTCCTTGTCCGTGGGGTTAAAGGATGCGATCAACCCGTCCAAGTCCAGGTGCGATGGAGTATCAGCATCTTGTTGAAATAATCCCTTATAATGTGTATAGAGGATGGAACGAATGGCAGTAGGTGTATCAGCCCACTCCCCGTGCGCATCTTTTAGTCGAGCAACGTACTGTTTCCTTCGTCGATTAGCCATAGATTGGTGAAAAAAACGAGTGTTTTGTTCACCATCACATAACCACTGTATATTTTTTTTTGCTGCCAAAAGATCTCCTCCTGCAATAGTATTTCGTTGTACTCATCCAGCAGTTATGTCTCTTGCCGAGAAAGAAAGGTAGAAGGGCGACTTGATAGGGATTGTTAGAGCCCCGCCAAACGAGCGAGGCATCTCTTTCTGCGATGGGTCAAACTACCGAAAACCTCTTTTTTCCATATCACCATTTTCTCCACAAATCTAGTTATGGTGGAAGTGAAGTCTCCCGGAAAGTGCAGCCATGCCGATTGTATGAATGTGGGAAAGTTCTTATGTAACAACCAACATGCTTGGAATTTGAATGGCGATGTGTTTGAAGCTTTGTTCCTGCGAGCCACCGCACGTTAGGAGGAGTGGGCGATGATCTGAATTTGCGCAGGGGAGGTGTTGTAAGGTAGTCGTGCCAAGGGTGGTATGCCAATATTCGTTAGCCCAAGCCTGATCAATACGTTGTTCGATTAATTGTCGACCTAGCTGACCATTAGTCCATGTGAAGCGTGGGCCTCAGAAATCTATTTCCATTAGATGACACCTCTCAACCATACGAACCATATGACCTAATCCAATCCCACGAACTGGGCGTCCACCTCTCTTGTCCTCCTGTCGGATCACTTGATTAAAGTCACCAATTAGCAGCCAAGGAATGTTGATATTCACCGCCATTGCTTCAATATACTCATGAAAAGAATGCCGAAGTGATAAAGTTGGGGATGCATATACCAAGGATAAGATTGTACTGATTGAATCACCCGATAATAATTCAACTGTTAACACCTGCGATGTGTAGCTAATAACTCTTATGCGTATATCAGTAGCATCCCAAAAACACCACAAGCCTCCGGAGAAACCACACGCCTCTACCACCATAAGTCAGTAAACTGAGAGTGTGAAATAATGCGTTTAGCATGAGAACTGGGAACTCGGGTCTCCATAAGAAACATCATATTCGGTTGTAATCCCGCAATATAGTGATAATAGTTCTAACTGTCTGGGGTGATCCGCCCCACGACAATTTTCTACGTCAAAAGACGCAACATAGATAAATTAAGAAGAAGGGTTAGGCTGCCCCTGATCAGGAACCGCCCATGTCGATACCGTCTGTATCCATGCCTTGTGCAACCACATGTGTGGCTAGTCTCATGTCATTCATACTTGTATGGGGCATTCAATCAGGGGGTTTTTGTTTAGTCTGATCACCCACATCCATATTAGATAATCTTGCATGTGTTGTATGTATCATCACTTTCCTGCAGATCTTCATTGTGGTGGAGTATTCTCGGGGGGTTACCATTGTAATGTCCGTTAAGGTTGTTGTGGGTTTGCCTTTGACGATACAGCTGGAAGCGAAGGCCATTCAGTCGGCACCCATGTAAAACCGTCGGTCCTGTTGCTTGATGGGGTTCCACTCGATTGCGGTTGTTGTTGTTCCGTTGGGTCTTACGAGCAGGACCTTTTGGAGGCTGAACTTTAATCTTCGATGGTTCTTTCCACAGGACACCCCTTCCCTCGCCTTTCACATGATTTAATAGTTGAGCTTTGGTGGCTGCATGGAAAACACGGGAGGTCCTGAATCCGGTATATTACGAATGTCTGCAACAAGTTGCTCCCCAAGTTATATTTGTCGTCTCCCCCTCTCCATCGATAGCTATAGGGCCATAGCGAGACCCTAGGCTGGCATGTTGGTTATTCTGCATATTTGTGGTTTTGGTACGTTTCCTTCCCCGCATCAGCACTGCGGTTCTCCTCATCTTTATTCGTATACGGATCTGTCACTTTTGGCTGTATATTACGTCTCCTGTTATTATTCCGAACAATCATCCAAGGACCGTAAGGATCTGATGGTGCCCTCAGCCGTACCAGTGGAGGCGGCATGTCGCGTAGATATCGACTCGGTACTCATAATACTAGGGCAATGTTCACTTCGGTGACCATACCTACCACATGTAAAGCATATTAAGTGGAGGTCCTCATACTCCACAGGCAATTGCTGGCCATTTAATATCACAGTAGAAGTTAAAGGCTTGCGTAGATCAATTTCAACACAAACTCGTGCATATTTGCCACGAATGACTTGCATGGTATTGAGATCAATTTTTATGGCTCTCCCTAACTTGTCCCCCAACACGCATCAGGACTTTTTCATTAAAGAATTCCAAGGGAAGACGGGGAATCCGCACCCCACACTAATGTTGATGATATTTGGTTGAAGAAGGTGTGGAATCCGGGCCTAAAGTTTGATGACCGTTAAGTAGTGTCATTGAATTACCCATGGTCCATTTTCAAGGACGTGGAGATAGTCCTCTTGAGACTAGAATGTTATCGCATAGAAGCCATCCTCCAAATCGATTATTTCCAGCCGATTCTTAATCATCCATAATTCCGGAAGGCGCTGTGAGAGGATGCAATGGGATATATTCCGGCCAAGAGGTTTTACAATTAATGCACGCCGCCAAGGGAGCCATAGCTGCCGCCATTCTTCAGATGGGACGTCGACTACCACCTTCCCCGGCCCCTCCATTTGAGATTCGCTCCCCATATATGTGGATGTCATCTGAATCTCATCATCTGCGAAGTCATCTTCTTCACCTTCACCAGTATATATTCCAGGGTTTTCCATGCAAAATCCCCTTGCCTCAGTATATCAGCCCATGCATTCCTGTTCTTCGATCTATCTCCATCGCCATCGGGGGACGGTGGATCACACGGTGCCAGCCTTTTGTATTTTTTAGCGCTTCGATGTATTTGATCGATCTCCTCAACCGAACGTTCGATTGGTTCTTCATCCATGTTTTTATCTGGTTTTTTGACAAGACGGCGCTGGACGTCGGCCGGTAAAGGGCGCCGGCGCTGTTGCGAGCGCAGAGCGGTTACGGTATCGTAACGGTTTCAAAATCGCCTGCCGAAATTTACGGAGCGAAAATTTTTAAAAACTAAGTTCTTGCCAATATGTGATGCGCTTCTTTAAATGTTTCTGTTTTTTTTTTTTTGGCAAATTATACTTGCACGTAACTTTAAATCACCAAATTCCCCCCCCCCCCCCCCCCCGGCCCATAATATATGAATACATGCACATACATAATCATCAAATGTACATGTATAACTAAATAAACATATATGGAAGATAATAAGTATATAATAAATAACTACATACATATATTACAAAGTGTACACACACACACACACATATATATATATATATATATATATATATATATTCTTTAATCAATAAAAGATAGATGAGTAAGAAGTAACACCCCCGATATTTAACGAAATCACCTTACTAACATGACTTTTTTTCTTCTAATGAGTAGTTAATAAGTAACTATATATATAATCTCTAATAGCTATTATGGATCATGATAGACCTACCGCACCGTATATACATGTGTATATACCTAGGTATGTACTAGTTAGCTATTAATATTAAAGCCATTATATACATACGTGCGTATACCTAGTAATGCCTAGGTATATACCTGTTATCAGTTATGATACTTAATAACTACTCTAGACCACAGTAAAAGTAGCGTAGATACGTATGTGCACGCAAATGTGTGTAACTACCACGTTACCTTATTGCCTTAGAAACGGACGGAGTATGAGGGAGTTAGATGTACGTAATCACACATAGTTTGTTTCCTGATGACTCATAATGATGCGTCAAGCTCTGTCGATCAACTGCTACTTCACAATATAAGAAGCACAACCAATTTAGTGGGTCATTTTATTTTATTCCATCATATTCCTATGTCAAGAAATAGTGTATCCTTAACTTTACTGAAAATGGAAACTAAATGTGTGTAACTACCGTATATACAAATGTTGTATACCTACTTATTTATGTATGCATTAAAGAAAGACACTTTCCAAGGAAATGCCTTTCCTTTCCCTGAATCTTTCCTTCCCACTTTGGCCCACTCACATGAGCTACAGAAAGATGGAAAAGGATGTATGGCTTCATGATGATTCCTTTGCTACATATCCTTCTCCAGTAGGATTTTGACAAGCGTCTTTCATTCTCTTGTAGCACTCTCCAGAACCCTCCCTCTTTCTCTATTCTCTAAATAAATATAAATGATTCATGCAAATCTTAATCAAGCATTCTTGCAAGATTTGGCACCAATACTTGATTACCAAGTACTGCTTTTTCTGCCTTCACCTTCATGGCTCTTAGGACCTCAATGGTTTGTAATACTAGCAATTTCATTTCTATTTCTTTTTTGGGACATATCTCTAAGTTTCATTGTTTTCATGTTGCAGAGTTATTTTAAACCCTTGATCTCTCGTTTGAGTGGAACTTCAAATCTTAGTACTATATCAATCTCTCCAACAATGTCCTCTTCATTTGCTAAGGATAAAGGCCTCACAATCAGGTGAAATTCTGAATTAATAGGACCATCCCCTTTTATGATTCATCTTAAAAACAACTTCTTGGTATCTAGACTTCCACATTATATTTGTGCAGGGTCTGAGGATGGGTCGGATTGCTTTGCGATCTGATGTACGCAGCTTTACTTTGCACTTTATACAAGAAACTGTTTCCGTGACTTGAATTCGTGACTTCAAGATCACAAAGTATCAATCTGAACAGTTGCTCTAAAGTTTCCTTTTTAAGATCGATCATCTACACGTTTATATTATGCATCCGAAACATTGTATTGTCCCTATGAAGTGTTCACTTCTAACATAATATATCAAGTTGAATTAGCAGCTTCACCACTCTTATCAAGATCAAGATCAAGATCAATATCATCAACAAGGACCAAAACCAAAGTTGTATTAGTTTTCTGGAGTCAAATATGTACTAATAAAAAAATGGTTGCACAATGACAGGCTGAGTAAGGGGGATAGAGTACCTTTATGCATGGCCGTCGGGATGATCGGAACGGCGGTGAGTCTTGGAATGTTCACTGCGAAGCAACAGCTCCGGCACTCACCTAACGTGCATGTGAAGAAATCTAGGAGGGAAACGATCCCAGAAGTAATAGAGCCAGATCACGTGGTTGAGGAAGCTGACCACTTTGTCAACAAATCTTTCTTCAGAAAAATTGCCCACTTCCCGGACAAAATCATCCCCAAACAACCAGTCCATCCTGATTCTGGCAACTTCTTTTTCAGGTACAATTGCTGCCTGTACCGTTGCTTCCTATTATATTACCACGAAAATGACATTTTTTTTAAATGTGGGACGAATGAATCTGCATGTATATTTTTTAAGTTTAAATTTAGATGTTTACATCTTTATAGTTTTGGACGAAAATGAAAACTGTGTATTACGTCGAAAGTATCGAAGGCGAAGGGTTCTAGACCAAAACTCGTCAAACCATGTAGGGGACTCACAAGGTATTTGACAAATAGAACTTTTGAGTATTTTATTCCATAATTGTGAATTTGGACGTAATTTTCATTGAGTCATCAGAAACAACATCCGTGTGTTTCTAATACATAGATATAGTTGCGTAGATCTGATTCTTCATATTCTATAATATCCATCAAACATTTGACACTGTCCATAGTTTTAACTAGGGAAGCCTCCCATCAATTTAGATCTTTTGCCAAAAAGAACATTTATGTACAAAAAATTAGATACGTACATGCTATTCTCATTCACCAGAATTCAAAAGAATAAAGCAAAGAATTGAAGCGTACATGTCTTAAAAAGATAAGTAGCTGATCATAACAAAAGATTTCATATTCCTCTGCATGTCATGTGTGACAAATTTATATTCTTATCTAGATTTTTTATCATGTGTTACACCTTTTTTTTTTTCTCTTCAAAATCACGCTGGATGCTGTCAAATTTGTTAACAACTACTCTCCGTTTAATAGGATTTGGTCATTTACTAACAAAAATATAATCGCTCTCATACGCAAACAAGGTTTAGTTCAAAACGGCATGTGATATTCTATTAGTAGATGATCTAATTTCGTTAAGTCTACAATTCTGTAACAAATTATAACATCTAGATAAATGTGATCAAAGGTTATTAAAATATTAGATGTGATAGAACATATTGATGTCAACAGTGAATTATCGATGAAACTCAGTTTCACTGAATAAGTTTAACAGCATGGAGTATTATATTTTTATTTTAAAAATTGTAGATCAATATATAAAATAAAAAAAAAAAGCTGAAACGGTCTCCCTTTAAACATGACTACTTACAAGAAATTCGATCGAAAGATTTTTTTCCTAGTCTCAAATATTGAATACTTTTTCCAGTACAAGCGAATTTTAATATATGCTGATAAGGTTTCGGTTACATTTTGTAGGCAAAGACGGGCTGTGACGTTGAAAGAAATAGGAGTGGATCCAGTGCCAGGGAACTGATTTTCCAATTGATTTGTCACAATGGGAAGACCTTTAGTACTTCTGAGTTATTTGGGCAGAAATTTTTGGCATCTTTTATGGCATTTGGTCAAGCGGCGAGATTTTATATATATATATATATATATATTATATATATTATATATATATTATAAGTTTAGTGTTATAATCTTATTATATAAAAAGAACATATAATAGATGATGTGATAAGTAATCTTTTCTGAGTTATTATGGTTGTCAAGTAATTAATTTTTAGGATTGTATCCTATAATTTGTGAGCATATGTTCCTCTACTTTTGAACACCAGATGTGCTAAAAAGATTGAAGTTAATGTATAAATAGTGCAACAGATACAGTGTAAGGATCTCGAAAATAAAGTTTAATTAAAGGGTAAAAGAATAATTGTTTATTTAATTTATAAAAAAAAAGAAAAAAAAGTGGCTAAAGTTATTTGGGGGGGGGGGTGGTAAACTCCAAGTGGTTATCCTATTTTATGTTCTAAGGTGGCAAGAGTGGGGACCGGATGGTGCCCAGAAGGGAGAAAGTTTCCATGACGTGGTTGGGGGACGCTGATATTACGCGGCTAATTATTGGCCAACACACGGCCAATTATATACATTCATATTAGTTAATACAACACATAAATAAATATTACCTGGAAAAATTGAGCATAATGACTTTCTTGTGCAGAATACAGTGGCAAAGTATGCTAATATGCCTATTATGTAAACCACCTCAAGTAAGAAATGCAAACATGTATACAATACATAAGAATGACATTTTCAACAATGATAGTTTACCAGCATCGATTCAACATACTGGTTCGCTGTGCATGCGGCGGTGGCCTTGGCAAAATAGGCTGATATGCCTATTGTGAAAAGCTAAATAACAAGTATTGAAAAACAGTCACAGAAAAACACGAACAATGAGATATTCATAGCATCTAAATCACCTAGACAGATTGTACACATTGTCTCTCTGAACCAATTGGCATATGCATAGTATATTGATAATCCTATGTCGTCAACTATGAAAATAATTGGAGTAACAAACCCATGTAAATTAAATGAAACAAAAACAATTGAGATTTCAATACAAGCATAAAGACATTACCTGTTGCACCTGGGTTTTCCTCGTTCTTTTCGAACGGAAGTTTCCATACCACCTTACATCCTCTTTCCTCTTCTAGGTTTTTCTTTCTTTTACGCCTTTTACTGCCATTCCACTTGGGTTGGTGACACTTGATGTCTTATTGGCCAAACATTTGCCATCACTCTTTTGGATAGTTTGAAGAATTTCGTCGACTTTTTCAAGTGCATCAAGTAGAAACTTCCGTGGTACGATGTACGCGCTTCCGTCACTAAGGATTTTGTGGGAGCGATTCAAGGAGGATCGAAATTTGACGGAAAACTGAGACACAGAAACGCGAAGTTTGGGTGTCAAGAGAGAGACTTATTAGTAGTTTGGGAAGCACCTGAAGGAGTGGGTGTCACCGGAGGGAGTGGCTGATTCACTGGAGGGCGGAGCTGGGACGGGCGGAGCGCTGTGACGAAAGCCTGGGTTCGAGATGCAGGGAAAGATAGAATAATGAAATTTGGGATTTAGGGTAGAGATTATATTTTTTATATTTTGTATAAAACAAAAAAGCGAAAAAAAAAGCTGGAAATATTTGTCACGTGTTGGCCAATAATTGGCCGCGTAAGATGAGCGTCACCCCCAACTGTGTCATGGAAATTACTCCGCCTAGAAGGGGGAACCGGTCAAATAAAAATAAATACAAAAACTGAAAGGATTCCTAAAAAACAAAAAAGGAAACAAATGAAACAAAAACCTGCGAACAGAAAGAAAGAAGAACGAGACATGCAGAGAAAACGAGAAGAAAAGGAGAAGGGGAAAAAAGAAAAAGAAAAAAGAAGATCAAAAATTTTAAGTCTAAAAATGTTTTCGGGTCTTATTATTTCTTTTGCAACATTTTAGTTTTTTTATCTATTTAAAGTGCAACACTTTACCTATTTCGATGAGAATATCTCTGCTAAGTGGCTGACGAAGTTGAATCTTCACTAAGATTAGATATAATAAAAAAAAGAAAATACCGTCCATGTCTTACACAAGCGCAATTTGTTGACATAAATGATGTCCCCAAACACCTGTACAAGTCAAACGACGTTAGAGTTCATGGGCTATTGTTCCGGGGAGAAATCTCTAACACTTAAGTTAGTTAAGAGTGCAGTCATTTTGTATGCTGTAAATATAGAGAAACATGTCTCATTTCTCTAGTTATCATTGTGTTTTTGGATAGTGGATTGAACTTTTCTTAGGGACGTTTTTCGCCCTTTTATATGTCCTGGGCAATTGTGCAAGTTGATGAGCTATAGGGTGCGCCATGTGTCTTGCCTCGCTGGCTGGTTCCGTTTGCATGGTTGCCGTGTGGCGTCATATGTCACGTTGCATGGCTAATGTTGCTTGCTGGTAGGTGTATGTTCTGGCAGGGCTAGATTTGGTCGGGCCAAGCAGAGATACCCATGAGTAGAGGCATGACTGAGCAGCGAAGTTACAACAGTGGATTCTGAACGGACCCCCGGCAAGTGGCTGAAACACGTGTCTACCATTGTGCTAGACGGCTGGGTTGACCCTCTGACTTGGTCAAATGGGCTGCCATTATTAACTCTATGGCACGACTGATGTTGATGGGTGTCATACGTCCTCCGTATCGAGCTGAGTAGAAGATGTACTCAGAGCAGAGTGGCGAAGATGCGTTCGCGGCGACCTACGTCTTTATTGAATCAAGTAACGTTGATTGTAATGAACCGAGCTAAAGACACTTGTCGTTACTGTAAATAATGATTTTGTCCTCATCAGGAACGGATAAAGGATATGTATGCTATATTATAGGGATTTAGATTAGGATGTCTATTTGATTTCCCTTGTAGTTGGTGTAGATTGACATGAATGTTTTCTTTTGGATGAAGATATGCCTCAACATGGTCAATATGATGTATATACGTTAGACCCATGAATGAAAAAAGAGAGAATTTCTTCCCGACGTCTATTGTCTATTGAGCTTCTTACTACATCTTTTATCTGGAGAAGCTCAAATACACATAAGATAAAAAGAAAAAGAATTAACGATATGAGATCAACCCATGGTTGAGTCCATAAGAAATCAGTTCTATAAAAATTCTATGGAGTTTGAGGATATCAATTCGAGGAGGATTTCAAATGAGGGACGCAGGAGGGAGCAGAGGCGAGAGGTGAACTGTGGTGGTGGTTGACGCTGTTAGATTGTTATTCCTGTAATCAGAACAAGTGCACTGTGTGCATGTGAGTAAATTGACAACAAAAACGCAAGCAAACCGAGGCGAGTGTAAGGACTCTGTCCTTAAGACGAATTGCTCCAGTATACTGTGCCCAATCGGATGGAACAAACGTCTCCCAGGATACAACGGTTTTCGTTCATACGAGTGGCACTACAGCGTAGGAACATCGACGAACCTGTTAAAGGTATAGTGATTTCTCGTGTAGTGGAATGCAGAATGCTTTGAAGAATATATGCGGTACTGTGTGTGTTGAAACAGTGTATTGAACGCATGCATGGCAACGAGAATATATAGATGGAGGGTGGTTGAAGGAGGTTGAAGGCGGTTTATGGTCAGAACGAATCTGGACCGTTGGATTAAAACAGTTACGATCTCTACCGTTAGATCGTAATCCTTGTCTGAGCAAATGTAGACAATTGGATCAGTAAACCGAAGATAAGATCAAATCTGAGACGTAGGATCAGCAACCGCGCTGAACTGCAGGATCAGATTAGCAACCGCAGGATCAAATCTGGAGCGTTGGATCACCGCTACGGTTCAGACTTGATCTGGAGCGTTGGATCACCGCAGATAAATCGTAGACCGTAGGATCAAGTAATTATTTTTCTGGAAAAATTTAAAAGAAAATTTATCCAAAAAGATAAGAATCGGGCGGGCGAGCCGCGAGCCACGAGCCCGAGCCCGAGCCGGCCGGACGGGGGGCGGCGGCGACGCGCGCGTGTGTGGTGAACCTTGCCTGAGCTGCGTCCTGACTCCGTCAGAAAACTTCTCATGCCCAATGGCACATCTTAGAAAGCTCCAACTTGAACCTTATATGGTGGCCTTTCTCTCTCAAGTGGGCAATGTGGTATACAAGCAAATTGGTGATGTGTTCACTCCTCAAGAGGCCACATCACCAATTTTTCTAATTTCCACCAATTTTACTCCAACTTTGAGTATTAATTTTTCATTCACTCGGTATCGGAATCGAGTGATTCAAAAGCCTAAAATCATCTACTCGTTACGTAGATAATTTAGAAATTTTTAGTTTCCGTTTTTGATTAACGAACACTAATCATAATTAAGCTCAAAGTATGGTGGTTGTCAACTTTTGACAAACCCACTTGCAATCCAATCTTTTCCCATTTCATTTGTTGTACCCTGCGAAAATCGGTATATACTGAGAATCGTATAAAGCGGTTTAAAGAGGGAACAATGTTATACCCCATGGGAATTCGTCTATACCGCCGACTCTTATGAAGATGAGTCACTAAGAATTAGTCAACCGGTTACGTTATTTAAATGTAACTACATTGATTTGACATTATCCGATAGAATTTCCTTAAAGTAAATATTTTAGGAAATTTAATATAATTATGTAAGTGTGTCGCACGACACAAGTGAAATGACAAACTACCCTTCCAACATTATGTAAAATTCGGCCATAAGGGCCTTGGAAGAGTCTAGAATTTTCCTTATTATCACAATTATGTAATTTGTAAGACTACAATGAAATAGGTTGTCTTGGAACAAGAAGAATTAAGCATGGTGAAGGGGTCAACTAAGCCTAGAAATCGGCCCTCCCTAGTTGACCAAGAAAAATTACCATGGTTACTTAATATTTACTACAAGGTAACTCTAGTTGGATAAAGTAACCAAGGTTGGCCATAAAGTAACTATAGTTGATATAAAGTAACTATAGTTGACATAAAGTAACTATAGTTGGCATAAAGTAACTATAGTTGGCATAAAGTAACTATAGTTGGCATAAAGTAATTATAGTTGGCATAAAGTAACTATAGTTGAACTAAAATAACAAACTCTTATTTAAGAAATAAAATAAAATAAACAAAAGGAAAGACAAGACAAGTTGTCTTGGAATAAAATAAAACAAAAAAAAAGAAGATTACAAGCGTGGGGGACAAAAGGGCAGCCCCATTGCAAGACACAAGAAACTTCCTCTTTCTAGGCATTCTTGGAAATCCTCCATGTCTCCCTTCCCCTCCCTAAGGCACGCCCCCCCTCCCCTTGTCTTCTCCATGGAGACTTCTTCAAGTCATGAAGGAGCTTAACTTCATCCATGGAGTTTTATCTAAATTCATACTAAGAAGCCATCATCTAAGTCTTGAACACCCTCAAGAACTCACCTAACCAAACCATTCAAGATTCATTGAACACTTAGACAACTCCTCTCATCATCATATATTTCGGCCATAGTAGGAGCTAGGAGTGTCAAGGCTATCTTCATCTTCAATTTCAAAGGATGAAGCTCACGTTGGTACCTCCTTTCTTGCTAAAAACGTGACCATCAAATGGTCACTAGGAGAAGATTCTTCAAGCTACTAAGAGAAGCTAACATCTTGGTGGTTTGAATCCATTTCAAGCTCCATTCAAACTTCATTTTGGTAAGGGAATCTAGCCTCAATCTAGCTCCATTCTTCATTTAAAATGGTAGCTAATGTTCTCCTTCTTCTCCTCTTCAAAAACGTGCTACACAAGTGAAGTGAGGAAGACTTCATTCCATTTCAACCAGGTTCAAGATAAGGAAAAGCTCTAAGGCTCAAAGAGGCAAGTATACTCTAGCCAATCTTGCCTTATTTGTGAAGTGCATGCTTGAATGACTAGCCATTTTTAAGTTATGAATCTTAGTTGAAGATTCTAAGAACAAGACATGAACTTAGTTGATGTAAAGAAAAGTGTTGATATGAAAAGTGACATGTTCTAAGCAAATGGCAAGACTGTTGGTATGAGTTATGTGTAGCCTAAAATGAGTTATGAGACTTGGAATAACTATGTTTAAATGTGTATTTGATGTATACTAAGTCATCTTAATGAATGAAGTTGGTGGAAGAATGCTTGAACAATAAAAAGGTGAAGAAGTGCTGAAACTACTGGGGCTGGCAGATTTGTGTTGCTGATTGTGTGACTTGAGAACGAACCTTAGAACGTTCAATTAAGCTAAATTTTGACGTGACACTAGCTCTGTGTGTGTAGTACGAGTGAGAGTTGGAATTGCAGTAAAAATAATTATGGTTTATTTTTAATAAATCTTTTGGTAAAACTGCTCAAGAAGAAATTACTGGAACTGGGCAGAACAGTATGACGTTTTGCATGACCTGAAAATGAATCATAGGAGTATTTAAATTGGCTAATTTTTGGTTTTATGTTATCCTCATATGTATATAAAATGTGTGAGTTGGAATTTCAATAAAAGGAGTTGTGGTTTGTCCTTAATGAAGTTTTTAGTAAGAAGTGGTCAAACAGAAGCACTGGAGCTGAGCAGTTTTATGTGTCATGTTGAACGACCTGAAAACAAACCTTAGGAAGGTGAAAATTGGCTAATTTTTGGTATGGTGATAGATTTGTATGTTTAAGAATTTTTGAGTTGGAATTTTAGTAAAAGGAGTTGTGGATTATGTTTAATGAAGTTCTTGGTAAAACTGCTCAAACAGAGTTGCTCGAACAGGACAGTTTTGAGTAGTAAGTTGTGTGGCTCGAAAATGCACCTTAGGAATATTCAAATGAGCTGATTTTTCGTACGATGATATCTTGATGTGTGTATGACATCTGTGAGTTGGAATTTTGGAAAAAGGATATGTGGTTTGGTCACAATTCATTTCGTGATCCAACTGGTCATTCCAGTTTCTGCATATACCCAGTTTGGGAAAGTAATTAGATGACCCCTTTAAGTTTATTGGATTTCCTTGGAAATTTTATGGTAGTTACTTAAGGCATAGATGTACATGTTCATGTAAATAAATCAGCATAAAAC
The DNA here is from genome assembly GCA_036186865.1 of Eustoma russellianum. Taxonomy (NCBI): domain Eukaryota; kingdom Viridiplantae; phylum Streptophyta; class Magnoliopsida; order Gentianales; family Gentianaceae; genus Eustoma; species Eustoma russellianum. The sequence goes on along the minus strand of AP025063.1, from coordinate 12,677,622 downwards.
CACCATTTTGATGGGTAACAACTTAGTTGAAGTTAGTAGTACAAAACTGGAAAACACGGCTGTTTGATGTCATGAGTTGTAAGGCTTTGATCTTGCTCTTTTAAGCTTAAATGTGATGTTTAGCCTCATGAATATTGTTCCGTTGTATGTTAGCTATGTTTTTCAGGTGTGTTGGATCAAATTTATTAAGGTTTTATGATCCATGAAAACGAGGTAAGGCGGTATTGCCCTGCTGATTTCAGCAGTATCTTTGATGATAGTTGATGTTTTGAGGTCGTTAGACATATCGGAATGTTATGAAATTTTTATGGTATGTGTCTAAGACTTCATTATGCATGTGTATGACATGAGTTTACGAAAATAAGCACGAATGGCCGAACATGAGGCTGTATGGACAAAGTATGATTGCTGGACAGTTTTTTTTTCCAGCTTAAGAGACGAGTCAGTATATGCGTGTTATGATGTATTTGTTCACATGTCGCATGTTGCATATCATGCATCGCATTGTCCATGTTCATACAGTTCACGAAACTGATTTTAGGAAAAAGAATGATGAGAAAGATCTTTTGAAAAGAAGTTTTGAGTTTTGAAAGAAAGATCTTTGAAAGAGAAGTTTACGATTGCGAAAAGATTCCTATGGTACCATTTATTTCTGGCCAGCTTAACCCGCTACAGATCCGGGGTTAATTGATCTGAAGAAGTATAAGAACCGATCCAGGCCTGGTATAATAGGTCTGATGAAATATAAGAACCGATCCAGGCCCGGTATAATAGGTCTGAAGAGTATAAGAACCGAGCCAGGTCCGGTATAATAGACCTGAAGGTGATCATGTTATAAGAACCGAGTCATGCCCGGTATAATAGGCTGACACACTCTCTTGTTTTATGATGAGCATGATTTAAAAGAAAGAAAGAAAGTTCAAGTATTTTTATGAGCTTGTCTAAATGAAAGAAAGAATGTTTTTCCGTTGCATTTGCATCGCATTCACATTTTCATACACATTATGCATGATACCTTTTCATAGAAGTAAGATTCGAAAGGATGGATATGATCGCCTCAGATCCGGATATAATAGATCCGAACACTCTCTTGATTTTATTGACGATGATGTTTTGAAAGAAAGAATGAAAGAAAATATTTTCATGTTTTCATTATGCACTGCATTTGCATACTCATACACATTGCATATGGTCATGAGCATGATGTCGAGTCTGTGCACTGAGTTGTGTCTTTACATGCTACATGACTAAGTTATGATTTTATTGCCTTAGTGGCTATTGACGGAAGGGATGAGATGCTAGCTAAACGCTAGAAGTAATGTTACTTAGGTCATGATCTTTCGTTACCTAAGTTATGATCTTATTGTTGTTGTTATGTAAGCTATGATCTTATTCCCTTTATGATCAAGTGATGCTTCTATTACCTTGGTGGCATTTGAATGGAAAGACAGGTATGATGGTAAGAGATCAAATTTTGGGGTTTCGGTTCTTGTATGTACTTTCCATTTAATGCATGATTGTTTATGGTGTACTTGCTGGTGACTTTGTCACTCACCCCCCTATTTTTCCTCCCAGAGTTCACAGGAAACGGGGTAGTAAGGATTGATGACGAGCATAGGATCCCACATCCGTGAGAATACGAGTGGATGACAGCTTAGGGATTCTATTATGATGATTCATAATATGACGGATTTATGTTGGAAGCGATGATTGCAGAAGTACTGATGTAATGAATGCGGTTGTAAAACTTATGTCGGATGTATAGAATGATTTATGTAAAAGTTTCAAATTCTGCCGTTTTTATCTACCTGTTAAGATCGTGACTTTGTAATCCATGTTTATCCATGGGTTTTACGAGTTAAGTATCGACGCTTTGTACTTTTCTGAAAAAGAAAGTATGGCGGGTGCACCGTACGAGGGGTAGCCGAGTAGGGGCGCTACATCATTTCTCCAACAATCCCCCACATGAATGAAAATTAATGCAAATGTGAATGCAGACTCTATCGAGAAATCAAACAAAGAAATGTTGCATTAGAAGAGGTAGCTTCTGGCCTTGAACCTTTCTTAGTGATGTACCATCGGATCCACTCAGCTGGGTAGTGACCTGATGTCTTGAACTATCAGCCTTTACTATGAACCTAGACAATGATACTCACACAACATTTTTTTTAACACCCTTTTGGTTCTCATGGTTGTGTTCATTATGGCCATGAACAACCCTGGTTTCAGAAAGTATTTTTAGAGAATTCTTGCCTATCAGAATTCTCATAGAAGCGGCCCCACTTCACACTTACATAGGTGATTCCTATCAAGAGTATTCTGCCATACCCCACTTGATTTATCAAGATATAAGACATCATTAAAAGCATTAGCTTAACCTAACGGTTCTCTGCAGATAGCACTTTTGTTTAACGAAATGAGTAAGTGCTAATTGAATCCTCATAACTTAGTTTTCCCATTGAACCAAGATTCTGGGATCTTCAGTCAACAAGGTTGGGTTACCGTTACAAAGATTCATGCTTTGTAGGCTTAAGTCCCATTCCGTGTAGAAATATGAGGGTTTGAGTGATTTTAAAATAAGAAATTTGAATATATATAATATATAACGTTGAGTATATATATATACACAAGTGTACATGTATGCATGATAACTTGCCTTATTTAGCTATATTATGTTGCCGTACTAACGAGCCATGAAGCTTTAAAGCTTACATCATATGGCGAACATTTGTTGAGTTTATACTATTTTCAGGTGCCACAATTAATGAACTAAAGTAGTTCATTAAGTGAAGTACTTAGTTTAATAAACTAAGTAGTTCATTAAAGGAAGATGCATTTGGAAAAGCAAAGGCAACATGGCTATGGAAGGAAAGTCTTCTCCTCCTCCCCACATCATTTCACACGCCATATATACATAATATATATATTTTCAGATTTTTTTTAAAAAGGCACATACACATTTATTCCAACGTACTATCGACACGTTATATATCTTACGAACGTACGTTTACGTCACACCACTATACTTAACTCATATTTATGAGTATATTCAGATCTTATATCATATGATATAAGATATGGTGATGACAAATTAAATACGACACGATAAAAGGTTCTAAACCGAAATTTGTCGTATCGGGCGATACCGAAACTTCGCCAACGTGTCACGTACTTGCCATAAATAAATGGCCAGCCCATATACATCAAAATTATCAAAAATTTCGTGCCATACACTGTTATTGAGACAAAAATACTTTCCATGTTGGCACACACAAATCACCCCACATTTAGGCCAAAATGTGAAGATTCCAATTTTATTTTTGTCACATGTTTATGGTACCACTTTAAATCAGCCAAGTGCTGAAAATTAAAGTATATATTATATATTATGTATAACATAATATATATAGCATGTGCAAAAGTTGGAATTTAAATTAGAGAAAAATCGGGTAATCGATAAATATCGAAAATTCGGTTTTCTACGCACTTGACATGGAACGTTTTTCTTGAACATGATGTGGCACGTATCTAGACACTTTTTACATATAATACATCTTAAAGTGTTCTAGAAAATTAAATTAAGGGCTGATTGGAATATTACATGTGTGTAATATTAAATGTGCACTATTTTTCAAAGTTAGCAAAAATAAATTTCAGCACATGCACAACATATTCAAACGTCACTACAGCTGATGTGGAGCACATGTGGAGCCTTGTTGGCATGTTGATTGGTCAAGAATCAATCATACAATGTTGATTAATCAAAGAGAGAAGCTACAAAAGGTAAGTTTTCAACATACACCTCTCTTATGTCACATGCTGAAAATTTCAGCATGTCACACTAGCTATGGCCGTTTTCTTCATCATGAAGGAAGAGAAAATGTCAATCTTTATTAAGGAATAAATTAAATGAGATATGGAAATGTTTTGAATAGTTTATAGAATAAAGGAAGTGATATTTTTGAATATCACACATGCTGAAAAATTCAGCATGTGTGTAGTGGTTATGGCCGAAATATAGGCCTCATGGTTGTCAAGTTTTATTCTATACATGATGAGAATATTGTATACTTAATGTTGATTGAATTCTTAAATTAAAACAATGCAAAATAGGCAACATTTTGAAGAAAGAGTGGATGTTACACATGCTGAAATTTCAGCATGTGCAAGACATGTTGTGGCCGAATGGTATCTCTTTTTGGTGTCCAAATTCATTCTCAAACTTGTAGCAAGACTTGCCTTAAATATTGGTTGTATTTTTATGGAAGAAATTCAAAGAAAAATGGAAGAAATATTGATTTAATCTCACATGGTAAATGCTGAAAATTTCAGCATTTACAAGTTGATATGGCCGAATTTTTGAGTGGAAAGAGAGATTTTTGTGTCTCAAACTTTATGACATATTGTGACTATTTTGGCATGATTTGATAATTGATTATTTGGCATATATTTAGTGTTTTTTTCAGAATATCCATGTCATCAAATGATGACAACAATGAGCCAATCAAGAGGTGCCAAGTAAGCAATGACTAAATGATGGTCCAATGAGTGATGCCAAGTAAGCAAATGTTGTCACTATGATGTCTCACACTCTCCAAGCAATTAAAAGGAAATTTTCAAGAGGGAGAAGAGACACAAGGGGACGGCTGGACTTCTATAAGGGGAAGAGAAGAACAAACAAAAACAAGACCAAGAATCATATTCAAAAGTGATCAAAGTGCAAAAGCTTTTCTCCTACACTTTCTTTCTTTCTTCTCTTGTAAAAGCCTATTGTATTTATTTCTTTCATCCTTGAATAGGCTTCATAGAAACCACCATTCATATATCTTTGTACAAGATTGATCAAGGTGTGATCAATCTTCATTCTAGCGAGGTGGTGGTGTTCGTGCAAATTGTTCACAATACAAGGTTTGTAAAGGGTTGGAGTTAAGGTGTAACTCTATCAACCCTGCGGTAAGGTGTTGGTGTGTGAAATTAGTGTGAACCAAGGAAGGTGTTCCTTGAAGACTGGAGTAGGTTGTTATAACCGAACCAGTATAAAATTCTTGGTGCAATTTACTTTCTGCATTTTTTCAGTTTCTGCCTGTTTACTCATATTGTTCACGTTCGAAAAATAGTAAACGTTTTCTAAAAATTATAAAAATTTCCAGAAACATACATAAACGTTCTAGGGTTAATTTGGCACAAGTTTCAACCCTTTTGGACAAGTATAAGTCATCCAAACATCAAAAGTTCTGAGACTAGTGCAGTCTGATTTTCAGACTTGCAAAGGTTGAGACTTTGGGTGTATTTGACCTACTTCCCAAAAGAATTTTCAAAAACTGTTTCAACCCATTTAAATATAGTGTGTGAAGAGTTATTGGTCAAATTTTCAGATCATTTGGACATTCACACAAATAGGAATTAATTTTTCAAAACCATCTACCGTTTCTGGCAGATTTGCACAATCTGAGTGCCAACGGTTTTTGAAGGGGTTAAAGGTTGAATTTTGATTTGAAATTTTTAGGGGACCCTCACAACATCTGAGGCTAAGTTCTCTCAAAATTTCATAATTTTTGGAGACCTCTAACCTAGTTTTAAAACGTTTTAAAAAGGTCCTGAAAACAGAATCTGTTTTCAGAACTTGAATTGTTAGTTTAAAGAAATTTTAAAAAGCACATTTCCGCACCATCTATTCAACCCCCCCCTTCTAGTGGTGCCTTGCAGATCCTACAAGTGGTATCAGAGCGCAGGAATACTCACTACAAGGAATCCAACGATTCAGTGAGATGGCATCCACAAATCTCAAAACCGAACAAGAAGGTATGTCAAGCCAAAGGCCTCCACTCTTTGACGGTGAGTCTTTTATTCAATGGAAACTTAGGATGAAATTATTTCTTATGGCTATAGACATAGACCTTTGGTCAATAATTGAAGATGGTCCATATGTCCCGTCTAAATTGTCCACTGTAGATGGAGTCACACTAGAAGTGATTAAAACGAGACAAGACTATACTAGTGAAGACAAAAAGAAACTGAGTATGAATGCTAAGGCCATGCAATTACTCTTAAATGGTTTAAGTAAGAGTGAGTCTAGTTATGTGTCAATTGTTCGAGTGCACAAGAAATGTGGAGAATCTTAGAATGAAACACGAAGGCACGAGTCAAGTAAAAGAGTCTAAAATAATATGCTTATGTCTACTCTTGAGTCTTTCAAGTTGTTGCCTAATGAGTCAATTGTTGATATGGATCTTCGTTTGACTAACATCTATAACTCTCTTGAGTCTCTTGGTAAGGCTTTACAACGCAGGAAAAAGTACAGAAAGTCCTACGGAGCCTCCCTTCAGAATGGGATCCTAAAGTGACTGCCATAGAAGAAAGCAAGGAGACTAAGTCAATAAAAATGGAAGAACTCATTGGTTCACTAAAAGTGTATGAAAACAAACTCATTATTCGGAAATCGGAATCAACCAAACAAGGTAAGACAATTGCTTTTAAATCAAATGAATACGTCTCCCCTCCCTCCGATCACGTAGAGATAGTGATTCCGAATCGGATAATGATGACTTAATTCTATTGGCTAAAGGACTAAGAAGATTCATGAGAAAATCATTTAGAAATAAAAACAAGGGCACTACATCTAAAGAAATAAAAACAAGTCAAATGATAAGGACATTAAATGTTATGAATGCGGCAAACTCGGACACTTATCATATGACTGCCCAAACAAAGAAAAGCAAACTAATAAGTACCCTGACAAGGAGCGGAACAAAAATAGACCCGTCTCAGATCCTAAACAAAGGAAACGTGCACTAAAGGCCTCCACATGGAGTGACTCATCAGACTCTGAACTGAGACCGAAGAGGAGACCGCTCAAGTTTGCTTCGCTTCAAAGGCGTCTAATGAGGTATCATCTGACTCTGACTCTGACTCTGAACCTTCTTACGATGATCTATTTAGTCAATATCTTGAGTTACATAAATTTACTAAGACTCTCGCAAAAGAAAAGAAACGTTTAATTGAAGACAAGAAACTGTTAGAATCTTCTAACGAGAATCTTGTCGCTCAATTAAGCGATTCAAAGAAAGAGTCTTCATGTGTCATCACTGCATTAAAAACCGAGATCTCATCATTAACTTCTCAAAATAATGAAATGAAATCCGAGATTTCAAATTTGAAATCAAGGAATAGATTTAGAGAAAATGATGAAACAATTCGATACAGGGTCAAACATGCTGCATCGCATCATATTATCACAAAAGCATGACAGTGACAAAACTGGATTGGGGTACGTTGATACTAACGAAGTATCAACCAAACCAACCAAGTTTGTTGTGTCTAAAAAGGTAGACACCCCTAAGCATCAAGTGGCGTCTAAGATGACGCAAAAAGCGCCCCCTTCCACACGCCCCACTCCCTCATATCATGTGAAATATAATGTTGTACCATATAGATATGAGAAGAGATCAATGCATACACGGAACATATCATCCACGCACCACGCACACACACACAAGGACATATCACAAACGTCCTTCATACAATGAGTATAGGGAGTCCTTGGGCAAAGACCCAAAGTACATGCACCACATGTATACTATGTCGCACCTTCATCTACTTTCTTGCCATTTGATAGACCGAGAAGGATCACCCAAGTATGGGTACCGAAAGGTACCTTTACTAAAAGGTGATTAACTAACTCGAAAGGACCCAAAATTAAAAGGGTACCTAAATCACCTTTTTACATTGCAGGGAGACCACTCATCAAAAGAACATCAATAAAGTGGTTCCTTGACAGTGGTTGCTCGAGGCACATGACAGGTGACCCGAGCCTCTTCTCCAAATTAAAGAAGGTCACAAAAGGCGGATCCGTGACCTTTGGAGACAACAATGAAGGCAAGATCATTGGTAAAGGTACGATTGGAAATCCGATACACTTCAAATCTCCAACGTGTTTTTGGTAAGCAACTTATCTTACAATCTTCTTAGTATTTCTCAATTTGTTGACAATGGTTTCAATGTGTTTTACTCACCCTTATTGTAATAATAAAAATAAAAAGGAGAAACGTTTTAAAAGGAAAACGTGAAGGAAATATATTCACACTATCTATGGATGATGTAGTAGATGCCAAAGTTAAATGTTTTATGTCAAATGAACCCAATGTGAATTTGTGGCATAGACGTTTAGGACACATAGGTATTTCTACACTAGAAAAATTGCAACGAAAGAACCTAGTACGGGGATTGCCTAAGCTTGATTTAGACAACTTTCAGTTGTGTGAATCTTGCATAAAAGGCAAACAAACACGTGAGTCACTTAAGCCTAAAAATGAGATAAGCACGACTAGAATACTAGAACTATTGCATATCGATTTGTTTGGTCCTAGTCGCACTACAAGCCTTGGTGGGCGTCACTGCATGCGTAATTGTTGATGACTTTTCTCGTTATACTTGGACTTTATTTCTTGCACATAAGGATGATAGCGCCGTAGAAATCGCTAAATTAATTAAACAACTTGAAAATCAATACGGCGTAAATGTGAAAAGAATAAGAAGCGATAGAGGCGGTGAGTTTAAAAATAAAGAGATGATTTCATTTGTGAAGAAAAAGGAATTAAACATGAGTTTTCGCCACCTAGAACTCCACAATTAAATGGAGTAGTAGTAGAAAGAAAGAATCGCACACTACAAGAAATCGCTAGAACCATGCTTTGCGAAAATAAATTGCCTAGATTTCTGTGGGCGGAAGCCGTAAATTGTGCATGCTATATTGTAAATCGCCTATCTATAAGAAAGAAAATAAACAAGACGCCTTACGAAATTTTGAATGATCGTATGCCTAAGATAGATTATTTTCGTGTGTTTGGATGCAAATGTTTTGTTGAATACAAAAGATAACTTAGATAAATTTGAATCCAAATCGATTGAGTGCATTTTTATTGGGTATTCCATAAATTCAAAAGCATATAGATGTTATGATCCTCTCACTAGACAAATCATAGAATCTATTCATGTTAAATTCAATGAATTTGGAGAATTGATAAAGAAAAGGAATATGATGATGATTTGAAAACCCGTTTTGGATGAAGAAAATGATTCTTTTGATATGCATGAGATGAATGAAACACTAGAAATGCATGATCATATAGAAATGCATGATAACTTAGAAAATAATCAACCAAGATGGCATAGAGATCACCCACATGATCTCATCATAGGCGACATCACTCACGGTGTGCGACCACGTAGAAGAATCACTTCGGATGAAATAAATGAATTTCATGCTATGATTTCTGAAATTGAGCCTAAAAATGTGCATGATGCTTTGAGTGATTCATCTTGGATTGATGCTATGCATGACGAACTTAATCAATTCGTTAGAAATGATGTATGGGATTTAGTGCCACGACCACAAGATAAGACAATAATAGGCACAAAGTGGGTGTTTAGGAACAAAATGAATGAAGAAGGAAAAGTCGTTAGAAATAAAGCAAGACTCGTAGCTCAAGGATATAATCAAGAAGAAGGAATAGACTACGATGAAACATTTGCACCCGTAGCACGTTTAGAAGCTATACGACTTACTTGCTATTGCTTGCATGAAAGATTTTAAATTGTATCAAATGGACGTCAAAAGTGCTTTTCTAAACGGATTTATACAAGAAGAAGTATACGTGAAGCAACCACCCGGTTTTGAAGATTTGAAACATCCTGATCACGTGTACAAATTAAAGAAGGCACTATATGGACTAAAGCAAGCGCCTAGAGCATGGTATGATCGTTTTGCTACTTTTCTTTTAGAAAATAATTTTAAACGTGGTACTATAGATAGTACACTATTTTTGAAACAAGAAAAATCAGATTACTTATTATTCAAATTTACGTAGATGATATTATTTTTGGTTCTACCTCACATAACTCGTTAAGGATTTTGAAAATTGTATGAAAGCTGAATTTGAAATGTCTATGGTTGGTGAACTTAATTATTTTCTTGGCTTGCAGATTAAGCAAACGAGTAAAGGAATTCATATAAGCCAAGCTAAGTACGTAAACGACATGATCAAGAAATTCAATTTTGAAAATTTGAAACCATCCCCCACGCCTATGAGTGTCACTACTAAATTAGACAAAGATGAACATGGTAAAGATGTTGATAATGGATTATATAGATCTATGATAGGTTCTTTACTATATTTAACTGCTAGTAGGCCTGACATCATGTTTAGCGTATGCATGTGTGCTCGTTTTCAAAGTCAACCTAAGGTGTCACACACTTAAATTGTAAAAAGAATATTCCGCTATATTAAGCACACGCCCACCTTAGGTATTTGGTACGATAAGGATTCTACATTCGACTTACATGCTTACACTGATGCAGATTATGGTGGCTGCAAAATAGATAGAAAAAGCACGAGCGGAACTTGCCAATTTATAGGAAATTCCCTTATTCTTTCATGGTTTTCCAAAAAGCAAGCAAGTGTTGCTTTGTCCACTACTGAGGCTGAGTATATGGCTCTTAGCCTTTGTTGCACACAGTTGTTGTGGATAAAACAACAACTTTCGGACTTTGGAATTACCGTAGATAAAATTCCTATATATTGTGATAGTATGAGTGCAATAAATTTGTCTAAGAACCCCGTATTACACTCTAAGGCTAAGCATATAGAAGTTCGCTATCATTTTCTTCGTGATCACGTTAACAATGGTAATATTGTCATAGATCACGTACGCACAGAATCACAAGTAGCGGATATATTTACTAAGGCCTTAAATCAAGCCACATTTGAATCTCTCCGTTCTAAATTAGGCATGCTTCCTGTTGATGTGATTTAATGCGATATATTTGATTTACTTTCCTTTTTGACAGGAATCTTTTGATTAACTTTCCAAAATAAAGGGGGAGAGAGAAGCATGATTTAAGGGGGAGAGAGAGAGATTTAAGGGAGAGAGATCACTGATTGATCCTAATTGCATGAATCAAGGGGGAGCCGGATTTGAAATTCGAAATTCAAATTTCAAATCTGTGCATAATTCAAGGGGGAGAGATAACACTTAAATCATGTACACTAGTTATTTTGAAAATCATCAAAAGGGGGAGATTGTAGAAATATGAGGGTTTGAGTGATTTAAAATAAGAAATTTGAATATGTATATATATATATTAACGTTAAGTATATATATATACACAAGTGTACATGTATGCATGATAACTTGCCTTATTTAGCTTATATTATGTTGCCGTACTAACGAGCCATGAAGCTTTAAAGCTTACATCATATGGCGAACATTTGTTGAGTTTATACTATTTTCAGGTGCCACAATTAATGAACTAAAGTAGTTCATTAAGTGAAGTACTTAGTTTAATAAACTAAGTAGTTCATTAAAGGAAGATGCATTTGGAAAAGCAAAGGCAACATGGCTATGGAAGGAAAGTTTCTCCTCCTCCACATCATTCACACGTTTAATACATATATATATATTTTCAGATTTTTATAAAAGGCACATACACATTTATTCCAACGTACTATCGACACGTTATATATCTTACGAACGTACGTTTACGTCACACCACTATACTTAACTCATATTTATGAGTATATTCAGATCTTATATCATTGATATAAGATATGGTGATGACAAATTAAATACGACACGATAAAAGGTTCTAAACCGAAATTTGTCGTATCGGGCGATACCGAAACTTCGCCAACGTGTCACGTACTTGCCATAAATAAATGGCCAGCCCATATACATCAAAATTCATTAAAAATTTCGTGCCATACACTGTATATTGAGACAAAAATACTTTCCATGTTGGCACACACAAATCACCCCACATTTAGGCCAAAATGTGAAGATTCCAATTTTATTTTTGTCACATGTTTATGGTACCACTTTAAATCAGCCAAGTGCTGAAAATTAAAGTATATATTATATATATTATGTATAACATAATATATATAGCATGTGCAAAAGTTGGAATTTAAATTAGAGAAAAATCGGGTAATCGATAAATATCGAAAATTCGGTTTTCTACGCACTTGACATGGAACGTTTTTCTTGAACATGATGTGGCACGTATCTAGACACTTTTTACATATAATATACATCTTAAAGTGTTCTAGAAAATTAAATTAAGGGCTGATTGGAATATTACATGTGTAATATTAAATGTGCACTATTTTCAAAGTTAGCAAAAATAAATTTCAGCACATGCATATACACACAAACGTCACCTAGCTGAGTGGAGCACATGTGGAGCCTTGTTGGCATGTTGATTGGTCAAGAATCAATCATACAATGTTGATAATCAAAGAGAGAAGCTACAAAAGGTAAGTTTTCAACATACACCTCTCTTATGTCACATGCTGAAAATTTCAGCATGTCACACACTATGGCCGTTTCTTCATCTTAAGGAATAATTTGTAATTTTATTAAGGAATAAATTAAATGAGATATGGAAATGTTTTGAATAGTTTATGGAATAAAGGAAGTGATATTTTTGAATATCACACATGCTGAAAAATTCAGCATGTGTGTGGTTATGGCCGAAATATAGGCCTCATGGTTGTCAAGTTTTATTCTATACATGATGAGAATATTGTATACTTAATGTTGATTGAATTCTTAAATTAAAACAATGCAAAATAGGCAACATTTTGAAGAAAGAGTGGATGTTACACATGCTGAAATTTCAGCATGTGCAAGACATGTTGTGGCCGAATGGTATCTCTTTTGGTGTCCAAATTCATTCTCAAACTTGTAGCAAGACTTGCCTTAAATATTGGTTGTATTTTTATGGAAGAAATTCAAAGAAAAATGGAAGAAATATTGATTTAATCTCACATGGTAAATGCTGAAAATTTCAGCATTACAAGTTGATATGGCCGAATTTTGGAGATGGAAAAGAGAGATTTTTGTGTCTCAAACTTTATGACATATTGTGACTATTTTGGCATGATTTGATAATTGATTATTTGGCATATATTTAGTGTTTTTTCAGAATATCCATGTCATCAAATGATGACAACAATGAGCCAATCAAGAGGTGCCAAGTAAGCAATGACTAAATGATGGTCCAATGGAGTGATGCCAAGTAAGCAAAATGTTGTCACTATGATGTCTCACACTCTCCAAGCAATTAAAAGGAAATTTTCAAGAGGGAGAAGAGACAAGGGGACGGCTGGATTTTAAAGGAGAGAAGAACAAACAAAAACAACCAAGAATCATATTCAAAAGTGATCAAAGTGCAAAAGTTCTCTCCTACTTCTTTCTTTCTTCTCTTGTAAAAGCCTATTGTATTTGATTTCTTTCATCCTTGAATAGGCTTCATAGAAACCACCATTCATATATCTTTGTACAAGATTGATCAAGGTGTGATCAATCTTCATTCTAGCGAGGTGGTGGTGTTCGTGCAAATTGTACTACAATACAAGGTTTGTAAAGGGTTGGAGTTAAGGTGTAACTCTATCAACCCTGTGGTAAGGTGTGTGTGTGTGTGAATAGTGTGAACCAAGGAAGGTGTTCCTTGAAGACTGGAGTAGGTTGTTTATAACCGAACCAGTATAAAATCTTGGTGCAATTTACTTTCTGCATTTACGTTTCAGTTTCTGCGCAGTTTACTATATTGTTCACGTTCGTAAAAATAGTAAACGTTTTCTAAAAATTATAAAAATTTCCAGAAACATACTAAACGTTCTAGGGTTAATTTGGCACAAGTTTCAACCCTTTTGGACAAGTATAAGTCATCCAAACATCAAAAGTTCTGAGACTAGTGCAGTCTGATTTTCAGACTTGCAAAGGTTGAGACTTTGGGTGTATTTGACCTACTTCCCAAAAGAATTTTCAAAAACTGTTTCAACCCATTTAAATATAGTGTGTGAAGAGTTATTGGTCAAATTTTCAGATCATTTGGACATTCACACAAATAGGAATTAATTTTTCAAAACCATCTACCGTTTCTGGCAGTTTGCACAATCTGAGTGCCAACGGTTTTTGAAGGGGTTAAAGGTTGAATTTTGATTTGAAATTTTTAGGGGACCCTCACAACATCTGAGGCTAAGTTCTCTCAAAATTTCATAATTTTTGGAGACCTCTAACCTAGTTTTTAAATCGTTTTAAAACTGGTACTGAAACAGAATCTGTTTTCAGAACTTGAATTGTTAGGTTTAAAGAAATTTTAAAAACCATATTTTCCGCACCACCTATTCAACCCCCCCTTCTAGTGGTGCCTTGCAGATCCTACATAACCCGCATGTAGGTATATATTTATATATGAATTCATGTCTTTTATATTCATATGCATCATAGTGTTATGTGTTATGGGCAAATGTATGAACAAATATGGGGAATGATCATCGAATCCGAGAGCTGATGCTACTAAGGAATGGTCATAAATTTGATGATTATGAGGAGTATTGCGGTATAATCTCATGTGATTAGAATCAGGGTTTTGGAGTGAGGATTTGGCAAAATAAATTCTAAAAAGTGGATTTTGTGATGTTTGAGGATGGGGATAGATTGAAAATAGGAAAATAAGAATTCTGGTGGTCAGAGTGGGGCTCACGCGCCGGCAAGTGGGTGCGTATGGACGTGCTACTCGTGGCGCGTGAGGGCACATGTGGTGTCCAATGACGGTGATTTTTGCAGCAGTGTGTGAAACATGAAGAATTCTAGTTATCTGAGGTGTTAGATGTGAGGGGTGAAATGTGTGGAGTTTGGCCGAGGGGGTGTGAAGTGGTTTGAGGTGGAATCAGGGTTTGGAGGAGAGGGGAGAGCCTGGGATGAGGGATGGGGGCTGGGGCTGGGCTGACCAGTGACAGTGGGGCTAGGATAAGGGGTTGAAGGTGAGTTAGATAGTGGGTCGGCAGGAAAAGTGGGTCTAGGAAGGTGCGTATACGTATGTACGTGTATATACATATGTATGAGCATGGGTATATATACGTATATATGTATGCGGCGGCTGGGGGTATTTTTGGGACTTTTTGTTTATTTGGTATTTGGTTTGGAATATTTGGCTTGTTGGACCTTTTGGTAATTTTGCCTAACTTTTGGACCTGGAAAATAATTTTTGAAAATATCCATTCATATCTCGAAATTCACCATACAATGTGAAATATATTGTAAGTTGGATTGGTTCCAAACAAACGAAGTGTCTGGGTGTAACTACATAGTCTGGGACATGATGCACGGACATATTTTACACCATTAGGGCGCCACAGACGTAACGACCTAGTCTGGGACAGGGTGTCTGTGTCATATTGACTATAGGGGGATCAATTTTTAAATCTTACGGTATAAGTCACCTGTAGAGAAAATGATATAGCCATTGCATCTGATTTTGGACTTTGGACCGATTTAGTCGGATTTTGACTATTTGGATTTTGGACTTTGGACCGACTAAACGGGTTTGGACAATTTAGAATTTTGGAACTTTGGATATTTGAAAAACTTTGGCATTGCATTGTTTTGGAAAACTACATCACGTTTTGGCTTGGACTAATCTTTTCTTGGATTATATTGTGCATCTTTGTTGGATCTATTTGTTATCTTCGATTTGGATGTTAGGGGTAAAATGGTAAAATCATTTGCAAATAAGAAACATGTTATGTTCTGTACTGCTATCTATTCTATTACACTTGTTTCTCCGTGCACGATCTCATGACAAATATGGTAACGTTACTTGCTGCGTGAAGTGTCGCTCATACTATACTTTCTTATTTCTTTCAGATGATCAGGAGTACGACCAAGTTTATGTCGAGGGTGACGCAGAGTGAGGATAATGACTGTTTCTGGCTATACAGAGGATATTATGGTGTTCCAATTAGGGATTGTGGGTTTCAGTTTGTATACTTGTTAGAGATTGTCATTTACCTTTATTTGCAACGATATATTATTTACAATTGCTCAAATCATTGTACTTTATTTATGTGTTTATGAATACTTTGAGGTTTTACTTTGACTTCTGCTGTAGCGGCCTGGCCCGAAACCAGACATCGGTATCAATGCACCTGCCGTAGTCTGTAACGAGAACTACAAGGCGTCAAAGCATATCACGTACATGTCATCTTTGATTGTAGGTAGGATAAAAGCAGAAACGTCATACAAATTTAAAACTTCAAAACTGACAATGAAACCAAAATGAATTACAACTGAAATGGAACAAGTACTGGGAAAAGTCTAATATATCCTCTGATACAAAACATCAAACAGGAAGTCTATCAGCTAAGGAAATAAACATAAGTCTATCCTCTTCAATGACCAGCATCCCAATGAGCCCACTCAGCATCGTCTTCTATAAAATCAGCTCATACTCTGGCTCACCTGAAAAAAATAGAGTATCTATTCTTAGCGAAAACATCGTTAGCAAGTGACCTATCTATACCCCTTACATGATCACACGATGAGTCACCAATACATAATTTAATGCCAAATTAAGGTGCTCGGGTTAGCAAATGACCTTTTATAAGCAAACATCAAAGACAGGCAAGTCATATAAGAAAGATAGACAATGAACAATTTACGTATCGAGTAGAACGTACAAAGTAAACAGACCCTATACACATGTCATTTTTTTAATGTCATATCTATATGACTCGTGTCGCATGATGCATGCACTTCTTCAAAACAATGCACTGAACCGAACAGAACATGTATGTATGCCTTCTTTCACAAACATGTCATGCATGTCATTTCACAAAACTTTTCGTACTTATTATCTTATTTTTCGCGTAGCACAAAACTTTGTACCATATGGGTGATCATCCTGCAGCAAAACAGAACTTTATACATCATGTTGAAAGGTCCACGACCCAACAAACTTTTACCTTGCTGTTGATACACAGGACACGCTTTTATACCATGTCACTACAAGCGTGACTTTATACCCTGTGATCAACCAACAGCCACAAACTTGTCTTTCAGAACTTTAGTCTTTTTTACACACATGTCTTTTCACAAAGCAAAACTCATGTTGGAATGTAAAATACTTATGCAATGGTGCAAAATGCTCATGTCACATCATATCAGGCCTTTAAACATGTACACACACTTTACATATCAAGTACAAGGTCACAAACCTCAAACATACCTCACTTGCACAATTTCACACACTTTTGTCTCATAAACTCACTTCAAGTTCACACTTAATCTCATTCATCCACAGTTAAGATTTTCAACCCCAAAACACCTCAAACACACTTCAAATAGACCTCTTAGACACACACAAGTCCCAAACATCATACACAAGTCCCTCAAATAACTTGCCATTCATTTCCTAACGTTTTGTAGGAATTCAGCTCAAATTCTACAGAGCTAGCCATATCGATCGATCGATGTGGCCTTCAGATCGATCTATGTCTCGACCGATTGATGTCTCCTTTTCTGATCGATCCATGTCTTCCAGAGAGTCAAGAATCCTGCCACGACCACTTGGATCGATCGAATCACCCCATGATCGATCCAAGTCCCTGTTTCTGCAACTTTTCACCATGTTTCACCTCATTTATGACCCAACCTTCAAACCACTTCATTCCAAACCTAGAAAACTCCTAAAATCTATCCTAAAACCTGAATCCAACCTACATATGCACACATGACACAAAATTGAAACATAGATTCCTCAAATGGCATCAATCCTATGCCTCCTACAATTCACACCTTCGGACATATCAGCAAAACCCTCAACCGTCAAATAAATCTACAGAAAACTCATCTTACAAACCCTCAAACCTTCCATAAATCAACTCAAATTGTCTAAGGCACCGATAGTCCGCATAATAGATGATCACAAGGCAATGATTAAATCAGAGATAACACATTTAAGGCATATTCATCATCAATCAAGCAAATCGTAAGGATTCTCAGAAATTGGCCCAAAAGTTCATGACTTTACTCAATCAAACAACAGTAAATGCATAGAATAAAGCAATTAACATAAACAGATCAAAATTACAAATGTGTGATCAAATTTTTTTCTTTTAGAAAGTAGGGCCTATTGAACCAAAATGCACAAGGCATATAGAAAAGTCACTTACCTTTGAATCTAAATGGTCTTACAAAAGTTTGGCTGAATTCCAGGACGGATTGAGCCTAGTTTTGGCCGCAGTTTCTTCCTTATTCTTCCTTTCCCTTCTCCTTCCTCTCCAGTCTCTGAAAGTCGACTTTTGTAACTTCTGGGGGTGTAGAAGTTTGACTTCCTGGGGGAGTAATACATGATTGTATAGCTACTTCAGATTTTTTTAACTGGAAGGGGCAATTTTGGTATTTTAGGCCTAATTTTCTTATTTTCAGTTTTTTGATTATTGTTCCACCTACAATTCATTTGCTAAGCCTCATAAACATATATGATACGTGCAAGACATGTGATCCAACTTTTCCACCACCAAACATCCTTCACTATGGGTTAGGCACAAGGAAGAAGACTTCCCCTTACTTCCTTAGTGAAACAAACGATTGGTTCAACGACCAAGAACTAAGACTTCAAGATGGTCGTTATTCAGGCAAACCACAATGGCTCTCCTGGACGGAACCTTAGAGCAATGACAACATCTTCAAAATGCTCAATTTTTAAGGATAAACCTAGGTTTTTAATGCAAAACCAAGAAAATAAAGTCTCACAAGAATAGGAGAAAAATATCAAGATTTTATTTCATCAAACTTGTGCTTTGCCAATGCGCCCCAAGGGCTGTATTTATAGGATGAAAACTCGTCCTTAATAGCCTTAAAATGATAGAAATTATTTGAAATAAAACTAGCTAACAAGTATTTAAATTTGAAAGTTGTTTGAAATTTAAAGCTAAAACAAATTCTAGCTAAAATTTGAAATGGTTGTTGATTTCCATCTCCACTTCTTTCAGCCAATTTTTGGTGAGTAATGAGGGTGTCGGAGACCTGATTTGATGATGGAAAAGTGGTTGGAATTGAATTTAAAAGTTGGTTGCAGTTGAATTGAATTTGAATTGGAACTCAAATTTGGATTCAATTTTGAATTACGTATTATCCTTCTTCTTTCTTCACAGATGGAGTGTGGCTTGCTTCAAAAAGTGGCTGAAATCTTTTCCTTGTGTCTTGAATTTTAAATCTCAAATTGGTTGAAATTTGAAATTCAAATCATGGTTGAATTTGAATTCAAGTTTAACTTCAAGTTGATCTTCATTTTTGACTTCAATTTGGCCGCCCCGTCTTTTGATTGTTGGAGATATTTTTGAGCTAATTTTGAAAAGGAATTACATCTTGGACCACATTTGAATTTGTCCTTGTAGAGACAAACATTCTTCTCAAGACAACATTTCTTTTGTCTACTCTTTAGGGTGCACACGCCTTTAAAGTCATTTGTGGTCCTCTGTTTGGCTTGTAACTTATCATGTACCTACTTACCTACAAGGCAAACACAAAGAAGCAAGGATCACAAGAAAACAAGACAAAATTCAAAACAAAGAATACTCACACACGCTTGGGGGGAAAGAATACGCTCATAATGCGGGTTCAATGAGGTGAACCCAATAAGCCTTAGGTTCATCTTGAACATGCTTGTACAAGAAGGTTCCAACTTGATGTCCAAGTTCTCTAGCCCTACATCTTGTCATAGGACCCATGACCTCTTGATGGGATCCCCGATCCTCATCAATCCTCCCCTCCTCAAGAGGATTCGTCCTCGAATTGAATGGTTCGTCAGTGAAAGGTGTGAGGTCAGCAACAATGAAAGTAGAAGAAATACAACCATACCTCTCGGAAAGATCAAGGATGTAGGCATTTTCACCTATGCGTTTTAAGACTTTGAATGGTCCATCTCCTCTAGGCAACAATTTTGACTTTCGTTCATTGGGAAACCTTTATTTTCGTAAATGTAACCAAACCAAATCACCTGGTTCAAACACAACTCGTTTTCTATGTTTGTTGGCTCGTTTTTCATACATTTTTTTTCTTCTCAAGTTGTGCTTTAACATTTTCATGCAGTTTCTTTATCTTTTCTGCTTTTTGTTTACCATCAAGACTTGAACGTTCATGTAATGGAATGGGAATCAAATTAAGTGGAGACAAAGGGCTAAAACCATACACGATTTCAAATGGACTATGCAATGTACCGTGATGGACACTCCTATTGTAGCGCCCCGGCCCGACACTGTCATCGGAACCAGTGCACCCGCCGTAGCCTACTATAAGAACTACGAAGCGTCAAAGCAGATCAAGCGTACATCATTCATGACGTAAGATAAATCAGCAGAAACGTCATAAAATCTAAACCTTCATCGTCAATAATACAACCAGAAAATGCAGCGGAAATAAAAGGTGTTTGTTCATCTAGCTAACATAAGTTCCAGAACAACATAATAACATTGAGTTTCCAAAACTTAAAGAAAGTAGTCCAGCATCTATCTATTTCCCATGTCCGTCATCCCATTGAGCCCACTCGCCATCATCTTCGATAATATCATCTCATATCCGGCTCACCTGAAAAGGAATAGAGTATCTGTTCTTAGCGAAATTATCACCGAGCAAGTAACCCGTCTATACACCTTACGTGATCACACACGACGAGTCCACCAGTATATAAATCATTGCCCAAAATAAGGTGCTCGGGTTAGCAAGTAGCATCTTAATAAGAATTCCTCAAAACAGATAAAGCACATAAAGGATACATGGATAGTGAGCATAAACATGTACTAAAAACAACATATCATCATAAGCAAGTCATAAACTAGATCACACTCTCTTGGCATATCAAATCTTATGCTTCGTGTATCATGATGCATGTACTTCTTTAAAATCACACATAACACCCATGCATATGTCTTCTTTCATAACAGTCATGCGTGTCACTTCACAAAACTTTTCATAAACTCTTCTTATCATATTCTTCGTGTAGCAGAACTTTATACCCTGTGATCAGTCAACAGCAAACAGAACTTTATACCCCATGCTGAAAGGTCCACGGCCCCATAACATATAACTTTATACCCCGTGCTGAAAGGTCCATGGCCCCATTACATACATCATATATCCGTGCTGATAGGTCCACGACCCTATAAAATACTTTATTCTGTGCTGATAGGTCCACGGGCCGCATAACATATTTTATACCCTGCTGTTGATTCACATGTCACGCTTTTATACCCTGCTTCTGCAGGCGTGACTTTTATACCCTGCGATCAACCAGCAGCCATTTTTGTCTTTTGAAAACTTTAAACTTCTCTTGTACACACATGTTCTTTAGCAAAGCAATTCTCAAATCAAATGCAAGTACCTATGTCATGATGCGGGATGCACATGTAACTTCGTATCAAACACGTAACACACACAAACATACATCTTACATATCAAGTATACGGTCTAGCACCTCAAACTCTCCATGTTCATATCTTTCCAAGGTCCGTTTATCTCACTAATTCACTTGGGGATTCAATCTTATTCTTATTTGATCAAACTTACCATCTACACCTCAATTACTCCTCAAATACCCTTGCATTTTATGTTCAAAAGAAGTGTATAAAGTTACTGCACATACATAGGGCACCTAAAGGGTCAAAAAGACTTCCATATACTACTTCGAACGCTACATGGAGCGCCTAATGTGGACATGGAGCGCCTATACTAGGCGTTCGAAGTGTTCGGGGATGTGCCGTATACAATCGAACGCCTACATGAAGCGCCTAATGTGACATCGAGCGCCCAATGTAGGTGTTCGAGTGTACGGGGATGCTCTGGGACACATTGAACGCTACATTAGGCGCCTAATGTGACTTGAAGCGCCTAATGTAGGTGTTCGAAGTGGTTCTGACGTTCTAAAACTGCAGTTTTTCTGCAGTAACTTCCACCCAACACCTTTCTTCTTCAAACCCTTTCATGGTCAACACTTCAAGATCCATCTTAGCTCCTGATTCATCATGCTTAACACACAACTAACATGATTTGATTCTTAAAAAAGCAAACTAGTATATACCCTAAACCTTCTATCACCCACACTTTCAATAGATATCTTCAAACTTCCAACCCAACAAGTCTTACAACAATGTCAACATTCATCCTTCCACTCCCTGCAAACGCATTCAAAGCATCCAAGGTGTAATCACCAAACTTAAGAACATACACAAGGACAATGAACACATCACGTATAACACTCTTGTGGGCATATTTAACAACAAAGATCACAAACATAACCATTTTCAGATATTGGCCCAAAGAACATAACCTTACTCAATCAACAACAACAATTACACGTATAGTAAAGCATTTAGCATAGACAAGTCAAACTATTAATGTGTGATCCAAGTTTTCTCTTTGTAAGAACATAGGGCCTAAAGTATCAAAATTTGCGTAAACCGTATAGAAAGATTACTTGCCTTGGTTTCTAGTTAATCTTACGGATTTACTGCAGAATTTCGGTAAGGATTGCACCTAGTTTGACCGCAATTCTTCCTCCTCTTCTTATTCCTTCTCTCTTTCTCTCTTTTCTCTCTTTTTCCTCTCCTCTTCCTTCTCTTTTTCCTGCAGCCGGTTTCCCCTCTCCTATTTGGTGTTATAACCGTCCCCCTTAATGCCAATGGGGAGTTATACCAAAGTGTGGTGTAACTCCCCTATCTTTAGTAGGGGCCTTTTATGTAATTACCCTTAATTACCTTTAATTCTACTTCTAACCCCTTTTCTTATTTTTCCTATATTTTAAGTAACTAATTAACACATCCTACATCATTAATTAAATTGCATTTAAGGTTGACCTAACGTATTGAAAGTCGTGCTTAAAAGTTACGGGGTATGACATTCCACCCCCCTTACAAAAAGTTTCGTCCTCGAAACTTGCGTACGTTAGTCAAAGAGTTGAGGATACTTCTCCCGCATTTGTTCTTCGAGTTCCCATGTGGCTTCACGTTCCGTGTGGTTGCTCCACTGGATCTTTACATAAGGAATCACTCGCTTCCTCAACACTTGATCCCTTCGGTCCACAATTTTCACAGGTATCTCTTCGTATGTAACATCGTCCTTAAGTTCCAAAGGTTGAACTTCAAGTACATGACTTGGATCCGTCACGTACTTCCTTAGTTGTGATATGTGAAAGACATTGTACACTTGCGCCAACACTGGAGGTAACGGTAACCTATATGCCAAGGCTCCCACTTTCTCAAGTATTTCGTAAGGACCAATAAAACGAGAGCTTAGCTTGCCTTTTACTCCAAACCGCATGACACCCTTTGTAGGTGATACTCTCAAGTAGACTTTTTCACCTACATCAAATTCCAATGGTCGTCGTTTGGAATCCGCCCAACTCTTGTTACGATCCTGAGCTGCCTTGAGTCTTTCCCG
>AP025063.1:12599523-12648577 GCA_036186865.1 Eustoma russellianum | reverse complement strand
TACTGCACATACATAGGGCGCCTAAAGGGTCAAAAAGACTTTCAGTATACTTCGAACGCTACATGGAGCGCCTAATGTGGACATGGAGCGCTTATACTAGGTGTTTAAAGTGTTCGGGGATGTGCCATATATATCGAATGCCTACATGAAGTGCCTAATGTGATATCGAGCGGCTAATGTAGGTGTTCGAAGTGTACGGGGATTCTCTGGGACACATTGAACGCTACATTAGGCGCCTAATGTGACTTGAAGCGCCTATTGTAGGTGTTCGAAGTGTTCTGATGGTTCTAAACTGCAGTTTTTCTGCAGTAACTTCTACCCAACACCTTTCTTCTTCAACCCTTTCATGTTCAACACTTCAAGATCCATCTTAGCTCCTGGATTCATCATGCTTAACACACAACTAACATGATTTGATTCTTAAACAAGCAAACTAGTATCCACCCTAAATCTTCTATCACCCACAACTTTCAATAGATATCTTCAAACCTTCCAACCCAACAAGTCTTACAACAATATCAACATTCATCCTTCCACTCCCTGCAAACACACTCAAAGCATCCAAGGTGTAATCACCAAACTTAAGAACATACACAAGGACAATGAACACATCACGTATAACACTCTTGTGGGCATATTTAACAACAAAGATCACAACATAACCATTTTCAGATATTGGCCCAAAGAGCATAACCTTACTCAATCGACAACAACAATTACACGTATAGTAAAGCATTTAGCATAGACAAGTCAAACTACTAATGTGTGATCCAAGTTTTCTCTTTGTAAGAACATAGGGCCTAAAGTATCAAAATTTGCGTAAAGCGTATAGAAAGATTACTTGCCTTGGTTTCTAGTTAATCTTACGGATTTACTGCAGAATTTCGGTAAGGATTGCACCTAGTTTGACCGCAATTCTTCCTCCTCTTCTTCTTCTTTTCTCTCTTTCTCTTTTCTCTCTTTTTCCTCTCCTCTTCCTTCTCTTTTTCCTGCAGTCGGTTTCCCCTCTCCTTTTTGCTGTTATAACCGTCCCCCTTAATGCCAATGGGGAGTTATACCAAAGTGTGGTGTAACTCCCCTATCTTTAGTAGGGGCCTTTTATGTAATTACCCTTAATTACCTTTAATTCTACTTCTAACCCCTTTTCTTATTTTTCCTATATTTTAAGTAACTAATTAACACATCCTACATCATTAATTAAATTGCATTTAAGGTTGACCTAACGTATTGAAAGTCGTGCTTACAAGTTACGGGGTATGACACCTATTGTATGCAAATACTATATATGGTAAACAATCTCCCCAATGTTTAAGATGTTTTTGAAAAATAGCACGCAAAAGTTGAGATAGAGTACGGTTAACAACTTCAGTTTGTCCATCAGTTTGTGGGTGAGCTGTGGTAGGAAACAACAATTGAGTACCAAATTTAGCCCACAAAACACGCCAAAAATGACTTAAAAATTTTGTATCCCTATCACTTACAATGGTACGTGACATGCCATGCAATCTCATGATTTCTTTAAAAAAACAAGTCAGCAACATGTGTGGCATCATCAACTTTCCTACATGCAATGAAGTGTGCCATATTTGAAAACCTATCTACCACAACATAAATGCTATCACGCCCTCCTCGAGACCTAGGAAATCTTAAGACGAAGTCCATGGAAATGTCAATCCAAGGGGAATCAGGGATGTGTAAGGGCATGTAAAGGCCATAGGGTTGGGACTTGGATTTGGCTGTTTGCAAGTGATGTAGCTACCACATTACCTCTCAACATCTACGAGCATGTGTGGCCAATAGAAATGTTTCTTAAGGGTTTCAAGGGTTTTGAACACTTTGAAATGACCCATTAATCCTCCTACATGGGCTTCTATAGTCAATGCTTCTTGTGGGAACGGTTGGGGAACACACAATTTATGCTCTTTGAAAAGGTATTCCTCATGCATGTAGAATTTTCCGAAGGGTGCCTCTTTACATGCCTTGAAAATGGTGCCAAAATCATGGTCGTTGGGGTACAAGTCCTTAAGTGATTCGAATCCTAAGAATCGAGAGGATAAATTAGTCACTGACGTGTATCTCCTAGAGAGGGCATTAACAACTATATTTTCCTTTCCTTGTTTGTACTTAATCACGTAAGGGAATTGCTCTATAAACTCTACCCATTTAGTATGTCTTTTGTTCAACTTTCTTTGCCCTTTAAAGTACTTGAGGCTTTTCATGGTCAGTGTGGATCACAAACTCTCTAGGTTGAAGGTAGTGTTGTCAAGTTTGTAGGGATCTCACTAGGGCATAAAGTTCCTTGTCATAGGTAGAGCAATTCAGTGCAGCACCTTTCAACTTTTCATTAAAGTAGGCTATGGGTTTCTTACCTTGGGTCAATACCACTCCAATACCCACTCCACTTGCATCACACTCAATTTCAAAGGTCTCATCAAAGTTTGGTAACCTAAGTATGGGTGCAGTGATTTGCCTCTTTTTAAGTTCATCAAATGCCTGTTATTGTGGCTCCTCCAACCGAAAAGGCACATCTTTTTTCACAATCTCATTTAGGGGTGCAGCTATGGATGAAAAATCTTTGACGAATCGCCTATAAAAACTTGCAAGTCCATGGAAAATGTGAACTTCCCCTACAGTCTTAGGTGTAAGCCACTCCACAATTGACCTAACCTTCTCCTCATCCATCTCTACTCCCTCAGTGAAATGACAAAGTCTTGGAAGACTACTCGTTCCAAACAAAAAGAGCACTTCTTAAAGTTGGCGTAAATTAGTTCTTGCTTAAGCTTCTCAAAAACAGCCCTAATATGGTCAAGGTGGTCTTCTATGGTTCGGGAATAGATTAGGATATCATCAAAGTAAACCACAACAAATCGTCCTATGAAGGTCTGTAGGACATCATTCATTAACCTCATAAAGGTGCTAGGGGCATTGATGAGCCCGAAGGGCGTCACTAACCACTCATAGAGCTCAAACTTGGTTTTGAATGCAGTTTTCCATTTGTCCCCTTCTCTTATTTGCACTTGGAAGTACCCTTGATTAAGGTCAATCTTGGTGAAGTATCTAAATCCATGCAACTTATCCAACATATCATCCAGCCTAGGTATGGGATACCTACACTTGACGGTAATTTTGTTCATGGCACGGCAATCAGTACACATTCTCCAGGTTCCATCTTTTTTGGGATACTAAAATGACAGGGACGGCTGATGGGCTTAGGCTCTCTCGGATTTGTCCACTCGCTAGGAGTTTCTCTACCTACCTTTGGATTTCCTTGGTTTCTTCAAGGTTGGCTCGGTAGGCTGGTCTGTTGGGTAGGACAGTCCTGGGACAAAATCTATCTGGTGCTCTATTCATCTTATATGTGGTAATCCAGATGGTGGCTCAGTGGGAAATAGAACATCCTACTCCTATATAAGGGAAGCAACATAGGTAGGGAGGTTGGGTGGAAAGTCATCTACCGAAAGGTAACACGCTTTGGGTATGAGGATGAGGACGGTTTGATTGTTATAAAGCGCTTGTGTGACCTCTGTTTTCTTTGCAAAATGCCTACATTTCTTTTTGGAATCGTTGACACCTATGGGTATTACCTCTTTTCTCTTACTCTCTTGTTTTTTGTTCTCACTTTTCATGCATTCCACAAATTTCTGCTCAGCTTCCTTTTCCTTAGGGCCGATCCTAGACTTAGACATGCATTGGTGATCTTCCTGGACCTTGTGGGGTGGAAGTACATGCAACTTGTAAAGTTTATCATTCAATTTGAAAGAATAACAATTCAAATATCCATCATATGTCACATGTCTATCAAATTGCCATTGTCTACCAAGTAAGATATGACTAGCATGCATTGGTGCAACATCACATCAAACATCATCTTTGTAACTACCAATGCTAAGAGCAATCAAAACTTGCTTCCTGACGCTAACTTCACCACAATCATTTAACCATGCAAGTTTGTAAGGATGCAGATGATTAGTCATAGGCAAATTCAGTTTCCTTACCGGCTCGATGCTAGCCACATTCGCATAAGAACTGAAATCAATGATCATAGTGCACACTTTACCATTTACCATGCAGTGGATATGGAAAATGTTTTTTCTTTGTTGTTCATGATCATCTAATTACGGATATGCATTCAATGCCCTACGCACAACAAGAAATTCCTTAGTGTCATAATCATCTAGTGCGCCTAGATCCTCTTCAAGTTCAGTTTCATTATCATGCTCAGATTCATTTTTATGCTGGGACTCATTCCTCAATTAACATGACTCTTTTAGCATTAGGACACTCTTTTCCTATGTGACCATGACCTTGACATTTATAGCATTTAATGTCCATAAACCTGTTGGAGACTTCAGAAGAATTCCCTGTAGGAGCTTTTTGTTGGGCCCGATCATCTCGCTTTTGTGTGCCTTGCACACGGTTGTCATTCCTTTGTGACGCACTTTGGTCTCGTGTTTGGCCTCCTATAGGCCGTGAGCTTCCCGTTCCTTAAGACTTGCTTTGAAACCTTGAAGAAATTTTATTAGTACGATAAGTGGAATTGAAATTAGAGGAACACTACCTTTAGTTGTTGCTCAATCTTTTCAGCCATGTGGACCATGGTCGTTAGGTCAAGATAAGGTTGAAGCTCAACCCTTTGTGCAATCTCCCTGTTTAGACCATGCAGAAAACGGGCCTTGGTTGCTTCTTCAGGTTCCTGCAAGTTAGACCTTTCCAACAAGATTTCCAGTTCTTTGTAAAATTTGTCTACACTTTTGGAACCTTGTCTTAAGTTTTGCAAACTTGTGAAAATAGAACTCTCAAAATTGTTTGGGATAAATCGTTGTCGCATTTCAAATTTCATTTCTTCCCAAGTGACAATTGGAGGTTGTCTTGTTTTAGTCCTATTTCTACACAAACTTGTCCACCAATTTAATGCGTAGCCCGAAAACTCAATAGAAGCGTACTTCACCTTTTGTAACTCAATGTAGTTGGTATAAGAAAAGATTAGATCCACTTTAGTTTCCCACTCTAAGTATTCCTCCACGTTACTTTTACCATAAAAAGTTGGAATGCTTATTTTTGTTTGTAAAAAATCATCATCTTGTGGGTAAATAGGGTTATGTCGTCTTTGGTAACCACGGGGAGGGTGGACATCAAAGTCATATTCATCCTGTTCAAATGGATTATAATCGTCATTGTACCTTCTTGGAGCGTGCCTCCTTGGTTGTGGTGGAGGAACAAATCTTCTTGGCTCGATGTGCGGTGGTCTAAGGTTTTCATCCTACACTTTTTAGGTGGATGCCGCCGTGTTTGAGGCATGGGAACGGCCCTGCTAGTGCCTTGTCCATCGCTCATCTTTTAGCTCCTTTCAACACCTCCAACCTGTGTCTGGTTACCTCGTTATCGTGCATAGTTTCTTTAACATTTCCAACGTTTGTTGTTGCATGTTAGCAAACGTCTCAGCCTCTTTTGATTTTCTACCCAAGGAGTGAGTGCTGCTCTCCATGCCTCACCTAAAGTGATCAACCAAAGACGAAAGGAAAAGAAAAGAAGAAAACTAACACAAAAACAAGCAAATGTTAACTGATTAGTGAAAAACAAAATATGGGCACTCCTCTTTCTGTTATTTCCACTCTCTTACCACTTTGTCTCTTGGGCAACCTGAAGTTAATAAGATTCCAAGCGATGAATTAAAAAAGTGTTTGCCAATGCTATGCTATGCCAAACTATAATGGCCCTCCTGGATGGCACCTTAGAGCAATGACAACACCTTCAAAATGCTCAACTTTGAAGGAGCCGTGGGTAATCTTTAGTTAATTTTGATTCTATGCACTTATTATCCACAATATGATTCAAATAATGTAATAATCTAGTGTCCAAGTGTGTGATTGGTTCAAGAGGTTTAGTTTACGGAGAGTAAGTGTGGAGTACAGTTGTAGCAAGAAAGAAAGATGGTACCACAAAAATTGCCAAATTGCACCACAAGTTTTCAAGTGATTATCAAACGTTTTTCCCTTTTTCTATTCTCTTTTTCTTGATTTTTTTGCTTTTCTTGCTGTGAATTTTTTTATACAAAACGTCTAAGTTTGTTTTTGCAAGGATATATATATTTTTGTTCAAAGATAAAACATGGATTGACTCTTCTTTTTGCCCAAGCTGTTGTTTTGAGCAAGACCGTGCAAGGAGCTTTCAATTTCAGCCAAGTAACATTAGATATGTAACGTTATGCAAGATGAATCAGAATGTGGGTGGATTCAGTTGAGTTGAGATGATTAACCAAAACTAAGGTTTGTTTTTTTTGGAAATGAGGGCTTTGATCTAATGAAGTCGGTTGTGCTCAGTTTTTTTGATACAAAGGAGTTGTATCCAAAGGTTTATATTGTTGTGGATTTAATGGGAATGTGAGATGGATCTCGGTTAGGGTTTAGAGGATAAACTGAGATTAGGGTTTTTAAAAATTAGGGTTTTGAGTTGGTGATTTTCAGCTTTTGTGTTTGTTTTGGAAATGGCTTTCACACATATGATCAGCAAGATTGAAGCATAAAATTAACCATAATATGAATCACAAGATGCATACAATCATCATCAACTAAAAGCTTCGGTAGCAACAAGATGATTTGAGACCTAGGTGGCTTTATAGGCTAATAGCGCAATTTAAGAGCTGAATGTTCCTAGATGCAAACAAACCCCACTTTGTTCAAGTTTGATTGACAAATTCCAGAATTTGACGCCAAATATGTGTAAAAAGTGACCCTAGAATGATGAACAACAAGAATCAACAAAAACGCTTGAATGATGAATAACAGATCCAACAAAATGCAAAGACTCAAAGTAAGACTCTTAGGGTATGCGACTTTCGTTTTTTTATATATGGATGACACAAATGATATGAAGAATAGGGTGGAATGAAGGACTCAAAACTGGACTTGAAATGAATGGACTCGAATGAAAAGAAAACGATAGAAGATGGTGGAATAGAGGAACCTGGTCTCTGATACCAATTTGATGCGTGCAAGACGTGGGCTCCAACTTTTCCACCACCAAATGTCCTTAACTATGAGTTAGGCACAAGGAAGAAAACTTCCCCTTGCTTCCTTAGTGAAACAAACGATTGGTTCAACGAGCAAGAACCAAGATTTCAAGATTGTCGTTATTCAGGCAAACCACAATGGCCCTTCTGGACAGCACCTTAGAGAAATGGCAACACCTTCAAAATGCTCTACTTTGAAGGATATTAACCTAGGTTTTTAATGCAAAACCAAGAAAACAAAGTCTCAAAAGAATAGGAGAAAATATCAAGATTTTATTTCATCAAACTTGTGCTTTGCCAATTCACCCCAAGAGCTCTATTGATAGGCTGAAAACTTGTCCCTATTAGCCTTAAAATGAGTAGAAATTATTTCAAATAAACTAGCTAGCAAGTATTTAAATTTGAAAGTTGTTTGAAATTCAAAGCTAAAACAAATTCTAGCTAAAATTTGAAATGGTTGTTGATTGCCATCTCCACTTCTTTCAGACAATTTTGGTGAGTAATGAGGGTGTTGGAGACCTGATTTGATGATAGAAATGTGCTTGGAGGTGAATTCAAAAGTTGGTTGAAGTTTGAATCCAAATTGAATTTGCATTGGAATTCAAATTTAGATTCAATTTTGAATTGTGTATTATCCTCCTCCTTTCTTCAAAGATGGCGTGTAGCTTGCTTCAAAAAGTGGTTAAAATATTTTCCTTGAGTCTTGAAATTTAAATCTCAAATTGGTTGAAACTTGAAATCCAAATCATGTTTGAATTTGAATTCAAGTTCAACTTCAAGTTGGTCTTCATTTTTGACTTCAATTTGGCCGCCCCCTCTTTTGATGGTTGGAGATATTTTTGAGCTAATTTTGAAAAGGAATTCCATCTTGGACCACATTTGAATTTGTCCTTGTGGAGACAAACATTCTTCTCAAGACAACATTCCTTTTGTCTCCTTTTTAGGGTGCACACGCCTTTAAAGTCATTTGTGGTCCTCCGTTTGGCTTGTAACTTATCATGTACCTACTTACCTACAAGGCAAAAACAAATAAGCAAGGATCACAAGAAAACAAGACAAATTTCAAAACAAAGAACACTTAGACACGCTTAGGGGGGAAGAATACGCTCATAATGCGGGTTCAATGAGGTGAACCCAATAAGCCTTAGGTTCGTCTTGAACATGCTTGTACAAAAAGGTTCCAACTTGATGTCCAAGTTCTCTAGCCTTCCTTCTTGTCATAGGACCTATAACCTCTTGATGGGATCCCTATAATTATTAAAAGTATATTTTTGGTCGTTTTAATTATTTTATGCCATGCTCTGAAAACACGGGGTATGACGCTCCACCACCATACAAAATGTTTCGTCCTCGAAACTTATGCACCTTAATTGAAGAGTTGAGGGTACTTCTCCTGTATCTTCTCTTCAAGTTTCCAAGTGGCTTCCCTTTCAGAGTGATTGCTCCACTAAACCTTTACGTAAGGGATCACTCGGTTCTTCAACACCTATTCCTTTCGGTCCACGATCCTCACTGGAACCTCCTCATAGGTAACATCACCTTTAAGCTCAGAAGGTTGTGCTTCAACCACATGGCTCAAATCTGACATGTATTTCCTCAACTGTGAGACATGGAAGACATTATAGACCTGCGACAAGGCTGGGGGTAATGCCAACCTGTATGCCAAAGCTCCCACCTTCTCAAGTATCTCATAAGGGCCAATAAAACGGGGACTTAACTTGTCTTTCACTCCAAATCTCATAGTGCCCTTCGTAGGTGACACCCTCAAGTAAACCTTTTCACCTATATTAAACTTCAAAGGCCGTCTCTTAGAATCCGCCCAACTTTTATTGCGATCCTAGGCCATTTTGAGTCTACCTCAAATGATTTTCACCTTCTCTAACATCTTCTCAAGCAGCTCAGATACGGTGATGGCCCTCTCATCGCTCGTCTCAATAAACAGGGAACCTGCACTTCTGTCCATATAAAGCTTCAAAGGGAGCCATATCAATCGCACTGTGGTGACTGTTATTATAAGATAACTCGATTAACTTTACCATTCCATCCATCCTCCCTTTGAAATCCATCGCACAAGCCCTCAACATGTCTTCTAGGGTGATAGGCTAGACTCAACCTTAACTCTCACACTGTCCATCTGTCTGAGGGTGATAGGCTATACTCAACCTTAACTCTCTACCCATGGCTCTCTGAAATGCTGTCCAGAATTTAGAAGTAAACTATGGGTTCGGTCAGACACTATGCTCACTGGAACACCGTGCAAGCTAACAATATTGACTGCATACAAATTCACTAACTTATCAAGAGATGCTTCACTCAAGACGGGCAGACAATATGCAGACTTGGTTAACCGATCCATAATAACCCAAATCATATCATATCCACTTCTTTTTCTTGGTAAACTAGCCACAAAGTCCATCGTAATATGCTCCCACTTCCACTTTGGGATCTCCAACGGCATCAATAATCCACCAGGTCGTTGGTGTTCAGCCTTAACTTGATGACACACCAGGCATCTCTCAATGAACTCCGCTATATGCCTCTTCATTCCGGACCACCAATAATACTATTTGAGATCCCTGTACATCTTGGTGCTACAGGGATGTATCGATAACTTCGAACTGTGAGCCTCTTCCAAAATGTCTTTTCTGAGCTCATCCACATCAGGAATACACAGTCTTCCTCTGAACCATAGACCCCCGTCACCAATAGGCTGAAATCCATCAACCTGACTATGTCTCATCTTCTCAGCGATATCACCCGAAGTCTTATCGTTATCTTGAGCCTTTTTTACCCAATCAATCAAACTCGGGGTGATGGTTAATGCTTCTAGAACATTAACAGTAGAGTCAACCAAACCCATGTCAAATTCTTCCATTTGTCTCCAAAGTGGTGACTGTCGCGCGTGGCCAGATTTTCTGCTTAATGCATCGGCCACCTTATTAGCTTTTCCCTGGTGGTAATGAATGATCAAGTCGTAATCTTTCAACAACTCCAACCATCGCCGCTGCCTCATATTCAGCTCCTTCTGGGAGAACAAATATTTCAAGCTCTTGTGATCAGTAAATACTGCGCATTTCTCTCCGTACAAATAGTGTCGCCAAATCTTTAGGGCAAGCACAACTGCTGCGAGCTCAAGATCATACGTCGGATAGTTCTGCTCGTAAGGTTTCAGCTGTCTCGAAGCATACACGATGACTCGCCTGTCTTGCATCAAGACACACCTAGACCGTTCTTCGACCCATCGCTATAGATCAAAAACCCATCAATACTAGAGGGCTGAGCTAATATTGGGGCTGTGGTTAACCTCTTCTTAAGTTCACTGAAGGTTTTCTTGCACTCGGCTGTCCACTCAAACTTAGTCTTCTTTTGAGTGAGACGATTAAGGAGCACTGCTATTGTCGAGAATTCCTCGACAAACTTCTTGTAATAACCTGCGCGACCCAAGCAACTTCGCACTTCAGTGACATTCGTGGGTCTAGGCCACTCTGTGATAGCTTCAACTTTCTTCGGATCAATAGAAATCCCCTTTTCTGATATCACATGACCAAGAAAAGTCACACTTCTCAGTCAAAACTCACATTTGCTGAACTTGGCATACGGCTGTTTCTGTCTCAGAATACCCAAAACAATCCTCAGATGTTCAGTGTGAGTCTGCTCGTCATGGGAATACACCAAAATATCGTCGATGAATACCACGATGCATTTATCAAACTGCTCTCGGAAGACGGCATTCATAAGGTCCGTAAAAGCTGCAGGGGCATTTGTCAACCGAAATGGCATCACTTGAAACTCATAGTGGCCATATCTCTTGCGGAAGGCTGTCTTTGCAATATCTTCGGCCTTCATCCGTAGCTAGTGATACCCTGACCGAAGGTAATCTTAGAGAAGATCATGGAACCTTAAACAGATGTAAAAAAAATTCCCCAATCAAAGCAGCAAAATTTTAATTAAGGGAAATACTTAAAACAACCTTGCTTTGAGTTGGTCAAACAAATCCTCAATTCGAGGTAGTGGGCATTTATTCTTGATGGTAATTTTATTCAGCTCTGGATAGTCGATACAGAGCCTCGTGCTGCCATCCTTCTTCTGGACAAATAGACAGGTACTCTCCAGGGTGATACACTAGGGCAGATGAATTTCCTGTCCAATAGCTCCTGAAGCTGTTCTTTCAGCTCTTTCGATTCCGTTGGAGCCATTTTGTAAGGGGCTTTTGAAATAGGCTCGGCTCTTGGGATTAAATTTATATCAAACTCGGCTTCCCTTAGAGCTAGCACTGCTGGAAACTCTTCTGAAAAAACATCCAGAAATTCATTGACCACAAGAATCTGCTCAATAGCGGGTATTTTTTGGGTAGCATCCATCGCACACACCATGAACCCCTCAACACCTTTCTTTAAGGATCTCTAAGCTTGAGCAACTGCCATATACACCTTCTTAGGAACTTTCTTCAGCTTCGCACCTCCTTGGAAGGTCACATATTTTATCTCTGAATCCTTAACTGTCACCTGCTTAAGTCGACATACAGTGTTGGCGTAATATTTGGCTAACCAGTCCATCCCCAATATGACATCAAAATCGTACATCTGAATAGGAATCATTGTGGCGGAGAACATTTGCTCTCCGGACTCTAACTCACAATCCCTATATTGATGGTGTGAAATCATAACTTGATCTTCAGCTGTTTGGACACGATATGGAGTCTAACAACTCCGGTAAACCACAAAGGTTCTTAGTGAATCTCTTTCCCACGAAAGAGTGGCTCACGGCACCAATGAAAAGCACATTGATTGGTATCTTATTCAATAAAATTGCACCTAATGTCACAGCAAGTTTCACACCAGGAGTTAAACATATAAAGGCTCACTCCAAATCAAAATTCAAACTTAATTTAATTTTTTTATGTGCTACAACGTCGGTAGCTTCCTGAATACCAGTGTCTGTCATGACGTGGACGTGGGCATTACCTCTTGGCCTTGCTCTCGGCTGCTGAACTGACTCTCCCTAAGCATTCTTCCCAATCTCTTGGCAATCTCTAATCAGATGGCCCATCTACCCACAACGGTAACATGCTCCTGCCAATTTCCTACGCTCACCGACATGACTCTTCTTGCAGTGTGGGCAAACTACCACAGCCTATGGACAACAGGACTCTGTGGGGGTCTCCGAAAATTTCTCATCAGGCCTCTCTTTGGAATCTTGACCCAACGCTCAGGTCTGCCACCAACTCTAGTCTCTTCCCTTGGCCTCTTGCCCTTGTTAGACAACCTTGCACTTGCTTCTCTTGCAGCTACTATGCGGAAGTCATTCTTGATGCGGAAACACGCATCCAGCATATCTTTATATGTCCTCATTTCCGCATTCACTGTTGCCAACTGAATCCTCGAGTCCAAACCCCTCTCAAACTTAGTCATTTTCAGGCGATTATCAGACATAATCGCTGGAGCAAACTTACCCAAGGCATGAAAACGATCAGCATACTACAACACCATCATCCTACCCTACTCAAGTCTATCAAACGCCCTTATCTTGTCCATGATTGCTGTCTCTGGCACATAATAGTTTAGGAACACATCGCAGAATTGTGCCCAAGAGACAGGCGGGGTCATCCTCAGAACCATTCCAGCCCATCATTCACATGTTTTGCCACATAAAAGAGGCATGGTCACATTCACTTTGATCTCATCAGGCACTTGCACCAGCCCGAAACATTTTTGCACCTCAGCCAACCAATGCTGAGCCTCTTCGGGATCAATAAATTCCACAAATTCCAGGACCCTGATCTTGCTCTTCTCCCCATAAAAGAACCGAATATTATGCTGCGGTGGTGGAGGAGGCGGAGGATGCTTCTGTTGGGCATACCCCTGAGCAATCCCAGTCAATGCATCCGTGAGCACCTGGGTAGGACAACCTGTGGTGGCTAATTCTCTTGCCCGTTGCGAGAGTTTCTTGTGTTATCTCTTCATGGATGCATTCTCTGAGAGGTCAGCACTTTCATTAGCAATCAGTAATCACGAGATAATATTGAAAGCTCGAATACATAAAAGTGGTTGGAGTATGAAATTAAAAATTAATACAGAAATTAAATGATTTACGCGCTCGCATACACCTAGCCTAGATCATACTTAGACTCTAGGTATTTAGCACTTATATCTAAGAATCAAACCTAAGGGGAAATCATATCTTAAGTTGCTAAAAGATCATAATCTTAGGTTTTTGAGGTAGATCTGGAGCTTGGGCTCTAATACCACCTGTAGCGCCTCGGCCCGAAACCGGACATCGGTACTAGTGACCCGCCGTATAAGGCGTCAAAGCACATCATGTACACGTCATCTTTGACGTAGGATAATTCAACAAAAAACGGCGTACAAATTTAAAACCTCAAAACCGACATTGAAACCAAAATGAAATACAACAGAAATGGAACATGTACTTGGAAAAGTCTAATACATCCTCTGATACAAAACATCAAACATGAAGTCTATCAACTAAAGAAATAAGCATAAGTCTATCCTCCTCACTGAACAGCATCCCAATGAGCCTACTCACCATCGTTTTCTGCATAAATCAGCTCATACTCGGGCTCACCTGAAAAAAATAAAGTATTTATTTTTAGCAAAAACATCACTAGCAAGTGACCCGTCTATACCCCTTATGGTATCACACACGACGAGTCACAGTACATAATTCAATGCCAAATTAAGGTTCCCCAGTTAGAAAATAACCTTTTATAAGTAAACATCAAAGTCAAACAAGTCACATCAGAAATATAGATAATGAACAATTCACGTATCGAGCAGAACGTACAAAGTGAATAGATCCTATACACATGTCGTTTCTTTCATGTCATATCTTATGCCTCATGTCACATGATGCATGCACTTCTTCAAAACAATGCATTGAGTTGAACAGCACATATATGTATGCCTTCTTTCACAAACATGTCATGCATGTCATTTCACAAAGCTTTCATACTTCTTCTTACTTATTCTTCACGTAGCAAAAAACTTTATACCCTGTGCTTTTACACACACATGTCTTTTAACAAAGCAAAACTCATGTCGGAATGCAAAATTCTCATGTCACATCATATCAGGCCTTTAAACATGTACACACACTTTACATATCAAGTACAAGGTCACAAACCTCAAACATACCTCACTTGCACTATTTCACACACTTTCGTCTCATAAACTCACTTCAAGTTCACACTTAATCTCATTCATCCACACTTAAGATTTTCAACCCAAAAACACCTCAAACATACTTCAAATAGACCCCTTAGACACACGCACAAGTTCGGAACATCATACACGTGTCCCTCAAACAACTTGCCATTCATTTCCTAACATTTTCTAAAAATTCAGCTCATATTCTGCAGAGCTGGCCACATCGTTCGATCGATGTGGCCTTCAGATCGATCTATGTCCAGTTTTCTAGACATCGATCGATCGATTTTCCCCTTTCTGATAAATCCATGTCTTCCAGAGAGTTAAGGATCCTGCCAGGACCACTTGGATCGATCGAAGTCACCCCCTAATCGATCTAAGTCCCTGTTAC
This sequence comes from Eustoma russellianum, assembly GCA_036186865.1. Taxonomy (NCBI): domain Eukaryota; kingdom Viridiplantae; phylum Streptophyta; class Magnoliopsida; order Gentianales; family Gentianaceae; genus Eustoma; species Eustoma russellianum. The sequence continues at coordinate 12,634,011 of AP025063.1, read as the reverse complement.
TGCAACTTTTTATCATGTTTCACCTCATTTATGATCCAACCTTCAAACCACTTCATTCCAAACCTAGAAAACATCTAAAATCAATCCTAAAACCTGAATCCAACCTACATATGCACGCATGTCACAAAATTGAAACTTAGATTCCTCAAATGGCATCAACCTTAGGCCTCCTACCATTCACACCTTCGGACATATTAGCAAAACCCTCAACCCTCAAATAAATCTACAGCAAACTCATCTTAAAACCCTTCATACCTTGCACAAATCAACTCAAATTGTCTAAGGCATCGATAATCAGCGTAATAGATGATCACAAGGCAATGATTACATCAGAGATGCCACATTTAAGGCATATTCATCAATCAAGCAAATCATAAGGATTCTCAGAAATCGGCCCAAAAGTTTATGACCTTACTCAATCAAACAACAGAGATGCATAGAATAAAGCAATTAACATAAACAGATCAAAATTACAAATGTGTGATCCAAATTTTTTTCTTTTAGATAGTAGGGCCCGTTGAACCAAAACGCATAAGGCGTATAGAAAAGTCACTTGCCTTTGAATTTAAATGGTCTTACAAAGGTTTGGCTGAATTCTTGGACGGATTGAGCCTAGTTTTGGCCGCGGTTTCTTCCTTCTCATTCCTTTCCATTCTCCTTCCTCTCCAGTCTCTGAAAGTTGACTTTTGGTGTTGCCAGAAAGCAGTTGTCAACTTTCTGGGTGGAGTTATACATGGTTGTATAACTCCTTCAGATTTTTAACTAGGGAGGGGCAATTTTGGTACCTTGGGCCTAATTTTCTTATTTTCAGCTTTTTGATTATTTTTCCACCTACAATTCATTTAACTAAACCTCTAAACATATATCATTATTAAAATTATATTTTTGTTAGTTTTAATTATTTTATGCTAGGCTCTGGAAACACGGGGTATGACATCCGCTGACATCGATTTGCATCACACATGTTTTGCATCGATTTTGACGTCTTGTATTTTCCTTAGCGAAATACAGCGCGCGAGTCATTCCAAATATTAAGGCTTGAGACGGGTCACTTCAATAACCCACCTTTCATCTTTATCAGTAAGAGAGAACGGCTTATGGGGAATTATAGGTTCTTCAGTCATCGTGCATTCAATAATGAAAGCCACAGTGTCCGCCCTTTAGTGGTCGTTCATGATTTAAAGGCGATGTCATAAGCACTAAGCTCCATTATCCATCCGATTGCTCTACTTGATTGTTCTAAAGTGCGAAAGTGTTCAAACACGTGCTATGAGTCTGAAAATAATGTAGAAGCTTTCATGCATGAGTCTAAAAATAATGTAGAAGCTTTCATGCAGCGAGCATTTGGGCCAAGATGTGCTTTTCAATGTGTGTATTGCAACTCTGCTCCTTGGAGGGCTTTGCTTTCACAGTAGGCTGGATGTTGTTGTTTTTCTCTTTCAAGTACTAACGCCGCACAGATAGCTTCATGTGAGATTGCCAAGTAAATATAAAGAGCCTCCATTGGCTCTGGAGCTATCATTGTTGATGGGTTGGAGAGAGATTTTTTGAGGTCATCAAACAATTTCTAAACCTTTGGTGCCCATTCAAACTGATCTTTGTTCTGTAAAATTTTGAAAAACATTAGGCCTATTTCCTCCGTTGAAGTATGAAGCTAAATGAGGCAGTCTTAACACTTGGACAGCACCTGGCAAGCTTAGAGAGATTTCATCAAACACATTTGTAGAATTCATTTGGAGATCATAGGTGAAGCTGTTCTGAGGTTCTAATTGGAGTATTGTGATCCAAGGAGATGATGTGGCAAGGTGGTTAAGGTTGGGGGTGTAGAAAGGCACGTGGTTTCCGTGAATTCAGGGGGGCAGGTGTTGCAGCAAACGCTGCAACTGGTACAGCTGCATTCTGCAGGTGAAGATGATTGCCAAGGCGGAAGAAAACAGTTAAATGATTGAATAGACAAGAATGTCCTTATGAATGTAATATTAGTTAGAAGTTGTTGAGGTCCTTTGTTGTCTTTTCATAGAACTAATTGATGATGCTTGTATATATTCTCACTTACACAAATAGATTGAGACAATGAGAATGAAGAAAGCGGTTTGCAGTAACTGCTGTTCCTGTTCTTCGTCTTCTTCTTTTCAGTTTTTCCATTTCACTTAATTCATGCTGGTCATTTTATGTGTTAATTAGAAAACTGACATGGTATTAGAGCGTTTGCTTCTCCTTGATCATCTAGTTTGATTCACTCTGTTTCTTCTTTAAATCTTTTGATTTCTCTTTGAAGTTTGATTCAAAAAATGTTGACATCGACAATCAACAACCAAGTAGATCCTACGGAGGATCCTCTGTATATACATCTAAGTGATAGTCCATCACTGATACTAACTCAGCCTTTGCTTGATTCTTACAATTATCATAGTTAGTGCTAAAATATACGACATGCCTTGGAGTCTAAAAACAAGACATGTTTCATTGATGGTTTGGTGAAAAGCATGCAGAAGGTGATCAAAAGTATTCAGCCTGGATCAAAGCTAATAACATGGTAGTCTCTTGGCTTATTGATTCAGTTATGCTTCCTATTGCTCAAAGTGTTAAGTGGATAGATGATGCAGTAGATATCTGAAAAGATTTAATACTTAGATATGGAAATATAGATGCCTTTAGGCTCTCAAATTTGCAAGAAGGATTTCATGGAATCAAGCAGGAGAACTTGTTCGTAACAGAATATTATACCAAAATGAAAGTAGTTTGGGAGGAGTCGACTAAGTTGAAGTCAATTCCAGCATGTAATTGTGGTAGGTGTAATTGTAATATTGCTACTCAGATTGCTAAGTTTGTTGAGAGTATCTTTTAATCAGGTTTTAGAAAGGACTGACTGATGAGTTTGAGCCAGTTAAATCCCAAGTTCTTTTAAGGACTCCTTTACCAGACATCAATAGTGCTTTTGCTATGTCTGTTTAGTTTGAAAGAAAGGTAACATACTCAGGAATGCAAGCTAGCTTTAATAAAAATCCTTCTGTTGTGATGTGTGTGAGTGGTCCACGCCGTAGTATTTGCAATCCTAACTTTGGGAGTCCCAGGCCTCAAGGAAATTTCAAGGAGTCAGTAGTCCAAGGCCTAAAGGAGGCTGTAGAAGAGGTGGTGTGAACCCTCATAGGTATGGGTGTAGATAGCAACAGACGTCCTATATGTCCATATTGTGGTATGGCAGGTTACACCATGGACAAATGCTATAGAAAGCATCGTTATCTTCCTGATTTTAAGCCAGGAAACACACAAACTGTGTTGGCTGTGATGAGGATTTTGCAGGGTATGGAGATGCAGGATATCAAAAGGTAGTAGGCTTCACTCTCTCAAGTCCAACCTGTTATCACACATGAGGACAAGTTGATGAGTTTAAGCAAACCATCTCAGGAGAGTGCTGGCTCTTCCTTGAGTGAAGTTAATGACAGAAGTCATGTTCTGATGTCAGTTGTACAGCAGGACACCATTGGTAATGAGACAAGAAAAGTATCAATCATATAAGTATCATTCTATGTGGGAAATAGACTCAGGTGTCATTGATCATGTTTGTTGTGACATTTACTTGTTTGATTCCTATAAACCTGTGAACGACTTGCAAGTAAAAGTACCAAACAATTCATTGGTAGAAGTCACTCATACTGGTACAATTGTTTTTTCTTCCTTCTTTGTTCTTACAGATGTTATTTTTATTCCTTCGTTCTCGTTCAATCTCCTTTCCCTCAGCAAACTCACCAAGAGAAATAAGGCCTTTGTCTTGTTTCAATCTGATTCTTGTATTATATTTGACTAGAGAACCATGATGATGATTGGTTCAGCTAGAGTTCATAACGGACTGTACCAGCTTCTTAACCTTGGTAATCAAGCATTGAGGGGTAGAGACCAAACAAAGCCATTTGTGGGAAATGCTACTTCTCCTTCTACTTCAGCTGTTGCGTTTGATTTGCAGTACTCCTTATGGCATTCAAGGTTGGGGCATACGTCTCACCACAGAATAAAGAGTTCCACAAGATGGATCCCTCGGTATCCTACTCAGCTACACCCTCACCTTGCACAATACGTCCATTAGCCAGACAGAGAAGAACATCATTTCCAATTTCCACTTTTGTATCCCAGTCTCCCTTTTCATTGATTCATACAGACATTTGGGGCCCTTATAGGCATCCTACAACGTTTCATCAACGTTACTTCTTGACAATTGTAGATGACTATAATAGATTTTGTTTGGTGTACTTGTTAAAGAATAAAGCTAAAGTGAGAAATATTATTTAAAGTTATTTCATTTATGTTTATGTGCAATTTGATACCAGTGTGAAGGTCATTAGAAGTGATAATGGTTTGGAGTTGGAAATGAATCATTTCTATGCTTCCAAAGGCATAGTACATCAAAGCAGTTGTGTACATACTCTCCAAAAAATGGTTTGGTGGAAACAAAACAACAGCATTCGCTGAATTTTGCTAGGGCTTGAGATTTCATGCTGATTTACCTATAAAGTACTAGGGTTTTTGTACTCAGCATGCTGCATACCTAATCAATCTAACACCATCCCCTAGTATCTCTCAGAAAACACCTTTTAAAATGTTATATCACAAGCCTCCTAGTTATCAACACCTTAGGGTGTTTGGTTGCCTTGACTTTACTACAAATAATCGACCTCACAAAGACAAATTTGATGCCAGAGCAAAAAAGTGTGTATTCCTTGGATTGTCATACACCTCTAAGGGCTACATTCTCCAAGATCTTGTCTTCAAAGACAGTATTATCTCTAGAGATGTTCATCTTGAAGGTGCCATTTTTCCTTGTCGGTGTCATCATACACATCATCCACATCTCCTTCACCAACTATAAGACCTATCCTTATGTCTTGTACTCCAATCATATTCAACCCTGAGCTCATGATCATTGAGTCTACCTCTGTGTCACCTACTAGATGCAACTTATCTTCCTCACCTGGTGTGTCACAAAGTTCTCCTATGCAACAGTCTCCATCCATATCTTCCAACCAGTCTCCTTCTTCCATGCCAGGTGATCCACCAATGACCCATACCCAAGCTGTTTCTGGCATTAATATCTGTTTACCCTTTGCCTCTCTTCTAGGCCTACCCGTGAGATATGTCATCCAGCTTACCTACAAGACTACTGCTGCAACCACTTAGATGTTCTTCCTTCGACTACCAATACTTTAAATTTCAGTAGTCTTAATCTTCTGCATAAAGTTTTTTCCCTTGATTCTTTGGCACCTAAGTATAGATCCTACATTTTAAATACTAATGTGCACACTGAGCCTACCTCTTACTTAGAGGCAGCCAGCTCCACCGCTTGGCAAGAGGCTATTCAAGTTGAGCTTGTAGCCTTAGAGGCAAATAATACTTGGACTATAGTGCTTTTAATTTCAGGTAAACACCCTATTGGCTGCAAGTGGGTGTACATGATCAAACACAAGCCAGATGGTACAGTGGAAAGATACAAAGCTAGGCTTGTGGCAAAAGGGTACACTCACCAATATGGACTTGATTATCATGATACCTTTTCTCCTATAGCAAAAATGACTACTGTTAGATGTGTTCTTGCCCTTGCAGCATGCAAAGGCCGGGTTTTACAGCAACTAGATGTAAAGAATGCCTTTCTTCATGGAGACCTCTATGAAGAAATCTATATAGTGCCATCCCCATGTTTACAGATGTCTAAACAACATTTGGTTTGTAAATTTAATAAATCTCTCTATGGCCTTAAGCAAGCCAGTAGAGAGTGGAACTTCAAGTTGACTAAGTATCTGCTGTCAATTGGTTTTGTTTAACCAAACACAGATTACACCTTGTTTCTGAAATCCACTCCTGATTATTTACTGATTCTGTTAGTTTATATGGATGATATAATTATGACCTGTTCCACATGGAACCTATTCAGCAGATCAAATCTCAGCTGCACCGTGCATTTAAGATCAAGGATCTTGGTGACCTTAGATACTTCTTGGGCATTGAAGCAGCTAGGTCACAAGGGAGGCTGCACCTGAATCAAATGAAGTATATTCTGGAACTTCTTGAACATACAAGTTTCTTAAGGGCAAAGCATGCCAAAACTCCTATGGAGACTAATCTAAAATTGACGCATAATGACTTTGAGTTGTTTCCAGTGGTTTCATCCTACAGGAACTTGGTTGGGAAGTTGATTTATTTGACCATTACAAGGCCATACATTGCATTTCTAGTTCAGCAGCTGAGTCAATTCCTTGATTGTCCCATAGTTAACCACATGAAGGAATCACCCAGGTTAGATAGATATTTAAAAAGGAAGTGTGGGACAAGGATTGCTGTATCCTAGCAATGGTAGACTGAAGCTAAAAGCCTTTGTGGATTCTGATTAGGCTGGGTGTTTAGAGACTAGAAAATCTGTAACAGGATTTTGTGTGTTCTTAGGAGAGCCTTTGATTTCTTAAAAGGCTAAAAAGCAAACAACTGTTTCAAAGTCGTCAGCTGAGACAGAATACATGGCTATGGCAAGTCTAGCCTGTGAAGTTCAATGGCTATTATACTTAGCTGCTGATTTAAGGATGAAGGATCAGAAACCAATGGAGGTGTTCTGTGATAGTAAGAGAACCACACACATTTCTGAAAATCCTGTATTCCATGAGAGAACAAAACACATCAAGATAGATTGCCACATCACAAGAAGACAAGGTGCAAGAAGGAGTTATCAAATTGACGCATGTGCGCACAGAACTACAGCTTGCTGATATATTTACTAAGGCTTTGGACAATAAGAGGCTTGCAGAGTTAATGAGGGCGTTTGGAGTGATCAACATCTACTCTAAGCATAGCTGGGGGGTGTTGAAGTATGAAGCTAAATGAGGCGCCTTAGCACTTGGACAGCAGCTGGCAAGCTTAGAGAGGATTTCATCAAATACATTTGAAGAATTCATTTGGAGATCATAGGTGAAGCTGTTCTGAGGTTCTAATTGGAGTATTGTGATCCAAGGAGATGATGTCGCCAGGTGGTTAATGTTGGGGTGTAGAAAGGCATGTGGTTTCCGTTAATTCAGGGGGGCAAGTGTTGCATCAAACGCTACAACTGGTGCAGCTGCATTGTGCAGGTGAAGATGATCGTGCAAGGCGGGAGAAAACAGTTAAATGATTGGATAGACAAGAATGCCCTTGTGAATGTAATATTAGTTAGAAGTTTTTGAGGCCCTTTGTTGTCTTTTCATAAAAGTAATTGATGATGATTGTGTATATACTCACTGTACACGAACGGATTGAGACGATGAGAATAAAGAAAGCAGTTTGCAGTAACTGCCATTCGTTTTCTTCTCTTCAGTTTTTCCATTTCACTTGATTCATGCCGATCGTTTTGTGTGTTAATTAGAAAATTGACATCCTCCGTCTTTGAAAGAAAGCGGTTAAGAGAAGCCTTTCTGCCCATAAAGCGTTTGCACATCTTTTACATTTTGTAGAGGCTGTATATTCTGCACAACACGAATTTTTGAAGTAGTTAGCTTCTATGCCTCGTTGAGACACAAAGAAACCCACAAATTTGCAAGAAGGTACACCAAAAGCACACTTTGTTAGGTCCCTAGATACAATCTAAAGGGGGCGAATGGATTGTAGTCAAATAAACGAAATGGAAAATTATTAGACAAAATTTTTTTACCAAGTGGGTAACGTCAAGTTAACCCATTATTTATATTAATGATTCAATTCAAATAACTACAGCAGCACACAACCTTCGGCAAAGCTTTAATGGTAGCCCAGCTACACCAAGAGAGAGTTTATAACGTGAATGAACCTGGCTCTTATGAAAAATTAAGTGTCTGGCATATTGTATGTCAAGCTCACCTGTGGAATAAATCTATCAAGTTGTTGGATGAGAGATGGACTGGTGTACTCCTTTTTCGCAGAAGGGGCAGCTGAAATTCTTAAGAGCTCAGAATGCTTAGTTGGACAGTGTATTTTCTACAGTGGCCCAAGGTGTGCTTTTGTAAAACTTTTGAAATATATCCGTTGGACCCATAAGATTTCTTTCCGTTGAAAGCTTCCTTGGTTCTTGTTGCAGGATTAATTGGAGACAAGAAACACCAAGAAGCACAATGGGACGCAAGTGGCATTGGAGAATTAGCAGCCATTGGATCAAATGAAGAATTAAAGGCTAAGATGTTAAAATGATGAGTTGGCAGTCTTTGTAGCAGTTATAACCGCTTGGTACGCTACAGGTTCCGAGAATTACGGGGTGGACAACGCTTCAGAGGAAGGGAGGTCACCCGGAGAAGAAGAGTGCTGGCGGGAGAAGTTTAAAACTAGTGAAATGACTATATTGTCCTTATTTTAATCATTGTATAAGGTCAGAAAGTAAGGGTAGATTTGTCTTTTCATTTATTTTCTTCTTACTTCGCAATTTGAATGTATAAATGGAGCGGGTCATTCAATAGAACCCGATGAAATGATATGATAAATTCTTCCTATTTTCTTCACTGAATTCTCTCAATTTCATTTCAGTGTATTCCTTGTTCCAGTCTCTTTTGATTTCAGTAGTCAATTTTGACATGGTATCAGAGCGGTTATACTTGGCTACTGCTATAGTTGTGGTGTTTGTTGATTGAGAATTGTTATTTTGTTTACAAAACTGTTGATTGTTATTATGTCTTCGACTTCGGTACTCAGAGGTCAGGTGGATCACAACCAGCAGAAAATATTACTAGTAATCTGTGTTACCTCCATCCTAGTGATAGTCCTGCTATCATTCTTGCACAACCACCTTTGAATCCTAACAATTATAATTCGTGGAGTAGAATGTTTTAGATGGTGCTTCTTGTTAAGAATAAGATTGGATTTATTAATGGTACCATTGATCAGCCAGAGGTGAATAATCCACAGTACAATGCGTGGACGCAGGTGATTTGCTGGTGTATTCCTGGATCATGAACAGTGTATTGCCTTTCATTGCACAAAGCGTGATGTGGTATGATAGTGCAGTGGAAGTTTGGAATGACTTGAAACGCAAGTATGGTACTGGAGATGCTTTTAGACTTTCTGATTTACTTGAAAACTTTTATTCTGTTAAGCAAGAGGGTGACACAGTTAATGATTACTTCACCAAGGTGAAGGTTTTATGGGAAGAGATGATGGTTTTGAGGCCTCTTGCCATGTGTATATGCAGAGGATGTAGATGTAACATTGGATCTAAGTTGCATGCAGTTTTGCATCCAATATGCAGTTCATCTCATGAATATTTTACCTACCCCCTTACTCAAACCATAGACACCTCATCAACTTCTCTTTGGCACTATTCTTGCTTACAAAAGCCTCAAAGTTTTTGGTTGCTTAGCTTTTGCTCGCAACTCTTCTCCTCACAAAAACAAGTTTGATTCCAGAGAAATCACTTGTGTTTATCTAGGTATACCACATCATACTAAAGGATATCTTTTACTCAACCAGAATACCAAAGATATTTTGCATTTCCAGGGATGTTCAGTTCTATGAACAGACATTTTCCTTTGCCTCTGATCCTTCTACTCCTGTGTAACCTTCCTCACTTCCTACAACTTCTTTGCATGACACTCCACCAATTGCTTCACCCTCTCCTTCTCTTGCTTCACCCTCTACTTCTGTTTTAGTTCCCATGGCACCACCATCTATTCCCATACTGGATTCTTCTCCTGGTGCATCTGGTGATCTGTCTGCTTCGTCCTCTAGTCCTTCAGCTTCGACTTCAATTCCATCTCCTTTGACTGAGAATCCTTGCACTGGCATTGAAGTTCATTTTCCCATTATTCCTAGTGACAATTCTGAGCTTAACACCTCTAATAGAGTCAGACAACGTCTCAAATACTTACAAGAGTACTATTGTGGTCTGTTGACTGCTTACTTTATTCCTTTCATTTCATCTTGTGTTTCTTACCCCATTGAGAATTACATGTCTTTTGACTCATTAACAACTGATGAGGTCCATAACCCTCATACATGCCAAGATAATGAGAATGCACACAATTTTACAAAAATACAAGATTAAGGACCCTTTACAAGAAGTAAAACTAAGAAACTAATGCATGAAGTGGGGGCCTTCCTATTTAAACATGTGCAAGATGAACCAAGGGAACTTATACATTGGGTTCACCTTATTGAACCTACAACATGATTTGTAAGAAATTTTAGAACCATTCTAAAATATCATTAGTATAGAATGTGTTCTTTATTTTGTTTTTTTAAAATGTTTATGTTGTATTAGTTTAGGCCCATCTCGGATTGTGAGTGTCTGCAGGACCCGGTTTGGTAGAATTGACGTGTCTCTCCAAGCACAAAGCCAAATTAGGAGTTGCATGATGCATTGGAAAACTAATACAAAGATCTACAACTTTCATGTTTTGTACTTTTCCAAAATCGGTCGCCTTGGCATCCAAAAAGAGCATGCAAATGGAAGTACTGTTTCTACCGAATTCTGTGTTATACCTTCAGTAATTTGGATGTATCTCCTCAATGATTGAGCCAAATGCAAAGAAATTTATATGCTTATTCTCTACACTCAATTGGATACAATTCTCTAAGAAAGAGCAAGGCCTAATTCGGATTGGAAGATGTCCAAAAATCAGTCACAAACCAGAAAAGATTTCAAGATGAAGACAAATCCTTAAAGTCTTCCATGAATAGTACTTGAGGGACCTACTTTGGAATCATCATTCAAGACTTGCAAGACTAGTTTTTATGAATCCTACAGGAATAGTTTTTAGCAGTGTGTAGTCTTTTCAATCATTATTTCAATTTGTAAGATAGTTTGTTGTCTTGTGATATTTTTGCCTATAAAAGGCACATAAGAAACTTTGTATCCTCACACCTTCAATGAAAATTTCTTCTTCTTCAAGAGTAATTCTTGTGTGTTTTCTTGGTTCATATTCAAAATCAAGCTAGAATCTTTCAAGGCTTGAGCATCCTTGTGAGAGTTGTCCAATTCCGAGGAGGGAAACATCCAAGAGGGAGGTATCTTGCTTGGGTTATGTAGAACTCATTGGAGGACTTATGTTCAAAAGGTTTTCTTCAACTTATTTGGAAGTAAGGTGAAGCTATCTTCATTGTGCCTAAACCATATTTGGAGGAGAAGCTTTAGAGTCAAAGAAAGATCCATTCTTGCATGTATCAAAGTGGTATCAGAGCTAAGGTTTTTCTTTAACTCAACGTATCATTTCTTTGTGTCAAATTTTCTTTTCTTTCGTTCTTATCTTCATCCACCATTCAACCATATTCTTAGAAGGTTGAATTCTATTTGGTTTAGTGTCTTCTTCTTGTTTTGAATTGTACAATTCGGAAACAAAAAGAAACCAAAACCAAAACAGTTTATCCATGTGTTTTCTAGTTCATTGTTTTGTCTATTAAATTCACTTCTTTTTTTGTTACATCTTGGTTTCTTTGTCGTCCATCATTCAAAAAAAGTGTCCTCTTGTTGTTTATCAAGTTTCTTTGTTTCTTTCGGTTCAACAAGCAAAAAAAAACTCAATCAAATCGATATATAAGCTTACCGTATCATTTGGTGATATAAGGTTGGATTGGACTCTAGAAAATTACCGTAACACTGGACCTACATGAAATTGGTGATATAAGGTTGGATCGGACTCTGGACAATTACCGTAAAGCTGGACCTACATGAATGATATAAGGTTGGATTGGACTCTGAGAAATTACCGTAACATTGGACCTATATGAAATTGGAAAGGACTAAGGACAAACATATCATAAAACACTTAAAGAATATTTCTTTGTGATGATTTATGGTTTGTTTACTTCATTTGGTTGGATTTCAATTTCTTTATGTTTAGACACTTTCTTGGACTTTAAGTTCTTTGTTTAGAAGCTTTTCCACATTACTTATATTCAGTCCACTGCATATATATCTTCCTTGGTCTATCCTATATTCTTATTGTTATCGAAGCTCTTAACTTGTTTTAGACTTTGTGTTTGTTTAGTTGTATTGTGTGGTGAGCTTAGTTGCATTTTCTTGTGTTCAATATCTGATTTGGCAACCTCAATAACAAAGAAAATCAATTTGTTCATCTTGAACAACTTGACAGCCTATACACACAAAAACATCAACATATCCATCAAAAACAAACACACAAAGCCTTATCAATCAATATTACCAAGATATATACACTTTGATTAGCTTTGAACAAGGAAAAAAAGAAAGAAAGAAAGAGAAGCTTATTTCAAAGAAAAGTATGCACAAAATAATCGAAAGTGCAAAAAAAGAAGCAAAAGAACTGGTCTTATTTACTTCATAAACCCAAAGTACCCATTTGTTTTCACTTTTGAACACTTGAGTGCTTCTACTTCATCCATACTTGCATCTAGCTTGCATAAAGCCTAAAATTAAGTTAAGGATTGCCCAGGGCAATCCCTTAATATTTCTTTGGCTCAGCCTATTACATCAAATTTGGTTTCAATTCTCTTTGAATCTTAGTATAGTCCAAGTTTGTTGCTTATAACATTGGAATTGTGAATGAATTGGTGGGAGATTTGTGAAGAAAGTTTACTTTACATGATTGAAATTATCGGAATTGATACTCACTTGGCAAGTTTGCTTTGAATTGTTCTAGCCTCAAATTCTTCAAGGAGACACAAGATTGTGTGAACTACAAAAAGAGAGAGAGAGAGGAACAAACACTTGTGTTTTTGTTTTCCACTAACATAATCAAGTTTCTTTTGTCTTTGTGTTAGTTTTCCTTTTTCTTTATTATCTTGTTCAATTTCATGTAATTTTACCATGGATAAGACACCTGAGAGTACCATGAGACTTAACAAAGAAGGAGAAAGATTGCCCACGAACGTAGACGATTTAGCACAACTAATGCAAAAGATGTTGTGGGAAATGAAATTGATGTGTAGTCATGTAGAGGGCCTAGAAAAACAGTCACAATCTCATCCAGAAAATCCTTTACTTGAAGGACAAACATCCCATGTACCGGAACATAGGCTTGAAAGTTGTAGGTCTTTTGCTCCGGAAAGAGGAAGAGGCAGAGGCAGAGGAAGAGGGCTTAATAGGGATTTCATACCTATAAGGACCTTTGATGAAAGAGATGAAGAACCAAACCAAAAGTTTGATTACTATAACATTGAGGAAGAGTACAACCAGTTTCGAAACCATGGAAATCAAAAGAATAACCCACAAGAAGATGAATTTATCAAAACAAAAGTAAACATCCCTACATTCCATGGAAAGAGTGATGCTGAGGCATATTTTGAATGGGAGAAAAAGGTAGATCTCATATACTCTTGTACAAATTATACTGATTTGACTAAAGTGCGCTATGCAGCTATAGAGTTTGCAGATTATGCCTTAATTTGGTGGGATCAACTACACAACGTAAGGAGAAGAACCAGACAAGCACCAATCTCTACTTGGGAAGAAATGAAAATTGAGATGAGAAAAAAATTCATTCCTTCAGACTATGAAAGAACCATCTACCAAAAATTGCAAAAACTCACTCAAGGAAGCCGTAGTGTAGATGAGTATTTCAAAGAGTTAGAGATCTTATTGATAAGAGCTAACATTGAATAACCAGAGGAAGCTACCATGGCTAGATTCCTAGCTGGATTGAACAAGGAAATTGCAAACAGCGTTGAACTTACCACATATATTGATATGTCTTCCATGGTTCATAAATTTGAAAAGATTGAGAGTCAACTCAAGGTAAAACCCTTTACATCTAGTTTATCTTTTCGAGCTAATTATATATCTAACCGCAAAATATATATCTAACCACAGCTCACACATATAGAGCACTGAAGAAAGGAAATGAGGGTTTTCTTGTACATACCCTCAACGATGAGCTAGAAGTGCCTTCGCTTGACAGCATTCCAGTAGTCAAAGATTTTTCTGATGTCTTTCCATATGATTTGTCTGGCGTACCTCCGTTCAGAGAGATAGAGTTTGAAATCAATGTCATACCAGGACCGGAGCCTATTTCTAAAGCTCTATATTGGATGCCCCCAGGAGACCTAAAAGAGTTGAAGGAACAATTGCAAGAATTGATCAAGAAGTTTATACGTCCCAGCTTCTCACCATAGGGAGCCCAAGTTTTTTTTGTGAAGAAGAAGGATGGCAATATGAGACTGTGCGTCGATTACCGGGAGCTAAAAAATCAACATCAAGAATAGATATCCACTATCCAGGTTCGACGACTTGTTTGATCAATTGAGGGTAATTACTTTAAATACCTACCTGACGAAGTTATACTAGTATATGTTAATATGAATTATAATCTTGTGTACAGGATGCCAAAGCGTTCAGCAAGATTGATCTTTGCTCTGGATATCATCAACTGAAAATCAAAACAGAAGATGTTGACAAGACTACCTTGCGTACTCGATATGATCATTACGAGTTCTTGGTGATGCCATTCGGGTTAACTAACGCACCCGCAGCATTTTACAGATCTAGTGAAAATCTTCTTCTGCGAGTAGTTGGACAAGTTTTTAGTTGTATTTATCAACGACATTCTCATATATTCATTGGAGGATGAGGCCCATGCCAAGAACTTAAGGATTGCGCTAAGTATATTGCGGGAGAAGCAGCTCTATGCTAAATTCAGTAAGTGTGAGTTCGTATTGTGCAGTGTAGCATTCTTGGGCCATGTAGTCTCCGAGGAAGGCATATTCAGTTAATCCTAAGAAGATTGATGCCATAACTGAGTGGCCAAGACCTACGAATGTGACGGAGGCTAGAAGTTTCTTGGGACTTGTAGTTTGTTACCAGAAATTCGTTGAAAGTTTCTCCAGAATTGTAGTTCCATTAACACAGTTGACATAGAAAAAGACAAAGTTTGACTGAACTGCCGCATGCAAACAAAGCTTCACCGAACTTAAGAAGAGATTGACCTCAGCTCCAGTTTATCACAACCAATCTCTGATGAAGGATTCGTAGTTTATAGTGATGTATCTAAGAATATATTAGGTAAATAAATAAACAACTTAACTAATGTAAATTACCCATATTGTATATGTGCGCTAATCCCTTTTCTTTAGGTTATGTATTGATGCAGAAAGATCGGGTAATTGCTTATACTTCAAGACAGTTGAAACCTTATGAGCAGAATTACCTTACTCATGACTATGAATTGATGGCAGTGGTGTTTGCATTGAAAATATAGAGACATTATCTATATGGTGAGAGATGTGAAGCCTATACGTATCATAAAAGTTTGAAGTATCTTTTCATGCAGAAGAGTTGAACATCAGATAGCGGAGATGGCTTGAACTGATAAAGAACTATAAACTCGCGATCTATTATCATCCAGGTAAGGCAAACAAAGTAGCAGACGCACTGAGTAGGAAATCAAGCCATGTCAGACAGATGCAACTGAAAAGGGAGATAGATGAGTTCGAGTTAGACACGATTGAATTTACTTCGAATATCCTTGGTACGTTGGTGATCACCCTTACTCTGATTGACCGAATCAAGGAGACCCAGAAAGGTGATGCAGAATTATTCAAGATAGTTGTGGAATTCAAAGAGTAGTCGGTAAAGGATTTTTAGATTTATGATAACGGGAGCCTTTGGTTTCGAGGAAGATTGTGCATACCCGATGTAGATGAGCTTCATAAAGAGATTATGATAGAGGCACACAATTCGCGATTGTCTATTCATCCAGAAGCTACTAAAATGTATCAATGTTTGAAAATGAACTATTTGTGGAATGGCATGAAGCTTCAGATCGCGGAGTTTTGGAGAGATGTCTTGTTTGCCAAAAGTTAAAGTGGAACATCAACAAAATGCCAGTCTATTACAACCATCGGAGATTCTGGAATAGAAGTGGAAACACAACACTATTGATTCTGTTACTGGACTTCCTAAGACTCGATGTGGGAATTGTATGATTTGGGAGATTGTTGATAGGCTCATGAAGTCAGCATATTTCTTACTTATGTCGATTCAGGCGTCAATGGAGAAATTGGAGAACATGTACATGGAGGACATTGTGAGCTTACATGGAGTATCGGTATCATTTTATGTGATAGAGATCCACGCTTCACTTTGTGATTTTGGAAGGCTTATTAGGGGGCCATGGGTATCAAAATTAGAATGAGCACTGTTTTTCATCCACAAATGGACGGGGCCGGTCGGAACGAACCATACAAACTTTGGATGATATGTTATGTGTTTGCGCTTTGGATTTCAAGGGTAATTGGTTTAGGTCTACGAAGTTGATAGAGTTTTCATACAACAATAGTTGATATAATTATATTGATATGGTACCATTCGAAGCAAAGTATGGTCGTAAGTGTCGATCTCCACTATACTGGGATGAAGTTGGAGAACATACTATTATGGGCCCGGAGTTAGTAGAGCATATCTTGGAAAAGGTCAAAGTGATTCGTGAGAGACTGAAAGCATCCCAAGATCGCAAGAAAAGCTGGACAGACACTAAGAGACGGCCAGTGGAGTTTTATGTGGGTGAAAAAGATTACCTGAGGGTTTCGCCTACAAGGGCGTAATGAGATTCGTAGCTAAAGAAAAACTGAGTTCCTGATTTATTGGCCCTTATGAGATCCTGGAGAGAGTTGGAGCAGTTGCATATCGGTTGTCCATACAGGTTGGTGTGACCTCTTACACTGTCGCAGGTACATAATGTGTTCCATGTATTGCCACTACGACATTACGTACATGACCTGAGTCATATATTAGAGCAGAAGCCATTGATAATCTGAGACGATGCCACTTATGAAGAGGTTTCAGTACGTATTATGGATCACAAGGAGCAAATATTGAGGAGGCGATCGATTCCGTTCATGAAAGTACAATGGAGTAATCATTCTGAATGTGAAGGGACATAGGAGCCGGAGAAGCAGATGATAAAGCAGTATCCTCGACTCTTCCATTAAAGGTACGTAAGTTTCAAGAGCGAAACGTTTTATAAGGGGGTGGAATGTTACATCCCAAAATTTTGCTATGTTGGAACATTGTAGAGAAAAAGCGGTTTGAGTGATTTTCAAATACATGATTTAAATGTGCTTAAAAACGTGCGTGAGATAAATGTGCATGATATATTGCATATTACTTGCCTTATATAATTCATATATTATGTTGCCGTACTACCGAGCCATAAAGATTACATCATATGGCAAACATTTGTTGTGTTTATACTATTTTCATGTGCCGCCATTAATGAACTAAACTAGTTCATTAAGTGAAGTACTTAGTTTATTAAACTAAGTAGTTCATTAAAGAAAGCCACATTTGGAAAAGGCACAAAGGCAACAAGGCTAAGGAAGGAAAGTTTTCTCCTCCTCCCCTCATTAATATATATACACGCATATACATATATAAGTGCATATATTTTCAGATTTTTGAAAAAGGCACATACACATGTATTCCAACGTACTACCGACATGGTTTATATTTTACGTACGTACGTTAACGTCACACCACTGTACTTAACTCATATTTATGAGTATATTCAGGTCTTATATCATATGATATAAGCCATGGTGATGACAAATTAAATACGACATGTTAAAAGGTTCTAAACCGAAAATTGTCGTATCGGGCGAATACCGAAACTTCGCCAACGTGTCACGTACTTGTCATAAATAGATGTCCAGCCCCTACACCTCAAAAATCATCAAACGTTTCGTGCTAATGGTGATATTTTCAGCCAAAAATTCTTTCCATGTTGGCACACACAAATCACCCCACATTAAGGCCAAAATGTGAAGATTTCAATTTTAATTTTGACACATGATAAATGGCGCCACTTTAGACCAGCCAAGTGATGAGATTTAAAGTATATATTATATATATTATGTGTAACATAATATATATAACATGTGCACAAAGTTGGAATTTAATTAGAGAAAAATCGGGTAATCGATAAATATCGAAAATTCGATTTTCTACGTACACAATGCATGGAACATTTTTGGCACATCATACGACACGTATCTAGACACTTTTTACATATGTCATACATCTTAAATGTTCTAGAAAATTAAATTAAGGGCTGATTGGAAGATAACATGTATGTATTATTAAATGTGCACTATTTTACAAAGTTAGTAAAAATAAAATTCAGCACATGCATATACATGTATACACGCCACCTAAAGCTGAGATGGAGCATATGTGGAGCCTTGTTGGCATATTGATTGGTCAAAAATCAATTAAACAAAGTTGGTGACATAAAGGAAGGAGCTACAAAAGGTAACATTTCAAACTATGTCACATATATGACACATGCTGAAAATTCAGCATGTGTGTTGTTGTATGGCCGATTTTTTGCACTTTAAATGAGCTATAATTTGTATCTTGAATCATGAGGATTAATTGAGGATGTTATGGTAATGTTTTGAATTAATTAATGAAATTAAAATGGTGATATTTTTAATATCACACATGCTGAAAATTTCAGCATGTGTGTAATATATAGTGGCTGAAATTTAGTCCATATTGGTGTCCAAATTCATTTTCAAAAATGATGAGATTATTTTCTACTAATTGGTGATTTATTTCAAAAAGCAAAATCAAAGAAAATTGGAAATAATTTGAATAAAAGCACCATGTATCACATGCTGAAATTTCAGCATGTCAAGTATCCTACATGGCCAAATTTTAGCTCAATTTTGTGAAAAAAATTATCTTGCTAACTTTATGTGACAATCTTGTGAATTATGACAATTATTCTATGTTGATTTTGGCACATGTTTTAGTGAAATATTCAGATTTTCCAAGTCATCAAATGATGACAACATTCAACCAATCATAAAGTGCCAAGTAAGCAAAGGTTAAATGATCATCCAATGAGAAGGTGCCAAGTAAGCAAGATCATGTCATAATGATATCACACATTCTCCCAAGGACTTAGAAGATAATTTTCAAGAGGGGGAAGGCACTCCAAGGGGGTGGCCATATGCTTTAAAGGAAAGGAGAAGAGCAAAAACAAAAACAAGAACAAGAGTTGCAAAATTCAAAGATCAAAAGTGTTTTAGCCTTCTTCTTCTACACTCTCTTTCTTTCTTCTTCTTGAAAGCCTATTGTACTTACATTCATATTCTTGAATATGCTTATGTTAGACCACCACATATTCCATATCTTTGTAAAAGATTGATCAAGGTGTGATCAATCTTCATTCTTGCAAGGTGGTGGTGTTCGTGTGCATTGTATTGAACATACAAGGTTTGTAAAGGGTTGGAGTTGGTGTGTAACTCCATCAACCCTGTGGTAAGGTGTTTTTGAGTTGTGTGATTAGTGTGAACCGAGGGAGGTGTTCCTCGAAGACTGGAGTAGGTTGTTGATAACCGAACCAGTATAAAATTCTTGGTGTCATTTACTTTCAGCACTGATTTTCTGTTTCAGCACTGTTTACTGTATTTAATCACGCTCGTAAAAATAGTAAACGAATTTCAAAAATCACAAAATTTTCAGAAATCATAGCCACAAGTTCTATGGTTAATTTGGCAGAAGTTTCAACCCTTTTGGATAAGTATAAGTCGATCAAACATCAAAAGTTCTGAGACTAGTGCAGTCTGATTCTCAGACTTGCAAAGGTTGAGACTTTGATTGTAATTGACCTACTTCCCAAAAGAATTTTGCAAAACTGTTTCAACCCACTTAAATATAGTATATAAGGAGATAGTGGTTACATTTTCAGAGCATTTAGACTTACACACAAATAGAAATAAATTTTTCAAAACCGTCTACCGTTTCTGGCAGATTTGCGCAATCTGATCACCAACGGTTTTTGAAGGGGTTAAAGGTTGAATTTTAATTTGAAATTTTTAGGGACCCTCATAACATCTGAGGCTAAGTTCTCTCAAAATTTCAGAATTTTTGGAGACCTATAACCTGGTTTTAAAAACGTTTTAAAACTGGTCCTGGAAACAGAATCTGTTTTCAGAAGTTGAGTTGTTTAGTTTTAAACCAATTTTAAAAACCACATTTTCCGCACCCACTATTCAACCCCCCCTCTTCTAGTGGTGCCTTGCAGATCCTACAAACATTTCCTAAGGTTTCATTAAGTAACGCTTAAAATGTGCTGGAACGTTAAATTACTTGATATATTGGTATACCACTAAAATAGGTAACCAACATTTTATAATTGCATGAAGAAATTAAAAGAAGACTAGTAGTTAACCAATTAAGTTACTAGGACAAATTAAATTAAAAGTAAAAGACTTGACACAAAATTTTGGACTACTTAATTAAAAAAAATAAATTTAGACATAGGAAGATATCTTTGTAAAGAAAAATAATATATATATATATATATATTATATGTCCGGCCACTATGGTAAAAATGCTAAGATGATAAAGAATATGGCCTCATATGTATTAATGAAAAAGAAGTTGTTATCTTCCATAAGGTTGTATAGGGAAATTAATGAAGTCATATGTTATGTTAGGACAAGATCAAGAAACCAACTTTAAGACAATTGTTTATGTGTTTTCCGTAATGATCATCGTCTATGTATTTTATTTGGTATACTCAGTTTTGATGCATTTTTGGTGGTCCTGATTTGGCATGCTTATGATGTATCATATTCATGACTATAATGTTAGACACAAGTGTTTTTTCTTGATGATCATCATACACATACACACACGGATGAAAAGGGGCTTTTTTAGCTCCTCAGTTGAGCTTGATCATCCATCTTCATAATGTTGTATAATCTTGATGGTCATGGTTCAAGAAGGTACCTTTTCATGGTTTCCACTATCCTTATGTTTCATGTATTTTGCATAATGATCTTAACCGTGAAAGTCATCATTTTGTTAGAAACTAATATGCATATAGCTAGAATGAATGTCAAACTGAATATGTATGTATGAGATGTGAAAGAGATGAGATTTATGTGGTTATATGGATGAGTGTAACTTTCTGCCTTAAGGCCTAATTATGGAGTAAGTTTGTTCATGTTGATGGATATATATATATATATATATATATATATATATATATATATAAATGACATATAGTACGATATAAATTATGAGTAGTTTATGTACTCTTATATGACATGTTAAAATTAATTATGAAATATGTTTATAAAGTGCCTTACTGTTGTGTTATGAGTTTATATGTAGAATGTATAATTTAAGAAAGTGATGCTGGATTAAATGGTACAAAAAAATGTGGGTTGTTTTTGGGGACCTGGCAGAGACTTATACAATGAGGGTAAGCATTGGATTTCCATTAGGTTATGACATGCATGATGTAGATAAGTTATGTAGGACCTGTATAGCATCACTAGATGGGGGGTTGAATAATGAATGCAGAAAATTCGGTTTTTAAGTCTTTTTGGACCAAATTACTCGTTTCTGAAAACAGTTTCTGTTTTCAGAGCCTGATTTCATTTATCTAAATGACATGGTCATAGACCTCCAAAAATTATGCAATTTGGTGAGGATGTGCTCTCAGATGTTATAAGTAACTCACGAAAATTTCAAATTTAAACTCCAAGACTAACCCCTTAAAAACACACTTTTGTTCTGACTGCGCAAATCTGCCAGAAACTGTACTCCGAATTGAAAATTTTATTCCTATTAATTAGAAAATCTAAATGGCCTGAAATGTTTATGGTGAGACCTTCAAGATATGTAATTTAATGGGTTGAAATAGGTTTTCAAAATTCCCTTGGTAAATATGTCAACTACATTGATGTTCTCAACCTTTGCAAATCTGAGAATCAGATTGCATTAGTCTCAGAACTATTAACGTTTGGTTGACTTATACTTATCTAAATGAGGTGAAACTTGTGCCAAATGAAAGCCAAGACTTGGGCTATGTTTTTGCAAAATTTTGTGATTTTTGAAAATCGTTTACTATTTTTACCATTGCAATGAAAACGATGCAGAAAATTAGAAACTGAAAGGAAAGTGCTGAAAAGTAAAAACACCAAGAATTTTATACTAGTTCGGTTAAAATAACCTACTCCAGTCTTCGAGGACACCTTCTTCAGTTTTTACTAAACATAAAAATACCTTATCACAAGGGTGACTTGAGTTAAACACCAACTCCACCCTTTTACAATCAAATAATCAAACAAACCAACATGAACACCACCACCGATCGAATGAAGGCTTGATCACACCTTGATCAACCTTTTACAAGAAATGAATGAGTGTAGGCGCCTATATAATATGTGGAATATATGAATGATTGGCTTGAGGCTAAGAAGCAGAAAAAGAAAGGAAGGAGAAGAGAGTAGTCTTGCTTTTTGCACTTGTAAGTGTATCAATTTTTGCTTAGCCTTGTCTTGCACCATCTTCTTCTTTTTATAACCTCTTGGCCGCCCCTAGAGTTACTCTTCCTCCTTGAGAATTGTCTTGAATGACCTTGGAAGATTGCCTTGTGTAAAAGATGACATAACCTTTCTTACTTGGTGCAATATGATTGGAAGGATGACTTGTCTTTGCCTAGTTGTCACTTGTTGATTGGCCATCATTAATCCACCTTGGCACCCTTTAAGTGAGCTGTAAATTCTTAAAAAAATCTAAGACATGTGCTCAAAATGAAGGTGAATAATCACAACTTAATCCCCTTCAATTTTGGAAGACAATTGAAGACAAATAATGGAGCAAAAATCGGCCAACTAGCAAACATGTGCTGAAATTTTCAGCATATGTTTCTTTCGAATTCTTTCCATATGTGTTGCCCTCTTCAATGTCACCAATCTTGTGTGGCATGTCCTCCCCCAACTGAAGTGTCAAATAAGCTCCACCTAGGCTCCAAGAATGCTGAGAATGGCTTGTGAGAGGAGGCTGCATGTGCTGAAATTTTCTTTTGGTAAGCTTTGTCAAATAATGCACAATATTCACGCATATATGGTAAATTATAATCAGCCTTAACTTGAATTTTCTAGAAAACTTTAACATGTCTTGAATATGTAAAAGGTGTCTAGATACATGTTACATCTATGCCAAAAAGTTTCATGTGTGTAAGTTCGTAGAAAACGAAATTTTTGACTTTCGTCGATTATACGATTTTTCTCCGATTAATTTCAAACTTATTACACATGTAATATATATTATGTCACACATAATATACATAAAGTGAGGTGTATATTCAGCACCAATGCTTAGTAGAAAAATGCCAGATGTGCCAAAATAGAATTAAGTTTGAATTCTCCACAAATCTAGGCTAAATTGTTGGTGATTTGTGTGTGCAAACATGGTATGACTTTGTAGCTGATTGTGACATGTGGATCATGAGATTTTTGAACAATTTTGATGTATATAGGCTGGCCATCTTTATATGACAAGTACGTGACATTTCGGTGAAGTTTCAGAAGTCATCCGATACGACAATTTTCAGTTTATGACCTTATAACATGTCGTTATAATTTTGACGTCACCATGACTTATAACATATGATATAAGACCTGAATATACTCATAAATATGAGGTGGTGTAACGTCGATATACGTTTATGATGTGTATGACGTGTCAGTAGAACGTCGGATTATAAACGTATAATTCGTCGTTATAAAGAAAATATGTATGTATGAAACACACACACATACACACACACACACACATATATATATATATATATATATTTTTAATAAAAACGATTTATTGATTATGCCTCACTTATGGCGGAGGAATACCTTATTACATGAAGACAGTATAACAGAAAATAGAAATGAGAAGGTCCAACATCCGAGAGATATATGATATGCCGCATTAAAACCTTGCCAAGTAAAACCACCCTTGTGGATAAAACCTTGGCGAAGGAAAAAGCGTACATATTTATACTCCTGGATTGTTGAGACGCTTTACAATAGAATAATACAAATACAGTAAGGCCCTTGTGAAACACTTGAAGCAGGAGATGTTCATGCCATAGAAGCTTCCGAACGCCATCCGCAGTATATTCAGCAGCCACATGCGTGTGATTAGCCAAAAGGAATTTTGAGATCGTCCATGCATCGTAAGAACAGGAGAATATATGATACATCTGGATAACACATACGTAAATGCATTCAATCCAGTGAATGTAACGCATACCAGGCCTGCCTGTACTGTCCGAAATACAGGCAGAGGAATCATATGAGAGCCAATCCATTTGGAAGACCAGTGGAGCAGCAACGTGAAAAGTTTGAAGATGTGTATGCGGCCATGCAGCAACGAGACATAAAAGTGCATCAAGTAGAAGCAGAAAATATAAATGAATATGACAAAATGATAAGATGCGGATCTCACCAAGGCTGCCTGCACTTGGAAAAGCACAGGCAGCGAATGCGAGTGTATGCCAATCCCTGTGGAAGACTTGACAGTGTTGAAACTCGCCAGATGCAGTGAAAATCATCAAGCCACAACAAAGTACGTTCCATGTAACAAAGAAAAGAAAGGGTGCATCAAAAGACAATAGACGATAGGAGATGCCATGAAGGAGCGAGAGAAACATACCGAGTCTACCTGTACTCACATGAGCATAGGCAGAGGAAAGTATACTGAGCCAATCCATACGAAAGACGTATAAATTAATGATTACGCAATGTTGCTGACGTGAGGTCCAAAGTGACGGAGGCGCAAACCATGGGTGGTAGACTATTTCTAGTGAAGAAGCATGTGATCGGGGATGTCATTGCGTACTGAGCAAGGTAATGTGCCGGCATATTGGCCTCGCGATAAATATGCATGGTTTCCAAATGATGATGATTAATCAACATGTGTAAGAGCCGAAGATGGTAGTTTCCAAAGATAGGTTGCTGCTGTTGTAGTCGAAGCAGCATTTGCGCACAGTCTGTCTCGATGATAAGTGTCCGATATAATGGAAGAAAATAGAGCAATCCAAATAAGGTAGCCTGGATTTCAGCCATCAGCGGTGTGCATGGAGGTAACCGAAATGATAAAGCGCGCACACAAATGCCATTGTGGTCACGCATTATGACTCCACCCGCTGCATATTGACGTCCAACGGCTGCATCAACATTAAGTTTAAATCGTCCTGATGGCATAGAATGCCATCTGATCACTTTTAGGCGTGGAGATCGAATCTTTGGAATCCAAGACAATGATGCTGGTGGCCCTGCAGCGAGTTTGGAACCATGTAGGGTATGGATCCACATATCAATGTCAAAATGGATAGCGGTCACAGTGCCGTTAAAGAAAAGGATGCAGTATTCCCATACAATAAACTAGCGTAGCAGCGCCATATATTATGAAAGGATACCCGGAACCACAATTTTAAGAACCCCAAGGATAGAAGAATATGAAAAGCGGTACCACCAGGATAATAGATATTGGCGCAGAGTCATAGTAGTGAGGTAGACGCCGTGCAACTCTGTCGCGAAGAAAGTCCATAATACCCGAATTGGCTGACAATACAGGAAAACATGATCAACCGTTGCTGCGTGTTGCTTACAAAAAGGGCACTGTGTTGGGTGTGCAGCCGAATAAGAGCCAATGTAATATTCGAAAGGCAGTGCGGAGTGAAATAACCGCCAAAGCAGTACTTTTATTGTGGGCGAATGGTGCTTGAACCAGATGAACTTAGCTGAGAGTAACGTTGGCCTAGATGGGCGACAAATATCATAGGCTGATTTTAGTGTGAATTCACCCAAGGGTGTTGGCCGCCATGTAAGGTGGGTACCCATACCTACTGTCTGCGAAGTACATACATCATGAATGTGACAAATGAGTTTCCAAATTGGCGAATCCGGCAGTCGTGGCCGAAAATCCCCTCGCCGTCCATATTTGACATGCATATAACGACTCCACAAAGTATCATGTCTCTGATAAAGCCACCAAATTATGCAGCGATAAGCCTGCTGCAGCATATTAAGATCCCGTAACCCCAAGCCTCCTTCCTCAACAGGTAGAGTGATTTTTTACCAAGCCACCCAATGATGACGTTTGCCCCAATAGAAAGTGGCCATCTTTTTGTGTATCGTTTTAATGACCGACTTTGGCAATCCTCCTGCAGCCATGACATGAAGAGGTAGCGAAGAAAGTACTGAACACAATAATACTAAGCATCCCGCTGATGAAAGGAGGCGGGAATGCCAACCATTTAATCGATCATCAAAATGCTGTAGCAGAGTAGTACAAAATCGTGATCGATTAATTCCCTTGTGGAGATAGGAACCAAGATATCTAAACGGTAAAGAAGAGAGTCGTATGCCCAGTATTTCTTGTAAAATGCGAACTCGACGGGGCGGAAGACGTGCCGATGGGATGAGACTACTCTTCTGATAGTTAACTTTTTGTCCAGAAGCAGTTTCATACTCCGTTAAGAACTTGTGAAAATGACGTAGATTGTGCTGTGTACCTTGTAGGAAAATCAGGAGATCATCTGCATAAGCTAAATGCGTTATTGCAAAAGGAATACGGCCCAGACGAAATGGCAGTATATGGCCCGCCGCCACCAATGCGGTTAGCCCTCTGCTGAAACCCTCTGATGCCAGAATGAATAGCAAAGGAGATAGAGAATCTCCCTGTTTGACACCTCTATGTGGGCGGAACTTAGACGATGGCTCTCCATTGATCAAAACCGATAAAGTAGTAGCTTGTAAATGGTTGAGGATAATCCGAGAGAAAAAGTCTGAGAAACCAAACTGCAGCAAAAGACGCTTGAGATAATCCCAACTGACCCTATCAAATGCTTTCATCATATCCAATTTCAGACATACATGTGACGCACCACTATCCATCATATGGACCATTTCTCTCGCCAATAAAACCTGAGTAGAAATATCATTACCCGGTAGTAATCCTGTTTGCTCTGGAGAGATTAATTTCGGTAGCAGCTTTCCCAAACGTGTGGCTATAATACGGATGCAAACTTTACTCAGAAAATTCATAAGACAGATAGGCCAAAAATCTCCGAAAGTCTGTGGGGATTGCGTCTTAGGTATCAGAGTAATTAATGCACTAGCCATGACCGGCGGTTGTGGAATACCAAGAAAAAACTCCTGCACAGCCTTAACAACATCAGAATGTATGATAGACAAGCATGAACGATAAAGCATACCATGGAACCCATCCGGACCGGCAGCGCTGTGAGGGTCCAAATGCCACACTGTCTCCTTAACTTCAATCGCAGTAGGAAGCTGCGTCAGCAGAATATTATCAGCTTCAGTTACTAGCCGAGGAATGTGCGAAAGTATAGCAGAATGATTCTGTGTGGGTGCCTGGGCAAATAAATCTGTATAGAAAGAGACTGCTGCAGCCATGATGTCACTCGGATTTGTTAAAAGATGGCCCTCGGCATTGCGGATGTGTTGAATGCGCAAGTGTGCACGCTTCCCTTTGACAATAGAATGAAAGTATTGTGTATTCGCATCACCATCTTTAAGCCATTTAACCCGAGCTTTTTGTTTCCAGAATTGTAATTCAGAATTTGAAGCACGAAGATACTCAGCCTTGGATCTATGGTATTCTTCTCTTGCTTCCACAGTCGGATGTGCATCTAAGGCAGCCTCTGCATGATTGAGTTGATCCTCTGCATGTTTTAGGGTGTTGAAAATGTTGCCGAAGATGTCTTTATTCCACCGTTGGATATCTTTTTTGAAAGAAATCAATTTATTATAAAAACCGTTCATGCCTCCAGTAGTGGGATATGATAACCATGCCTGCTTCATATAAGAGTGAAAGTCTGAGTGATGGAGCCAGGAGTCCAGAAATTGAAATGAGCGTTTGTTGCATGTCACACTGTGTCGACCAAAGAATAGTAATGGCATGTGGTCAGAGGTAACCCTCTGCAGATGCGACAACTGTATATCCGCAAACCCATCCTGAAAAGCAGAATTAATAAAAAGCCAGTCCAATCTGCGACGTATACGACCAAGACCTCTGCCGTCTGCCCAAGTGAATCTAGAGCCTTGGTACGGGAGCGCCATGAGGGAGCACCGTTCGATACAGTCATTAAAGTCTTGTAATACTGCTAAAGACAGAGCAGAACGACCGCTATGATCCTCGATTGTACGAAAAGTGTTAAAATCACCACCAACCATCCAGGGCAGCTGACATGAGTCAGCAAAGTCACATAAAGAACGCCAAAGGGGACGGCGCTGCAGTGGCGTATGTTTTGCATAGACAACTGATAATACAAAGGTCCATTGCAGTGAAATTGACTGGATAGTAAAGTGTACCACCTATTCCTGATCCTGAGTAGCAAGTAAACGAAACTCAGTATCCCGCCAAAGAAACCAGATACGTTCTGATTGTGAAGCATAAGAATGTGAAAAACCAAGCTGTAAAGCAAATCCATGTATACGGGATGGAGACATGTTTGGGTTCAAGCAAAGCAAGTGTAATCGATGTTCAAGAATCATTTGTTTTAATCTAGGTAACGAGGCACGCATGCCTCGAATGTTCCATATAATGGAATTCATTGAATAAGAGAGGAGGAACTTCCCTGTACGATGTGCGACGCACTACGTGTTAAGATTGTGGATGGCGGTAGAGGAGGTAAGTCTTTACGCGCCCTTCTCTTACGACGTGGGACAACTGGAATGAATTCAGTCTCAGCCGCATGTTCATCTAAGCGTGATATTAATATCTCCTCATCAGGCGAAGTTGGAAGGAACTGCATTCGATGTGCGACATCCTCCGGGACCGTAGGGATATCATCAACATGATCATCATTTGGTAAATCTGTGTCTGAAGAGTGTCCTGTTTCTACGGGGTTTAGGTCCGTGGGTAAATGCTGATCCGCAGCATCACAATACTCCTCCTCCAACTGGGCAGATGTCGCAGGAGGCAAGGTTGTGTCTGAAGGTGGGACATCCCCGAGATCCGGCTGGGCAGTTTCATCATTATTTTGAACAACTACTTCTGAGTCTGGCAGAGTAGATGTTGACGGCTTGTTCTTGACTGGTGTCCAGTGCTGCCGTGTGGAATGTGTCCACGGAGGGGGAGGCGGCGGCGGGCAAGGATCGTTGGTGCTGTCCTTTGGAGGACATGCACTCGATGAATGACCAAGCCTACGGCATGAAGTGCAGAATAATGGTAGGTCTTCATAAACTATTAACTGTAAGATCATCCTATCCTTAGCCTGTAAATATACCTTCTGCGGCAAATCTTGAGAAACGTCAACCTCAACACAAACACGGGCCACTGACGGTCGTAAACCGTCCGCATTTGCAACATCTAATTTCAATGGTGTCCCAATCGGCCTGACCACTTCAAAGAGTGCTGCACGATGGTGAAGGTGAATCGGTAGGGATGGCAAAGCAATCCAAACCGGGACAATGGGGACGTCCACCGATGGATCAAAATCTACTGTCCACTAGGTTATTCGCATGTGACACCCAGATATATGCCATGAACGACAATAGAAGCACCGCAAATAATCCGCTTCATTGCGGAAATTTAAAAGTATATGGGATTGATCAATCAGTGTAATGCGCAAATCTTGATGAAATCCAATTTTCTCAAAGACTTCACGTATAATTTTCACGGACGGACGACCATACCAAAAAGTTCCAACCAAAGAATACCTGTAAGGCTCTGCCAGTGCATCAATCTCAGCATCAAGAAAATAAATCATTGGAATGCCTTTATACTGGGAAACCGATTTCGGGGCGATCGAGATATTGGAGACAGTGCTGGAGCCGCCGACCACCGCAGCGAAGGATGGTGCGGCAGTCATAATGTCGACAATGCAGGTCGAAAGAAAAAACCGGAGCTTTTAGTGAAAATTGAAGGAAGGAGGGATATGGGGGATGACAGCAGTAACGATCGGGGAGATGGGTGGAGTACGGCGAAGGCGGCGGCTAGCGCCGCCGGCGTGCGTCAGCGCCAGAGAGAATCATCCGCGAGTTTTTTCCTTCTCTTTATATATATATATATGTATATATATATGTATATATGGCGAGTGTAGTAGTATGGAAAGAAGACTTTCCGTTCCAAATATGTTGCCAAGAAGTTGTTTCCAAATATATCTCCTTGAGTACTTTATTTAATGAACTAATAAGTTTATCTCCTTAAGAACTTCATTTAATGAACTAATTTAGTTCATTTATCATGGCACCTGAAAATAGTATAAAGACAATAAATGTTTTCCATATGATGTAAGCTTTAACGTTTCATGGCACGTTAGTACGACAAAAATATAGATAAGCATGTAAAACATATTTATCACATAAGCATGTCAAGTAAAATTTATTCATGCATTTCATAAGCACTTAACATTTAAATCATGCATTTTCAAATTATTCAAACCTTTTTTTCTCAACAACTTATGCATTTATGATGATGAAATTTTAGAAAGACCAGAGGGGCCAAGACAACCAAGCCTAACCGGACAAATGAACCATAAGTTTTGTTAAAATACTTTTGTCGCGTCAAATGTTTTAAAATGTTATCCTGTGTGATGAATAATAAACATGAGACAATTGACTCCAATGACACATAGTATGTTATGTTATGTTTTGGTACACCGGTATGACATCGGGACCGGAATGGTAGGTGTCATAGGCATATACTATCATTATGTCTGAGTGTAACACATTGTTCGGGACACGGGATCTCCACCATAATGCATCACCATTAGAAACATGTACATATGAAGTAAAACCATGTTTGGAACATTGGGATTCATATTTGTACAAGCGATTACATGGGGAATCATTGGGTATGTTATGCGTCATTGTTCTTATGTTATGGAAAGTGCTATAACCATCATATAAAAATGTCATATTTTACATGTTTATGAAAATATCATATTATGAATGTTTATGGAAAAGTCATGCTTTGATTATTCATGGAAAGTTATGTTTTGATATGTTTATTGAAAAAGGACCATGTAATGAATTATAAACAACCAAACTTCATGAGACCTTTAAGTTATTGTTGGAACATCCTTAAGCCTATGATATTATTACGTGGATCAAAGAGGAACTTATGCATATAAGTGTACTTGATATGGGTATCAGACTTGTGAACTTAGTAAAAGATATGGACTGGAAAATTAAGAATGGTTATGTAATGGCGTTTTCATGGACCTAGATGGAGGAGAAATGTTAACTTAGTTGATGATGTTATTTATGTATGTGTTACATGTTTGTATGATTACGCTAATGGTATGCCACTTTATTTTAATGGAAACGTGCTATATTACATTCTTTATTTATGCATTATTATTTTATCACCCCTTCGCCCCACGTATGATCCACATGACGTATCCAGACGGGTTACTTGACGATTTGTAGCTCATACTTACCTTTATACGCATTGTAGAGAACATTGATTGCGACACAGGATAGATAGAGGACGAACCCCATATAGATTATCCATGAGCGAGCGAGTATGCCAGGACTTTATCTTTTGAATGTGTAGATATTTTGATCATGATATACTTAGAATATTTTGGGACATTTGTATATTATTACTTGTACGGATTTATGACGATTTGTACTCGTATGCTTGTTGTATGTTTACCTTTATGTTGCTTCCGCTATATTGATTCATGATTCATGTCGACATGCACATGTATGGTATTGACGCATTCTAATTCTTGTAGCAAAGTATGGCATGTGCATTGTGCCTGTTGAGAAAAAGGGGTTTGAGTGATTACAAAATGCATGATTTAAATAATGTGTATTAAAGAAATGCATGACATATCTTATGACATGACACGTTTTTGCATAAAACTTACCTTATATAGTTCATATATAATGTTGTCGTACTAACGAGCCATGAAGCTTTAAAGCTTATATCAAATGGCAAGCATTTGTTGTGTTTGAACTATTTTCAGGTGTCATCATTAATGAACTAAACTAGTTCATTAAGTGAAGTACTTAGTTAAATAAACTAAGTAGTTCATTAAAGGAAGCTATATTTAGAAAAGGCATAAAGGCAAAAAACTGAAGAATGGAAAGTCCTCTTCTCCCTCATATCACATGTTTTTAATATATATATATATATATATATTCAGATTTTTTATAAAAAGTGTAGCGCCCCGCCCGAATCCAGGGTTCCGGCTTAGTGCACCCGCCAAACTCTACTCCATAGAGTACAAGGCGTCGATACTATACATGTACATGTCAACATGAATAATGAATTGATCAGCGGAAGCATCATAATATAAACAAATCATAATCGACATACAATGTACTACATCATAAAATGTACAAATCATCATATACAGAATACCGAAATCTTCTATCATACATCATAATCCGAAACTTAATGCCTTCGAAGTAATGTCCCAGTATGCTCTTCATTATCAATGGTCTATCTAGCATATCTTCAACGAGCCTGTATAGTGATACCTGTTATCTGAAAAGTTATAAATGAGGCAAGTATGAACGATAGCCACCGACTTTTAATCGCTCAGCAAGTAGTCTTACCAGATACGACATGTGGATCATACATGGGGAGAAGAGGTAACAAATCATAATAACCATACATTTTGAGTATAATAAGCACGTCTCCTTTCTAACAAGTAAAATATCATATCATATCAATAAACTGCTGTAAACTGGAAGCAGGTAAATAAAGAAGATTTCAAAGCATACATATCATAACAACATCTCATTCTACTTAATTCATAACATCATACTATATCCATACATAACTTCTAATCCATAATTTATACTGTATTCACATATCTTACATGCACTACATTGTCATGCTTAACACTACATTGACATAACATATCAACGTCTTGTTGTACCTTATCTGTAACATCATATCGTGTCCATACTTAGCTCCTAGCTCATAATTCATACTAAGATCAATGATATCGTAACTTAAGGATCTTCTGAAGGTAACATATGGTAGTATGGTCATGACGTGATGCATAAAACATGGCTTTTCATAACATGATTGTTCATAACATGACTTTTCATAAACATGACATAATTTTCAGAACTTGCATAACGTGACATTTTCATAACATGAAGACAGAACATTTTCATCATTGGCTATAGCACTTTTCATAATAATAATAACGCATGACATACCGAATGATTCCCCATGTAGTACATGTACAACATAAACATCATGAACACAAGTACATGTGCTAACGGTGACGCATTACGACTGTGATCCCATGTCCCAGACCCGGTGTTACACTCAGCCATAATGTAAACATGGGCCCCTGACACCTACCACTCCAGTCCCGATGTCAGGAAAGCACTACAACATAACATAACATAACATGGTCATAACAGAACATGGGTCATTGGAATCATCCGTCTCGTGTTTATTATTCCTATATATATGAACTTTAAAACATGTGATTTAAAAACATAACTTTTCAAACATTGATTTCATGCAACATGAGACTCGGTCATATGAAGGTACTTTGGTCATTCTACATTTTGTAACATCATCACTTACTTAATTTCCTTCTACATATCACAACTTAAAGAAAATACCATTTTCACCTCCAAATAAATACCATTCGGCTATCACACTAAAACAGCCCCCTTTTTCCATTATCATCACTCAATAATTTGGTAACTTTTATTCCGCACATACATTTCATAATTCATAACTTAAATGCCTACATCATGAAAATTTCTAATTACTTTAACATTTCATCTAAGATTTTATAAATTACAGTTTATCATAACCTACCTATGTTAGTATACATATAACATGTAGCATATCATATACATACATTATAAAAGTTAGTAGTCTTATATTTACACATAATAGATATGGAGTATTTATGTTTCATACTTTTCATAACATAATACGTAATTTACATACTTAACCTACTTTCATAACTTAACATATTCATCATATATACATATATACTTGTATAAAAATATAATGAAATCATTTTTGTCACTAAGGCCTAATGGCCGAATATATATATATATATATATATATGGTATATACATATATAAATCATTTTATGATATATTGTATAATATCCAAAACTTATTCATTTTCATATCTTAACATATATAATATACATATATACATATGTGTACAACATGATAAATTTATTTTCTCATAAAAGGCTTAAGTCCGAAAATAAATCATGTATCTATATATTTATATATTTGTCTTATAATATATTATATACATTCAAACTTACTCATATTTACCCACATATTATATCTTAACTATTGAAATATACTATTCATAAAATTAAAGTCAATTAATCCAAAAATTACTTAATGTCTGAATATATATATAAATATATTTGTAACAATTTATATACTCTACATATATAAATATATAAGGTATTCTAAATACCATTATTCAGGTTTAAGATATATAATACACTTATGTGTACATAATACATTTAAAAATTATTCATAATCATAAATAGAACCTAAAACAGAAAAATATATATATATATAATACATATGTACATAATACATAAAACATAATACACCAATACTTATTCATTTTCTCTCTTTAACATATATATTACACATATCTGTATACATAAAACATGTACAATCATATTTTAACCTTAAATGGTCTTAAAGCCGAATTTTATATATTGTATATATACATATATATATAATTTCCGTATATACATATTTATATATATGTATACCTAAAAACATTGAGATATATATATA